>CAXHWN010000613.1:0-69000 GCA_964020975.1 Hermodice carunculata
GTATATATATATATATATATATATATATATATATATATATATATATATATATATATATATGTATATGTGTGTGTCTGTGTGTCTGTGTGTCTGTGGGTGGATGTGTGTGTGTGTGTGCGTGTTAAATCCACTACCTTGACATGTCGGTCCGAACATGTGCTCTTATATACATCTGTACATTGTTACATTTTTTTAACTTGGATAGAGCAAGAGTCGAGGTATAATCCCGCTAAGTCTCAAGAAAATTTCACTTGTGGTTTTTGGGAGGTCCAAAAAAATGAATGAATGAATGAATTAATGAGTTAATGAATTAAAATAAGAAAAAAAATATATAAATAATGAAACAAGTTGAAAAGACAATTTTTTAAGCAATGGAATTATCATCGCAGTGCCACCTTTTACAGGAAGGAAGGTCCACATATACCCAAAAGTTTGCTTATGCAAATTTGTGATAATTAGCCTTGCACTAGGGGGGAGGGGGCGTCATGCTCCTTTCAAATGGGGAAAAAGTAATCATAAACAATTGAATAGAGTTGACGGATACGATACCAAAGTACATTACGTTACAACAGGGTCTGGCTTAAGAGTTTTCAAAGGTACAAAACGCTGACGGATACCTACCTATAGGATCAAAATACTTCGAAGACTAGAAGACTAGCCAGTGCAGACAAGAAGCAACGTTTTTTTTTTTTTTTTTTTTTTTGTTTTTGTTTTTGTTTTTTTGTTTTTTTTTTTTTAATTATTATTTTGACGTGACCTATTAGCCATTTTCACTCAATGGATGTTGGTAAAACTCTTGTATCTGTAACCTTAGCCAAGGGAAATTACACACTTTTCAATGTTGTAACAAACAGAAAAGACGGACGAATTAGTTAGGCATTAATACACTTATTCCAACCCAAAAAAAATATATATATACATATATATATATATATATATATATATATATATATATATATATATATATATATGAGTTGCTAAGTCAATTCTCCCCACGGATTACTTGTGTACGTGTATAATGTATTCATGTATCCAATTCGAATAATAGCCTAGGCACCTGAACCAAGCTAGTTATATTCAAGGTTTTTGCCTTCAAGCGCAGTTCCCACGCAAACGTTAGTGTCGGAAATTGCTTTGGTAAAGGACCTTTTCCTAAAACTCTCGTACTAGGTAAGGCAATCGATGTACAACATGTTACTGAAAGGCAGAGATTCCGATGACAGTGTGATTACTCCATTTCAAGCTTTCACTGTTAGGGTTTTAGACGTACAAGATTAACCATAAATGACAATTTATTCCTTTCTTGTGCATTTTACGCGCAGGGTTATCCAAATAATGTTTTTGTTGAAGTCCACAGTTTTTGATGAGGAATGGCATATTGTTTTCGCACCAAATACACATTTTCTGAATATGAAGACATAAATGCAGCCCCAATGAATTTTTTTCAAGGAAAGACCTTGGTAAATGTTCGAAAAAAATTCGGTAGGTGGAATCCCTAATGGCCTTTTAAAATTATTCGGGTGATTTCCTTTATTGTGTCGACCTTTCCAGTGCAATGCTTATAGCAAGTTTGTGTTTTGTAACATTGCGTCACCATCAAGGCCCTCTTTATTTGGTCCTTTCATCAAAATGAACAGGAGAGGTAAAAGGCATCACAAATATTAAAAAGGTTTGGACATATTAGAGCCAGATGGCCTTTTACTTTCGTGCAAGCCCAGAACCCGGGAAAGGTCTTCTGAAAGCCAGTGCCATATAATTCTTCAGATCGGTGTTCCGGAACTGTGTCTACTACATTTCGAACTGCTGCAAACCGACAAGTATGAAGTGCAGGGCTCATAAAAGCGCACGTAGAACAACGTAATAAGGCCAATTTCGGGCCCATTCAAGCAGACGAACGACAAATATAAATGGCTACCTTTTCCCATAGTTGCGTGTGTCAGATGAAACCTATCTTTTCTGTTATTCAATCAATGTTTCTGACTGGAATAGCGGCTGTGTCTCACTGATATATGCTAAAGACCCTTGCTGGAATCACCGTTGTGTACGGATACAAACTGAAAGCTCACTTTTTTGTGGTATATCCAAATGTGATTACATATTGCATACATAAAAGTCTGTGCTGATGAATGATTTATTGATCCTCTCTTGATCATATTGGCGGCAAATAAATGTAAATGCGAGGAAGGCAATAAGACGAAAATGTTGTAGCGATGATCATTCCGCCTGGCAATTACTAAGCTCTAACACGATAGTTAGATACTCCCTGATGAATCTATTTTAACAAAACTGAACCCCTAATTAAAATCTACCAGTGTGAGCCTTCATAATGTGAGAGGTTCAAGTCTTAGGTCTAAATTTCTGGCTACAAACATAGTTTGAGACTATATACTTTAAAAGAGTGATAATGTTCACACACAGAATCACAATATCCAAAAGCTGTGTTCATATCGTTTGAATGAAAGTTAATCACCCCTTCCACCGTTTTTGACACAGATATTCCAATCATTCTTGCATAATCGCAAAAACCATAATTCCATCTCGTTAAGAGGGATGGGAAGGACCATTTACCGAAGCCGTTGGGGTACCCACATAATTTGAACTTTAGAGTATCCACTGCAATTTCCATCATCATTCACCACATGATGTGCACACATGTACTTAACACACAATATCACAACCTGTCACAGCCAAAGCATACACGTTTCGCCACAACCTATGTATCCTTTCCCCGAAAAATGCAAAGAACATCCATGTGCTTTCGTATGTGTGCTTGTATTAAGGCCAAGACATATGGTTGGCCTTTAAGGTAGAAGATGTGCAAAGGTAGGATGAAGATCAAAAATTTGCTTTTGTTTTTGAAGGATAGTCTTTGCACAACGATTTAATCAACTGCTGCTTTCAATTCAAATTAGGTAACAGTGATAAATTACTTCTAATGAGAAAATCACAATTCTTAAGAAAGGCTACGCCAGCTAGATTTTACAAAAAGCTGTCAGATTTGCATGTAATGCCTCACAAACGTGACTAATTGAGGTATAATTTATTTATCTTAAATGATGAAATCTCCACCACATTGACAGCATACATCCCGCTGGTTTAGACCAAAGTGTCACAGGCTTTAGTTTCCTATTGTCAAATTTCTTGCAAGATTAGGTTGTTATTAATAATAGAAAGGGGAACTCTTTTCATACGTCGTAGGAATGAGACTGGTTCATTTCGCATTCATCTCCAAATTTCATCCCTACCTCAAACTCCTCTCACCAATCTTAGGAACATCGCAAGCAAAAGACAGCACACAATCAGATGAATTACCAGACATTAGCTCCATAAGCATTAGAGACTATAGTATACTTATAATTGCCCATACTAAATGCAATGGACTGCCTATATCTCTGCAATTTATTTTCCTAACTACGCTTTTACTACGAGCTAATACATCAAGTGGATTAATCACAATATATGTCATCCCAGCTCTTTGCCGCCGTTGAAAGACTCCAATTGGCCAGCATTTAATATACTGCAATATGACAGAGTGCATGCAAACAATGTCAAAAGAAAGCCCTGGGAGAGCAGGCAAGTCATCAATCATGATTTACTTTCCAAGTCCTTATTGTGGTATTTCGGTAAGTGACCCTCTGTGTCTAACGAGTGACAATTTAGAAACTGTATCAGCATAAAGCGAAGCTGGACAACAATGCAGAGATTGCAAATAGAGTTACGTGTGTCTAGCTGCTACATCTGTACACCAGCTGTAGCCATCAATCAAAGAAACCCACGCCTTCACCAGTCTTTGATAAACAGTGCCCTCAGACTAAGAAATGTTACTTTTTCCATTAACCAAGTGAAACGTCCTCCTCTTCTTGAGCCGCACTTGGAAAAATCTTAGTTGGTCCTTTTCTTAAGATAAAGAAAACTCATTTGGAAAATAAACTATATAGTTAGGAGGATCTTTTTATCAGCAAAATCTCATTTCACCATTTCTTTCGCCATAATATTCGTACATACACGCAAAAACCTATATATAAAGATATATATATATATATATATATATATATATATATATATATATATATATATATATATATATATATATATATATATATATGGGGGTATCACCCTTCACGACTTCCGCGCATGGATAGTTTCCATGCTCCTCTCCCTTCACCGGCATATACTGGCGATTGTCCAAGGAGAAAATGGTTACATTCTCTCCGACTTTATGATTTTGATATTGAAATGCCTTTCATGTGGTCTAGCTAAATGAGGGTCACGTCAAAGCTCAAAACCAGGGCCAAAACAGTCAGATACTGCAGTGCATTTCATTAGAGGTATATTATGATAGTCACCTTTGTTTAAGATCATGCTCACTGTTTCAACATCAGCCTTTATTCTAACATTTAATTAATTAATTAATTGATTAATTAATTAATTAATTAATTTATTTATTTATTTATTTATTTATTTATTTATTTATTTATTTATTTATTTATTTACTTACTATTTATTCCTTCATTCATTTATTCATTTATTTATTTATTCATTTATCTATGTATCTATCTGTCCATCCATCCATTCATTCATTCATTCATTCATTTATTCATTTATTTATTCTACAAGGGTGTGAAAATTGAGGCAAAATACAAATACAAGAGTACCAGTAAGCATATCAGTCAAATTCACTCAAGGTTCAAGGTCAAAATTAACAATACAAAAAAGGCTATAAATATTTTCCTCTCAGTTTCTAATAATGACTGTAGGTTAAAAGCCACAATGTCTAAAATTAATAAGCCGGTTCGACCTTTCAGGATGGCTTAATGTGAAATTGACGACTTCAAGAAAAAATAATAATAAAGACACACGTTCTTTCGTATTTGTGTCAATAGCAATCGCTCCAGGAACCATCATTACTGACATAGGAACCAGTCAATATGTCCGATTTTTGTTGTTTATCCTAGTTAAAATTCTAATATGTACATGTAGTCTTACTGATATTTCTGAATTGGATAATTCATTAAACATCAGAGATCAAGTCCAGATATATCTTCACCAACTTGTCAGACAATGCAACATGAAGTCTATGAAAAGAAGTCTGAAATGTTGCAAACACACACAACATCTTGAGAACAATAAACGAAAACAATTGCTACGCCGCCTGCATAAATTTTGTGGGGTTCTTGGCCTTAAAAGTTACCCATAAAGTTTCGGACCAATTGACACGGGATTTCCAGAGTGATGACTTTTCAAGATTTTGAAAATAATTCAAATACCAAGCAAACAAATAAATAAGTAACAACCGTATCCGAGATATCAACAAGCTTGTGCTTCTGTGAATGGTATTGGCATAATGCCAAGAAAGCAAATGCTATGAAATAAAGTATTAACTGCGGCGCAAAAATCTGATAAGGCCTTTCAGAGCAGGAAGGAGATTCGAAACAATCGAGCAAAATATTCACCATTATGTGACGGGGGGGGGGGGGGGTTGATAATATTCTTTGGACTTTCTTACCCATTGAAAGTTACTAGTACTCTAGCCAATCAATAACCAATTTTGCTAAATCACATGAGCTTTTAACAAAAGTCTTCACTTCATGTGGGTTCTAAAAGTTCTTCCTGTATGACATATTAAGACCCAGACAAAAGTGGAAAGAAGGTTCTTTAAGGTCAAAAAATGGCCACCGAGTAAATTAATTGTAGTTTATCTTCACTTGTATTTTATATTCTTATTAGTTTAACAATTAATCAAGGGCATAACTATACATAGCATATCCATATATATTAACACTTTCCAGGGAAAAGTGCCCGTATGTAAATTGCAGATTTCTTTACACCTTTAAAGAAATTCCGTGCTAATAGAAAGACATTTCTTTCTAAAATCTATAAATTGGACGTATCTTGAATGCACACCATAAACGACAAGTTTTCTTGGCGTGGGTTGGGCAAATTGCGCCCAATGCACGCCATGTAATCCTGTTGACGGCACCTTAATCTGATCATGATATGGTTAACTGCTGTTTTTGGTATTACTTTTAATTATGTATGCATGCGGTAAAGGATGCCAAAATATGTCGATTGTTGACCACTGCCCAAAACGGGGGAAGGGGGGGGGGCAGTTTTTCATTTTTCATTTGTACGCCTCTACTGTGCATTATCGCCCTCATTATGGTGCAGTGTGATGAAGCAGGTGAAATCCATTACCAGTGATTTCTCACACCATTAATAACAAACCTTCCCGCTTAATCTGTACCAGCTATCCTTTCCTCCCTCTCGGATAATAAAGCAATGCAATCCATAGTTTTTCTGCATGCTAGCTCAATATCTTGCCAAATTACTGACTCTTTACGGACTATCATCCACCGCTGGCCGCATATAACCTCGATTCGTGACCAGCTGTCAATTTGTGTGCCCAAAATTGAGATGTCCAGTTTGTGGTCAGCAGGAAACTAATGAAGACTGATGTTCAAGTTTGGAAGAAAAAAATCCACGCTACTACTCATCGACGTTAAAATGAAACTTCAAGCTAAGATATAACCATCTCTTAGTAATCCGCTTATTCCATTAGTTGAATGTGCAAGAATACCTATTGGCAAAGGCCTGGTAAACACTTATGGTACCCTCTTACAAAAGCCACCATCTACAACCAGGGTCAGTCAGTGGACCTGTCAGGCAAACTGCTTTCAATCAGTCCCACTGTCGGGTTTTTGGCGGCCCCAATGAAGATATGTACAGATATCTATGCCATAGCTGAGCTGTGGAGAGGGGGAACCATGTTGCTTTGTACAAGAAATAGTCCTGTCACGAGAACCTCGATGAGGTGTAGGGCAACTGGTGTGTCTTCACTCATCACAAGTCCAGGAGATTGGTGCTCACATCTGAAAGCCTACTCCATTTTGTCGGGGTGGGAGTGGGGGTGGAGGTGGGTGTGAAGTTAACAGTCACAGTGCGTGCACACCATTTCATTACGGTATCAGTCTGAAGAAGATGTAAAGCCTCAGGCACCAGGCACGCTGAATATCCTCAGGGATGGCGATGTCATTTACATGTAACGCTACCCACTGGCTGCTCTAATGACGAACAAGTTGGAAGGTCATACAGAGCCAGCTGAGCAAATTCTAATGATAATGTGGCACCTGTAAAATGGTTTCTTGGGCCCCTGATTACCTAGGGCTCAACCTTAAACTACTCAGAGTTTTGATATTTATAGCATTGTTCTGATTATACAGCCCAGGTGAGATCTGGCATGGTACTTGGATGCTGTTGTGTTCAACAGTCTAGTTTGTCCTTCTCCAGGCTTCTTGAGAGAAATTATCCTTGGATACATTAGGCCATTTGAAATAGCTGCATGACATTCGTGTAGCGGTATTCACTAGTAGTTGCTCATTCATATATCCCACACTTAAATGACTTCAAGTACTACCCAAAGACAGCTTTTTGCCAGAGTAACGTGCTATCATAAAGGGAGTCATACCTATGCCCATAAAATGGGGCACCAGTCTTGCCACCTGCCCAGAAATGTTCTTGTCCTTTACCTTGCTGAAAGTCTCAAGGCTATTTTGATATTGTCTCCTTCTTCCTGCTAGTGGTATTTATATAGGGCCTATGTCAAGAAGAACAAATAATACTCCTTACCCCCCCCCCCCACCCTTTCTGCCTTCAATGGCCCACCTTAGGCTGTGCTCTGGAGTAGGACAGCATGCCTCATGTAGTGAAGTGTTATATCTACTATGCTGGCCACAAATAATGTTATATGCCTGGTCAATATATCCCAAAATATGATTCAATTTCTGCAGAGACTGAAATATTGCTGGCAGTAAAGTAGCATTCGCCCCATTGAAAATGACTGTCACGAAATGTTAGAATTGAACATAACAAGAACAGATGGCAGTCATAAAGCGTAAGGCATTACGGACATTTAATCCACTGTTTGTTTTTTTTTTTTTTCAACTAAAAAAAAACCACACATACACACAGCTGTGTATGGCGGGTGTATAATGGGGAGATAACGCCCCCATTAATAAAACGTGATTGAGTTTATTTGTCAATATATGTGCATTTTCAAATTTTCCTTGTAGGAAGCTGCATCCTTCTGTTCCCTGAAATAATTATGATTCCGCATAAAAACTTTATATGCAACAAATTTTGTGAGCCACCTTGGCCATAGAAGTGTTTTTTTTTTTTTTTGCTTGTTTGGTAGTTTTTTGTTATGATTTATTTTTATCTTATTTTGTTTCGATGCTCAGGTGCATTTGCAAATATGTCACGAGTGATGAGAGAAGCCAAAGGCATATTAGGTTATTTGCAAATGAAAATAACTTTGACCAAAAACCCAGAAGTAACGATCAAAAAGCCCCCAAACAAAACAAAGGAAAATCAAGCAAAAAACAAAAACAAAAACAGAAAATACAAAAAAACACCAGAACAAAAAAAAAAAAACAAAAAAAAAAAAAACAAAGAAAAAAAACAAAACAAAACAAAACAAAACAAACAAAAAAAAAAACCAAGAAACAAAACAAAAAAAAAAAAAAAACAAACAAACCAACAAACAAAAAACAAACCAGAAGCAATGAAGACAAAATACCTTGAACATTTAAAGTTAATATGAAATAATAATTGGAAGTAAAAATACCATTTCAAGAAATCATCAAATATTGTCCTTTTTGCGAACATTACATTGAGTAGTTTAGAAATGCATGACCAACATTCATGAATTTCAACCCAACAATGACAGCAAAGAGATTCAAGAGTCACCAAACCTTCACCATTCATCTTCCAATACCGATGTGAAGAAACAAATTTTACTCCTGACTTGAAACAGATGGTCACCCTTAAAAAGACAGCTGGTGCCCCTTAAAAAGGCAGCTGGTGCCTTTAAACTGGTCGGTCCTCTCAACCTTTGAAATATTTTTCATTAAATGAATAGGCTTTCTAGCGAATGTTATTGTCGCATTTAGAACAACATAAATATAACTAAACATGCCAAGGGCAACGTTGAAGGAAATACAGATACAGAACGTACAATATACCTTGTTAAAAATATTCTGATGAAAGGAAATGGCCCTTTATGATGATTTTAGCTTGCAGGACAACCTCAGTCTGCAAATGCACAGAGTTCTTGTTGAGTTGCTAATGAGAAGGAAATTAAACATAAGAGTGTCATTCACTCTACCTCACCTTATACACCTATACCCAGATTGCATAGGACTCTGAGGGAAATTGCGAGAAACTGCTGAAACAGGAACATATGGAGAACTATAATAAGCACCATTCTTCTGCGGTATTGCCAACGCCAGATGAAAAGAAAATATGCTTCTGGCTGCTAGTGACCATGTGGTTTCCAGAGTTAAGCTATTTTCTCACCCACTTACTCTATGGCCTTATATACTGCTTTTTTTTGGGGGGGGGGGGGAGGTGGCCTCCTCTGGGCTACTCTAATTATGCCTTTAGATGGAAAATATGGGCATATATTATACATTAATGAGATAAATGTGAATGCACAATACCACAGTGTACAGGTCACTCACAACTTTCTGAATTTGACAGGGGCAGAATCATTGGATAGTGGAGGCTGCCTTTTTCCAGCAGGTGGTTGCCAGGATAATGGAATGCCCCAGGCAATCGGTAAAAAGGTGGTGTGGCCATTTTCAGGAAAGCAGAGCATCCAAGAGGAAGACTGGATGTAAGCGACCAAGACTGTCAGATGGGATGGGTGACCATTATTTGATTAGTATGTGACGAGGCACAGGTTTCTTTCTGGGCAGCAATAGCGCCAGACCTGCAACATCAGAGCGTTACTGACTGCCATTAACAAAAGACTAGTATCGGCCAAATTGAGGGCATACCCCCGCCCCCTTACCATTCACATTCCTCTCAGGTCTGCACACAAGACATGGCTGAGAGAGTGAATGCCTTCCAAGAGGTTGATAGAAGGATGTATGGTTAAACATGACTGCTATGGAGGAGGCTGTGTCATTGTGTGTGTGTGTGTGTGCGCGCGCGGCTGGGGGGCAGTTTCAGGAACAGGGAGAACAGCGCTTATCAGGGTGAACTGGGCACTAACAGCCCAGCACCACATGGATGAAATCCTGCACGGAGTTGACAATGGATTGCCATGGCCATCCCGTTTTCCTCACCTGTCCCCAATCGAGCATTTGTGGTATGAGCCTGGTCGTCTAATAAGAGGTAAATATGAAGTTACTCTGGACCAACTGGCACAGAGGCTCATAGACTAGTGGAATCAAATTCCTGGGGCTGATATTACCTAGCTGACAAGCAGCATCCGATGGCAGACCCACCCGTGCTTACAGAAGCCTCCTGGTCACATCTGCATTCACCCTCCCAACAACAATGACAACAACAACAACAACAACAACACCAGCAACAACAACAACAGCAGCAAAAACAACAACCGAAAGGCCTTTTTAGAGACCATCATTTTCTCCTAAACGAGATGTGAAAGCAATGTTATAGTAAAGTAAACAAACTCCCCAATGACATCCACATAACACGTGCATAATGTTCATCAAGGACAATGGCATCTTTTTCCCCAGAGGTATAGTTCATAGACTACACCTTTATTGGACAGAGCTTACTGTGTAACATAATAAATGAGCCGTTTGGAAAAGATGAGGAATCTACAGATGATGCTCTTTACACATGCGCGTAGGCAGACTGAATATTGCGCGAGGTAAAGAAAAAAAAACATTAAAGAGATGAAAAAGAAACAAACCAACACGACAACTACAGAACAAAGTATGAAAAAATGAAGAACCAAGATATAACAACAGTGGTACTATCTTATGCATGTGCACTAGCAAGGCCACAAAAGGATTTTTTTTTTAAATGGAACATAACTGCAGCCATGAAAACCCGCAATGCACTTGGCAACTAACAGGTGGAAGGAGACGATCGAAATGACAAAATTAAACCAGGAGGAACATGCAAAATACCAGTCAAATACCGTCTTGCTGTATACATAAGAAAAATTGGTAGACCTCTTGCTTCAAGTATTATTGAGTAAAGGGAAGAAGCAGTGAGAGAGGAACTTTCAATAAAACAAGGCAAAGCAGAAAGGATCAAAATAGGCTGAGAGGCAGAGGAGACGAAGATGACGAAGTAAGAAGAAGAAGAAGAAGAAGAAGAAGAAGAAGAAGAAGAAGAAGAAGAAAAAGAAGGAGGAGGAGGAGAGGAGGAGGAGGAGGAGGAGGAGGAGAAGAAGAAAGGATAAAAGGACAAAGAAAACGTGAGACTCAATAGAGTTATAAATCAATCAATACGCGTCAGGAGCCAAAGGAAAGCGGGTGATAAAACAATATTTTTATTTCGGTGTAGGGAACTGACTTGACATATTTCTACATTTAGGAAGCATTTCTGGTTATCAGGAAGGGATCTTGAAATGCCTACTTCCCCATGTCACTTTTTCTTCAATTACTCATTATTTGAACTTTTAAAGAAAATATAAATTAGTACAAATAATGAGATTTAATTGGGAGGAAAATTTAATTCCATCGTTTTCTCAGGATGTTTAATACAAGACATTTTCTAGCATAATGAAAATATCCATGGATTTCTGAAAGGATGTTTAGAATTCTTCTCTCAAATATGCATCGATGAAGTTTTATTTACGGAAAAGACTATTCTGCCGATATCAACCTTGTAAGGACATAATGCAGTTTTTAAGTGCACACAAATAATATTCAGTGTTTTTAATAAAATACCAATAAACTATGCGTTTTTTACCTTAAAGTCCGTGGAGAGTATTATAGCCGTAAATTTAAGAATTAAAATTTCGCTACGGGATAATTATAATTTTTTCATCACAAAGTACGCAACTGAACATCACACTAAAAAACCTAACCTTAATGTCATAAAAAGAGCTTGTGCATTCACTCGATATCTGTATCCTTTTGTTCCTTACGTGTTCTGCCTTATAACTGTCATTTTTAAAATAGGTGATTTTTCCTTTTCAAGTAAATAGTTGGTTAATAAACAAGTATCCCTCTAAAATCCTAATAAACTGTACCGTGTACCATATAAGCAGCCCTTTTAAATTCTCATCAAGCGTATTGATTTATCCTAACGTGTGTAGGATATAGTTTCAGCTAAATGTAATATTTTAGTCATATTTGAATGTTAATCAAATTAGCCTTGGTTTACTTAATATTGCATTGAAAATAAATTACTGTACCTGTTATATGTCCAGTTTGTTCCTTTTAAAGAAATATGTTATATTTTTTAGCAAATGAACAACTATGCATCAAAGTGTTAAACAGGCTTCATCAGATAGCTCAGAATCAGAATAGATTCATGATGCCAATAAATTTCGTTACGATTTCTCAATAGCTAGAAAACAAAACGACACCAACATTCCCACAAAATATACAATAGATAAAAAAACGAACAAACAAACAAACAAATACATGAATTAATTAATAAATAAGACATGCTTAAGAATTGCGGTTATGCTTATCTTCATTTTAAACATTTGTTGTTGATGATATTTTGGTTTGGACATTGGTCCCAGCGAAAACAAAAATTGCAGGGCAGCAAATAAAGGCAATGTGATTGGAGATACCACTTGGGGTAGAAACTGACAGAATGTCACTTAGCAATTTATATGTGAAACCAGATAAAGCTTGGCGTGTCAATGGGGAGTCTAGAATTGTATCTTTGACACTGATAGGTATCTGGTAAACGTGTGACGTAGGCCCCGCCAGTTTGTGGCAGAATGCACAGCGACATAATAAGCCAGCGTAACTTTGTTACATGCATGGCATTCGTGTGTCGAAATAACATCCTCGTTACGTGCATAGAAGAACCAACGATCATAGTTTGAAAAAGGCTGACAAAATGTGAATTATGGAGAGACCAGGGACTAGTGGATAGCGCAACTCACTGGCTTGTGATGTAAAATAAAACATTAATCAAAATGGAGGCAAGTGTGTTTTAAGGCATTGGGGAGTATGTTGTACTTTCGTTTGTGGAGGAACGGTATGTCTTATACGGACAAGTGGATATCTCACTACATTCGTGAATTGATGCTGAGGAAAATATGATACACCGAATACGGCGTATTAATCTCGGACCCAAAGTTTATCCACACTAGTTTCAAAGCCAAGCTGTGTGTTTCCGACCAAATCAAAAACAAAAAAAGTTAACTTTGGTATATACAGATGGTCGTACGTTTACCATAGCAATAGCGCTCCCCGCCCTGGAATAGCCACTCATGAGCATTTTTTCACATCCAGAATGAAGCATTGGTGTATACGGACATATTTGCTCTGTCTCAGAGAGAAACATTAGTGTGGGCACAGTTAACAGTTTTGGTCTGGCAGGGACCAGTAAATATTTCTGGTTTGGAACTAAAGGGTCCAGGTTGGGTGGGTCCTGGAGTAACAGGCCTAAACAAAGTCTACTTAAAAATAAGTATAATGTAAACTTTTGAAGTCCTTTGAACTTGCCAGCATTTAAAAAAAGCGGTTCTGTTGCAAGTTGTATTAATTCTGAGCTCTAAGAGCATACGGTTTGCTAACATATGCACTTGTCTCGAAGACTATATACGTTTGCATGTGCTGCCAAAATTCCATTTTATTCATTCAAAATGCATATATAACGTTGTAAAGTAATCTTTTCTAGAATTACATGCAGAGCCATTTCAAGATTAAGTATATATATATATATATATATATATATATATATATATATATATATATATATATATATATATATATATATATATATATATATACACACACATATATATATATATATATATATTAGGCCTACCACAGCAGATCCAAACTGATCCTTATGTCGTCATTGTTGCCCTGTACTATACCATTGTATGATTACATGTACGTAATCGACTGCATTGATGGAAAAATGTAACGACCAGACCTTTCCGATTGTATATTACCAAAGAAAACAGGAAACATAAATTGATCAATTTGTAAGATATACCATTCCGAAAAAAAGTAAAATGTGATAGTGTTTCCTTTCAGTTTATCACTTTGGCAACTGTTTCACTTTGTTACACATGATCTTTTTGTTGTCTTGTGATTTTACATTCTTGGAAACACAGGAAATACTCATAGATTCGCTTCAGAGTTACCAGTGGTCTTACATCCGTAGCTATAATTATCAATTTGTGCATCAATTGCTTCCAAATCAAATTTGGCATGATTTGGCTGTGCATGGCTGCCGAACTATATGCCAATTGGTGCTAATATGTGCTTCACCTCATCAGGCTCTGAATGTGTCTGTGGCTAAGCCAAGTGTCTTCTAATTATATGCATAAGGGTTTGTTTTTTCTTTCCCTTCCCATAATCACATCTTCTTGTCTATCGTTTTTATTATAATGCAATGCTGTTTCAATTCCCCATCCCGCACCTTTCTCTCGTCTTGAGCCACAGCACTCGTGCAAATTATATTTCGGTTACTGCTCCGCCTTTCTGGCTTCAGTTAATTCAGACAGCAATGAATGGCCAGAGTTCTCCTGGTTTCATTTCTCTTTCTCATTATACTTCCGTTACAATACGGAGGCTATGGCAATCACTGAGAGGATAATCAGCCCTTCTCGTATGCGTTTTATCCTCGAGATGTATAGCTGCTGGTGTCCCTCAGAGTTTACGTTGCACAGATTTTGACCGTGGCGTCTTTGGGAAAGGAAACAGTTATAAGTGTCGTCCATATTCTGATTACAGTAATCACATCACATAGTGGTGGGCTGATGTGGTTTGAGTGGCGTGGTCGGCAATATTTTTCTCAACAGTGGTATTAACTTGCAGCAAATCACAGCAGAAATCGTTTTATAGTTTTAGAGGAACGAAAACCCCTCCATCGACTTGTACATTGAAAGACACTGTCAAGCTGCATGAACTTGATCTGGTCCTAGAGTGCTGTTACAGCATCATTGAAATGTTTCGCAGAATGGTCATATCTAGCATGTCTAGTAGAATGCCTAGTTTAACATCAAAACATGGAGCGTATTTGACATAGACGGGCCACGCCATAGTGATTGTCGCTTTTTTTCTTATTGGCATATTTGTTTTTCTTTTTTTTTTTTTCAGAAATCTGACATGGACGTGGCAGCTACAAGAAGACAGAAGGACTATTGTCCTTGTTATATGATGTTTGTGGTGGGCTTTGAAAGCCCATCTCCTGCACAGACAGAGAGAGAGAGAGAGAGAGAGAGAGAGACAGAGAGAGAGAGAGAGAGAGAGAGAGAGAGAGAGAGAGAGAGAGAGAGAGAGAGACGTGTTGTTTTATACGTGTAGCCACCCTGAGACTGCCACTCCTCAATGCTTATCTTGGTGTTTTTGCAGTCAAGATATATACCAAAAATGTTTAGTAGTCTTAATGTAAACCGTTCAACAGACAACTGTACATATGTACAAGCTGTGGTATCCCACATATTAATAAGAAAAATTCCACGCTTTTTAATCATTTATATACCTTGGTTAGTATTATTCTTTGCTACTTGTGCATAGGCATTCACTCTCTTGCCCTGTAGCTTACGTCAGAAGGATTCATCTTTACTGTAGTCTTATTTGCTTTATTTGTAGAAGAAAAAAAATGTGGGCAACACGAAAGCACTAGAAATATAACCCAACTTACCCCGAGGCAGGAAAGTGAACCTGTGGGATCGGAGCTATTGAATCAAAGGTAGCACGCAATTTATTTAGCATGGAGAGCATAGTACGCCAGGATATGTATTATCTCGAGAGTGTGCTTTCTGTTGTAAAGAGAGCTTTGGTGTCTCTTCAAGGGAACGCTGATTTTTAAGAGTTAAGTTCTTCTCCTATTCTAAAACACATAAAAGCCATGGTATAAGGGACATTTGAAAGAACCGAGTTCGAAAGAAATAACATGCTATATGTGTTCCATAATAAGCTTAATAACACGTTGTATCCACTATAGTCACAAGACAAAAATGTATCTAAAGTTTACAAAAAACCCAAAATTTGGTAACTTGGTCGTTATTTCTGTTATACCATGATAGCTGTGAACCCCTGATATTCAAGACTCAAACCAATTCTATTTCGCTATGATTGACAATCACAGAAGCTACCTACAAGACCATCATATTGCACAATCTACACAATAATTCATAAATAATAATATCAGTAATAAGAAAACAAAAAAGAAATATATAATACTACAGAAGAAAAAGAAGTGGAATTAAACATTTAGACATATGACATTATAATACGTAATTTAAGGGGATGAAACAAGATTAACTATTGATGGCATGCCGAGGAATCTGTTCTGATGCATTCCTCTGATTGTGTTTCATTAGGCGTAATTTGAAATGGTTTAAGCATATGAGGTACGCATGGGTATGCAGCTTTTGCAATTTGTTTGCAGGTATTTTATTTATTATTTTTTAATGTAATAGTCAACTATGTTTTCAAACGTTTTCTTTATTAAAACCCGATCCAGAGGAATGCGTAAAATACATCAAGATGTACTATATGTAATACAACACAATATAAATGTAGATACAGGAGGACAAATACTTAAATGCATGCTTAAAATAGCTGGTTATGCAAGGTGGTGTTTCCAACTATTACGGTCGTTAAAGTTATCATTGTTTACTTAACATTGGAGCATGTCGACAATGCCATTAATTTTACCTGGTACAGCAGGAACGCATTTATCATCATGCGTAATAATCGACCACGATTAATGACCAGACGCAATGATCCTACCTACGAGAGTGTTCTTATCTAGTGACCCATGTGTCGTATACAGGGCCTAGACATAGGAACAGAGATATTTATATGGCGAGTCCGATTATCAAACTCTATTGATAAGGAGATGGGGTTTTTTAATGATCACATCAGTTATTGGTGTGACATTTAATGCTCTGAGAAGATCGGATGGCACCGTTTTCCAAAACCAAGAACAGATTTTAGCGTACTGCATTGTGTTGAGTCGAGCAGTTCAACAGATACACTCCATACCACAAAGAATGCCATCGCAGACTCTTTCTCTTCCAAAGACGAATTTTAGCGCATGTGTCGAGTTCTGGGTAGGTAAGCTCAGAGCTACTTAGACCACACATTCAGCGTCTCGCTGCGACAATACGTTTAGACAGAAGCACGATACTTAAAGTTGTTAACCTCAGAAAAAGTGTGATGCAAAAACATAATAATATTAAGTACCTCATCCTCTAAATTAGGTTGTTTTCCATCGAGATAACAAAACAGGAATATCAACAAACACGAATGTACATGTGGAAATCCATTCCGTTTATAGATGTTCCAAATGAAAATCGCCATTTTTAGCACAACTGTTAGATATATCAATCAGATACTATAATCCAGTCATACTCGAAGAAAAAAATGTAATTTCAGCATGAACACACATGTATTGTACTTATTAGCTCCAGTCCTAACACCGTGTTCGGATGATTTAAGTCATGGCAAGTCACGGATAAAGATGTTGAGTAACTTGGGCGGAATAATACTGCTTTATCGCGTATATCTGGTGACAGAGGGCACTGTGCTTACTTCCATCTGACTTTGGCCTGAAGTAACGAGTACCACCTTTACAAAAACACTCAATGAGTTGTCGGTGTGACGTTTAACAGTTTATATAACAGCCCATAGTGCCAAATTGTATGAAAACACTTAACAGCATCCAGCACATAAATCAGGAAGATTCGGGACGACCAAAATAGTTACAAACATTGTGTAAAATGCACACGCAAGGGACGCATCCCTGTGTTCAATGAACCCGATCTGTGTGGCGGCAGCACCTTCAGAGGAGAAAAGTAACGTTCAACAATCTTGGAATGAGTTGACCAACGGTGATTGGTTCTATAATTATGGGTATCATCTGGATTAAGAGTCTTCTTCTTCAGAAGAGAAACAATTAAACCAATCGGAGAATCGCGTGCTACAATAATCCAACGTAATCATGGTAATAAAAAAGTACACACCCAAGATAAAGTGGGATGGAACATGTCTGAGTCACCATACTTAAGATGCTCGGGAAATATACCATATAAGCCAGCAGCCGTGTTACGTTTTTTAAGGACAAGGTAGACCAATTCGGCTCTTCCGGAGATATGGCAACCTCATCAAAATAACCATTTATGTGATTACCCAATTCGACATTTATCTGATACTTTATCCCATTCTGTTCATTGACAGATTACCAGTGTCCAGCATTATACCTTTAAATAGTTAGCGAACAATTTCGCATTGGAGTCAAGATATTCCTTTTCCACATCTTTAAAAAATTCCGAAAAGACATCTTACGCTTTCTAAACAAAAGCGAAGGCGTAAAAAGGCAGTCCCTTTCGACATAACCCTGCACATATTTCCTGCTTTAACGGCGGAACAACCTTTTGATGTATCTCCACTCGGCCTATACAGCACCGTCTCTAGGTCTATCATTTGTAACCAATAGATAAGACAAGAATCGCATCTTCCTTCTCAGGTGGCTTAAATGACGACACCAGTAATGTTTAGGTTTATAGCGTTTCATAGGGAAACAACTGGCTTCCATACATACTTCATGAAACGCCGCGTTTTCCCAGAGTCTCTGCTCAATAATCTCCTCTGCGTCTCCTTTGCTTCTTAGGCTTATACCATCCATAGGGCTAATATAACTAGACTGATCGGCCAAAATTGCCTGTATCTATTATTACATTCTGCATCTTTCTAGTTAAACGAGGAGAAAACTTCACGACGAAGAGTTTATAAGTATATTTGGTTTAAACATATTTTATTTACAAAATTTACAGAGATAATATCAATACACTAGGTACACGCAATTGGAATAGAGGGCAAAGCCCTATATAAATCCCTTTCGCGGAAGAAGACAGGTATCACATGACAGCACGAGACGAACAAGACCAACTAGAAGAAGACATGACTGTCGACGAGACAGGTAGGGGCAGATAGTGCGTATTATACCAATAGTTAGGGCATAATAAACACTATCTGCAAATAGGTATATTTATAGTAAATAGGTATATTTGAAAAAAAGATGACCTAGAGAATGGTACTTTAATATGCTTGCATATACTGATGTTGACGCTTAGATTACCATCAGCCAAAAAGTTTGTTTGTTTGTTTGTTTGTTTGTTTGTTTGTTTTAAGAATTAATCTTATCAATTTCAACACCTAGAATATGATATATGCACGTACAAGTCACCACAGGGACGTCCATGTTAATCCGGTTCAGCATAAGCCATACAACTTTTAGCAAAAATTGTAAATGTATTTACTTATTTTAGTGTTGGGCTGTCGTGAATGGGACATTCAATAAGATTTGTTTCATGTGGTCTCCCCCAAGTCTCATTTAGAGACCACACATCACAGTGCTCTGGTCTTTCGAGAATGTAGTCCGCATTATGCTTGAAACCTTTACAGTTATTGTGTTTCAATATCAAATTATCACTTTAGTTTTTCAGTCTGGTCTAAGAGTCCCATCGCTAGATATGCTGCACTCATGATCGCCAGTTCTATCACAATCAGTTGGCACTCTCAAGGGCACTTAAGCACAGAAAAGTAAAGTGGGGTTGCTTTTCTGTTTTTGTTTGTTTTTTTTTTAATCTGATATTTTGTGGATGAGGAAAAGGTACAAGTAGGTTGAAAGCCATGTTCTCAAAATTGGCGGTAGCTGTAACTTCGGGCAGGTATAAAAAATTCAAAGTGTTCACATGCATTTCGTCTTGCACATTTAATATACATAAGTTCTGTAACTTTGGTTTTGTTAAGCTAACTTCGCATGCATTCTCGCATGATTAAAGTTTTTTTTCAGTTTTGAATTTAGGTCATGTTTAGCCAAGGAAGGTTGCATATGAAATACATCATGCTTTTTTTTTTTTTTTTTTTTTACCAATTACAAGCGAATACCCGCCGGTAGTTTCAGACATGTGTCCACTATCTGGGTAACCTTCTCCACTAGGCTCCATCCATGACCCAACAGGCGCCCTAGCCCCCTTCCGCCCTCACAGTGCTGCTACTTAATTATGAGGCCGAATTTGGTGTCCGATACAATATCCCTATTCTCGGGCCCATGGCCGCCCACAACTGGTAACTTCGCCGCATCGTATTTACATTTCTCAGATATGCTCACATGGGACCCCCCCCCTTTATATATTATACATTGCATCCATTCGACAAACTAATCACCCCTTAAAACTATTCACGCATTACTTTTGGATACTACCTCTTCAAAGTATTTAATCGAGACTTACGCACAAGGACTTGATGTCATTTTGAAGATTGTGGATGCCGCAACCAAAAGTTTGCAAATATAAATTGTAACGCAGCGATCGTAGAGGGCTTATAATATATGAAACCAAAAGTATGCATTTTACAAATATTTCAATGCGTGAATAATGATAGGGTATATGCTTTTTATGGTGTGTATTATTTATTGGGTGTCTTCCTATTTACCAATCAAAGCCAGGGAAATATTCGCAAGCCGTACCATGAATTAACAACGATCCTCTAAACATGGTGTAAGACCATGTGCAAAGCATTTTGAGATCGAATGCAATCGTGTGCAAATTTGGCTACATATGATTATGTTCAGCCCTTCTCCTTCATTTTGATCTGTGCACATTGCAAACAGTGCTGAAAACACGCAGCCGCTATTCACTTTGACATCCAAATCGAATGTGCTTTTATGCAACTGCTCAAAAATGCAGTGTGCCAAGTTCAAAATGGTGCTCACCAATACGAGCATGATTTGCCAGGGTGTCGTGTCGCATTTAGAATTGTAAGTAACGATGATAATTGCTTCAGACACAACCGAGTGGACAAATTGAAGTAAAGATAATAATAAGTAATGTTTTTTTTACATTGTAACGGCTGTTTGGCCTGGTAACTCGGAGAACGGACACCTCAACTAGAAGCCAGCAAAATATTACGATAATGATCACCGAACAATCATGGTTATGCAACTATGCTGTTTCTCCCGTCCAAGTTACCCGCCAGACAAGTTGACATAAATGCTGTTTCTGAGTTAATTTGACGAAATAACGGTACACGACAGCCACTTTCTCGAGAGAATCTTTCAGGGTTGATCAACTTTTATTAGGGAAGGGTGGCTTGAAACTTTTTTTATTAATGTCATAAAATTAAGGGTCAGGTCTTTTCAGTAGGGTCGGTCGGGTTACCTGAACAACACATGTATTTAGTAATGCATTATGTAACTTTGAAATTTGTTGAAAGATGTTTAAAATGGATGTTTGGAGTCAATTTAGTTTATCACTTGGGCACAGCCAGAGGTACTTGTGTGTAATGTACAAAATTGTTCGAAATGTGACTGTAGGATTCAAATAAATTGGGCTGCCTTAAAAAAAAATCAATACTGACATGGACAGATATTGTTTTTAGATATATGCGTCTACACAGAAACAATAATCTCTAGCTAGAGCCACACTCTTGCTTCGAAGGAATAGCTCTAAACTTAGTTGTGGTTGATATTCATTATAAAGAAAACGCTCAAGGCTATTTCAAACCTATAGGATTAGTCTCCGTATTTTTTTGGGGGGGGGGGGGAGGGGGGCGCAAGATGATACCAGCAATGGAAGAATAGTTTATTTCGTGAATTACAGGTGTGAGGTATGAGTATAGAATGAGGGAACGTGTATAGTTAAAAGTAACTTGGAAATATTTTCCAAGCACTGCTTCTGAATGCCAGTGTAACCATACTATATACACAGATCATGTCTCTGTTTTATAGTTTGTATAATCGTTCAATTATTTGCAATTAGGTTGTATTTGATATGATTTAGATGCGATCCAGTGAACGGTCTAATGATACGATACTGTACAAACCCAAATACGGGTTGGCCTTTCTTAAGCAGGTATTTCCGCTTTATATAATGTTGTCTGGTTCCCCGTTTGATGAAAACATGGGCATAAGCTGCTCGGTTGGAACCAACATAATGGTGCGTGGCTGTGAAAATTAGACACGTGCTCTGCCACTGGAATGAATTGAATGTTTTTTTTTCTGTTTCTCTCTCTCTCTCTCTCTCTCTCTCTCTCTCTCTCTCTCTCTCTCTCTGTGTGTGTGTGTGTGTGTGTGTGTGTGTGGTTTTGTTTGTTTGTTTTTTTTTCCATTTTTTTCTCGTTTTTTTTATTATTATTTTTTTTTATTTTAGGATGTTCACATAAGAATCAAGTAAAGCTAATGCGGCAGTTTAATCGAGTGAAATAAATGTATAAAAGATGAAGGTTTAGGCTTCAAAGCATTAGGGAATTCATGCTATCGATAGTGATTCTGCTGATTGGAAAGCACATCCGTTTTCAGTAACTCGATTCATTTTACAGTGTATTCCACTCATAGACACTTTGCTATCTAGGTCAGTAGCAGTCACTATAGGTCGACATGCATGGCACGTCGACAATAAGTAAAGAGAGAATTGTAAATAAGCAATCAAATATTTCTGTGGCAAAATTGGATGCACTATTTCTAAGGTAAATTAACCATTGTTTGTATTGGTCTTTTTTTTGTTTATTTTATTTTTTTTACAATATCTTGATGTATTGCATCAAAAGCTCTAGAAAAAAACAATGGACATAATGAGAAGTGTTGAACCACGCGACAACAAATCAACGCAGGATTTATATTTTGTGTTTACTTTCCATTCTGTTGCTCTACGGCCAGTGCTTTTTATAGTTGCCAGTGACATGTGATCATATCTGCAACGTGTTTTACCTCATAGCTCTGAATAATACTCAAGTGTTTAAAATGCCATTAAAAACAAAAAAATATCCAGACCAAGAACTTAAACCACATTCAAATCAAAACACCTAAGAATTGGTTTAAACATGTTTTCATTAAAAAGAAAGATTGGAAAACAGGCAGTATGCATATATGAATTGTTCTCGTGGTAATAAAAATAAAAATGATTGTAGTTCTTGCTATTGAAATACAATTTTACTAATGTTACAATTAGGAATACTGTGTATAACTCAATCATTTGGCAATTAAGAGAAAATTCACTATGTGCAATAACAGTAAGTATGTAAGAAAGGAAAGAAAGAAGCACAAGTCAAAGGACACAACAGTTGCTGGGACATAGCTCTGCGAAGATTAGATGGGTGACTTATGTAGGACAGATAGAGGAACTTTCAGTTGCTTGGTGAGAAATATAGCTGTTATAATTGCTGTTTGAATAGAAATACTCAAGCGTTAGACACTGTTCTGTTGATCGGGTTTGGTTAATTTAAGGTGGTTGGAATCTTCTTGACTGAAAAGTAAAATTTTGTGCTGCCTCAAATATAATTTTGGATGTTTTCAAATAATTAATAATTCCACACAATGAGAATAAAGTATATAAAGTGAAAAGTGCCAGTAGTATGATTATCATTTGTAATATATTTCTTTGGATAACATAATTTGGGTATTCAAAAAAAACTATAAATAGTATTTGTGTCTTTTTATAAATAGATAAATAAATAAATAAATAAATAAATAAACAAACAAACAAACAAACAAATAAATAAATAACAGTAACAGTAACAATAACAACAACAACAACAACAACAACAACAACAATAATAATAATAATAATAATAATAATAATAATAATAATAATAATAATAATAATAATAATAATAATAATAATAATAATAATAGGACGATTCAAGAGGCGCAACGCAATCCAAGCAGGGGAACTTAAAAGTCCTATTGTATGCGTGTCATGATTCAACTGGATGCAACCAACCCATCTTGATTATAAGATATAAAATATTTAGTCTTCGAATACCAATGTAAAATATTTAGTCTTCAAATACCAATGTTAAATAAGTCGTTAGATTTCGGTTTGTCTCTATCCGGTTTATGTTGGAATGATTCTGCATCTTCGGAATTATGAAAGGCAGGTAAAAGCATATACCAATGTTGAATAGTAGACAGAATAAAGGACTGTCGGTACAAATTGATTCTGCATTTGGGTTCAGTCAGTTTGGTTTTATACCTGACATTATATTGATTTCTAGAAGATATATTTCCATGAATAAGGTAACATAAGTATGCGCGTGCATGTTTATGAACCAGTTGAAAAAGAAATGTCTCTACGTCTGGAAAAAGTCTACCACCCAGTTCCACTGTAAAATTAAGAGTAGCTTGTACAAAGTAGGGCTCCTGTCACTGTACTAGCTGCACCCATTTGAACATTTTCCAAATGGTTTGCGTCTGACTCTGTACACATCCAGACACATGTCCATACTCTAAAATTGGTCCGATATACATAAAATATACAATTTCTAGAGAACGCCTGCTTAGTTTGTATTGCAATATTTCCATGACACCAATAAGTCTTTTAGCTTTGGAAACTACACAATTAATATTGCTGGACCATGATAAATCTGAACTGAAGGCACAGCGAAGGTATTGTTTGCTGTGTGGCATTATCAAGAGTGTTACTTTGGAATGGGTGAGGGAATAAGACGGGGTTTGTTTTCTACTTGCGAGTATTGTTTTTGTTTTTGCACTGTTAAAGGTGACCAGCTATTGCTTTACACATTTTTTTTTGGATTAAATCAGATCATTGTTTAAATACTCGGCAGAATTGTTGAAGTCATCGTGATCGTAGATTGTGACAATAAAAGGAATATCATGAATGCACAATTTGATACTTGTTCTCACGATGTCAATGATATCATTGACATAGGTGGGAAATAAAAACGGTCCATTCACTGATCCGCGAGGAACCCGCGCGCTCCGATACTACCCCGTCTTCAAAATTGGCCCTGCAGGACGACTCTTTGAGTTCTGTTAGACAAATAGTTTTTAAATTTGTGTAAAAGATGTTCAGAAATACCTGCATTTCAAATAATGGGGAGAAGTGCAGAGTGGTAAACCTTATCAAACGCTTTGTAATGTCACAGTATACCACTCGTTACTCCTTTTGCATATCTGCAGCTTTTACAAATTCGTGATAGAAACGTAGCAACTGGTTTAACGTGCCATCGCCCGACATAACGCTGGCTGTGCACTAGACAAGACAAAATCAATATTTCAGAAGTGGAAAACGTGCTTATATACATTTTCAGATACTTTTGCAAGACAGCTTAAAAGTGATATTGACCAATAATTGCGGCACAAGCCAACTTCATCGCCTTTAAAGATAGGACAGATATGAGTTATATTCATTCAAAAAGAAAAACAGCTTTCTCCAATGAGATATCAAATAATATGGTTAAAGAATGAATGATTGTAGTGGCGCCCTCTTAACGTAGGATTGGGCTAACACCGTCAGGGTCAGTGGCCATAATGACATCCCATGATGCTGAAAAAGAATAGACTTCTCCGTCACAGCGATGCAAGTTAACATATTGTGCATCGGTTGAGCATCTGGCAAGTCAAAGTTAGTGTCGTAAACTAACCTTTGTTCTAAAAAGAAATCTTTCAACACTTCAGCCTTTGGTCAGACGTCACAGTGTCGCCGTCCAACAAATTATCTTCCCCATAATTTCGGCTTCATTTAATAATATGGCTAACCAATTTCCACCAGTGTTCCCCTTTCTTCTTGGTATAATTAACTAAATCAAATTGACGTTTGTAGTTTTCTTCTTCTGCAATTCTCATATCACTTTCGAGCAGTTTCAAGCAAAATGGTGGACCAAATTTTACACACCACTTCTAGATCGTCGGTATCTAAGCAGGGATCCCAATTTATCTGATCGAGTGCATCTCTGAATTTGTCGAAGTCTGTATTAGAAGATAACCTAAGGCTGGAGATTATGTATCCGTTATCACTGGGACCACCAGAGAAGAAACTTGTTTAGAAACAACTATTATGCACACAGCATTTTGGGAGCTTTTTTTTTTTTCCAATACAAGGTAGGTTTAAATTTTGGTTGTTAAAGGGGAATGACATTGATAGTTATGTCTCCCGGTGGAAGCTGGGGGACATATTGTTTTAGTGCCGGTTTCTTCCGCTTCTTCTGCTTGTTGTTGTTGTTGTTGTTGTTGTTGTTGTTGTTGTTGTTGTTGTTGTTGTTGTTGTTGTTGTTTAGGATCTTCAACACTTGGTTTCCGTGCGATAAGTTTTGAAGGACTTGACAGAATTTGATGAAACTTGGTAGGATTTTGTATCTAGGCAGGACCTAGGTTGGGATTCGATTTGGATGACCTGGAGAGAATTCTCAAGGTCACATGGTCACTTATGTGAAATTGGTTTCCGTTCGATAAGTCATGAAGAACAGGATGGAATTCGATGAAACTTGATAGGATTATGTATCTTGGCAAGACCAAGGTTGGGATTGTATTTGGATGACCTTGAGCGAATTTTCAAGGTCACAGGGTCACTTATGTGAAATTGGTTTCCATGCGATAAGTCTTGAAAAACTCGATGGAATTTGATGAAACTAGGTGGGATGATGTATCTTGACAAGACCTAGGTTTTAATCGTATTTGGCTGACCTTGACTTAATTTTCAAGGTCACAGAGTCACTTATATGAAATTGGTTTCCTTACAATAAGTCTTGAAGAACTTGATGGAATTTAATGAAACTCGGTAGGAATATATATCTAGGCAAGACCTAGGTTAGGATCATATTTAGATGACCTTGACTAAATTCTCAAGGTCACAGGGTCAGTTTTATGAGATAGGTTTCTGTGCTATAAGTCTTGAAGAACTTGATGGAATTTGATGAAACTTGGAAGGATAATGCATCAAGGTGAGATCCACAATTGGATCGTAGTTGGGTGACCTTGACCTAATTTTCAAGGTCACATGGTCACTTAAATATGAAATTGGTTTCCGTGCGATAAGTCTTGAAGAACATGATGGAATTTTATGAAACTTGGTATGATAAAGTATCAAGGTAAGACCAAGGTTGGGATCGTATTTGGGTGACCTTGACCTAATTTTCAAGGTCACAGAGTCATTTATGTGAAATTGGTTTCTCTGCAATAAGTCTTGAAGAACTTGATGAAAATTGCTAGAGTAAATTATCTAGGTGAGATCTAAAATAGGATTGTAATTTTCAAGCAAACTTGGTCATTTGTAATTTGTTATCACCTGTAGCTTATTCAAAGACGTAAGTGTTCTACCGGGAGACATTTGATTTTTTTGTTGGAAAATCAGTCTGTTCTAGTTTTTACACTTTTTGTCATTAAAGGTCATTTTTGGTGTTCATTTGACAATTTTTTCATTTTTTTTTCTCAAAAAAGGTATTTTACTTGAGCGGTGTATTATATTTACACAAATGTTGGAATGAATGATGCCACCTGGGCTACCCTCCATGTATAATACACCAACCCTGAGGGGGCACCAAACTGAGATTAACCACCTCAGCATGTATATCATAATGAATCGTGTACTCTGTTATTTACCCTCCGTGATATAGTCAGTGTGGTATATTAGTCAGCCTGCTTCAGTAAATTGAAAAACCACCGTAGGAGCTGTTAGCTTGTGCGTATTGATTTCTGCATTTTTCTTTCCTCATTTATACTGATTAATTGAAAAAAACATCCCATTTAAGCTAATTTGATCATATTTATACACATCGCTTCAATAGTGAAAGTTGAGTATGTGCACTTGGTCACTAATCCTTGTTTTTTTCAGAGTTTTACTCAGCTGGCATTGCATTAGCTGTAACAGTTAGTCCAGGTGACATCACAACACAACGCCTCATTTACATGTCTGAAAAAAACTTGATCTGCACTTATCCAGTTGGAAAAAAGTTTTTTCTGATATGGGTCCACATTTAATAAAAAAAAGGAAGAAGAAAAAAAGGAAAAATGTGTAAATTAGCACTGCAGTACCCCTTTCATATGTTTACAACGACCATGTTTAAAGAGTGAAAATTATACCTGAAAATTCAAAGTTTATCACATACATAACCATTGTCGATAACAGATACATCAAAATACCTGTAACAAAAAAACATATGGGCACAATATTTGAAAAATTGCTTGAATGATTATGCATTTTGCCTCTGATCACCATGGGGAGGTGTAAAGGTATATTGTGAGCAATATAAATACAGTTTTAGATGTGTCGTTTTGCTGCCATTGGGAAGGAGGGTAATTCTGCCACGAGTAAAATATTTGTCCGAGGGTGGTGCAACTCTAAAGATATTTTTGTTAAAACATCCTGACAACCTGTTTTGAGCGTATCAGTAGTAGAACGTAAGAGGTTTGAACCGCTGTATGCCATATACTTTAAGAATCTTAGTTTTCTCAAGAGGGGGTTTGTATGTACGTTACATGCACAGTGACACATGAGACTAATGCTATTTCTGAAGCGTCAAAACAAGGTTTCCGGAACTGGATAGTAGCCCTAAGTAAGAATAGCATCGGCGATGTGTGGTAAAAAGAGAGAATTAGAGAGGAGCATTATGATATCACTTGGGACATATCTGTGGTGGCGTTTAAAGATTCTGATTATTTGGAAAGATAACAGCTGATTTTACTCAAAAGTTGGATCATGTCAAAGTAACGTAATCGGTGAAATTCAAACTCGTCTGTCTTCGAAATAGATAAAATATTGATTTTTACATGTAATTCGGAGCTTGATTTTCGTTGCAGAAAATAAAAAGCAGTATAGTTAGGCTTAAGCGCGTAGTGGCAATTTGTAAATTGCAAGCTAGTCATACACTTTTTGTAGTTCAATATTTGTGGAATCTGATCACCCGGTGACATTAAAATTGCACGACAAATTTAAAGTTGCACAGACAAGTTGTACAAGTTGTAGCATCAGCATATATAATAGAGTCAATTTTTTGAAGAAACAATATGTATGTCAGTTGTAAAAAGATATGAACAACAGTGGGCCCGCTATGTATACTTGAGAGGGGGGGGGGCACCGGTTGTTATCCGTAAACGTCTCGAGCACACATAATTAATCTATACAAATTAGGACAGTATGTTTCATGTGAGTGGATGGATAAGTTTTCAATCTTGGTAACAAATCATCAAAACATCCTGCTGCTCTGCTTGTTGTGCAACTTATTGATCAAATTTTACGAAAATTAGGAAATGGTTTTTAACTTTTTTCCGTGAAAGAACAATTTTTTTTTTCTTTTTGAGAATTTTGTCTGTAGTGATTTAATTTGTTTAATACCTTTGCCAAGGATTGCATTATACGCGCTATGTATATGATCTCTGCTGTTGAATATTCCAGTATCCTGATGTGTCCATTTTAGTGTTTTGGATAATAAATTTTTATATTCCAGAGAACTCAGAAGAACATCAGCAATGTGGATGCATGTGCTTATATTTGTAGAACATGACAATTTGCGTAAAAATAATACCAAATTAAAAAAATATATATATAACTCTGCCCGTAACCTGTTAGGATGTGGCTTGTCGCCTTTATTTTATTTTAAATTGTTTTGTTCTGTTTTGTTTTATATTATGATGATGATGATGATGATGATGATGATGATGATGATGATGATGATGATGATGATGATGATGATGATGATGATGATGATGATGATGATGATGATGATGATGATGATGATGATTATTATTATTATTATGAACTTTCGTGGCCACTCCATTTATGGCTCTATTATATCATATAACCAGCAGTAAATAAATGATGAGTGATTTAACTATGAACAAGAAATATGCCCTGCCATGACATCACAGGGAATGGTTTTATCTTTCAAACATACACAAAGCAAACATCATGCGCCTCTGACGTCAATTACGTATCTCAGCAGAGCAGTTGTGATAAAAAAATATAATTCAGTCCTGCCAGGTTGTTCATTTTCTTTCTAGAAATGGCTCCAAAAGTTACAGAAGGGGTTGTCAGAAAATAAAACTGGTAACTGTTCTTGGCTATGATATTTTTGATATCTTTCTTTGAATGTCCATTGATTTTAATATGATAGGGCAATTTGTACGTTTGTGACGTGATTCAAATTGCAGAGATTGAGCAAAAAAAAAAAAAGTTCGGAATTGCATTGAAAGAAAAAATTGTCAATTCTTAAGCATTTATGGCTGTAAAATGACACATACTCATTTCTTCTGTCCCGTGTTTTAGTTATTTTTTGAAATAAGCTTTTACCTTTACCCTTCTAATGTTTTCATTTAAACAAATATATTTTGTGCTTAAATCTGCCCTTTTTTTTAACATGGGAATATCTCACTTAGTTTGTTTGGGTGTGGGTGCACATGCGGCTTTCCATATTCGGGTCCGGTAAGTGGATTGTACTTATTTGTTTTTACATCAATAGAGAATGTTACTATGAGTGACCCTTGTCAATTGGTTTCCAGGGGTCATGGACTAATGCTTGTGCAAACAATGACAAATTTCATTATCATGCCCTTGCAAACAAACCCCATGTGCTTGGCACTGCTTTAACTTTTGACTGTTAACAAAAGAATTGAGATCGATTTTCTCATAAAAAATGTTTCTTTGCACATCTTAGTTTTTGGGAGCACGTAGTCTACGTATGAATCGATCCAAGGATATGAAATAGTAGTTAGAAGTTATCCAAAGGAGCTGACTTCAGATCTTCCACCTTAAGGACAGAAATAAAACGAAAAAGAAAACCCAAAGATGTGGTGCTTGGTTTTAGGCAATTGAAAGACAGCATTTGATTCAGTGCACTAATCCTGTTTATAAACTTAAAAGTATTATGTGTGTAGTTATTTAAAGAGAAAAACATGGCGAGGATAAAACTTACAATTCTCTAAATCTCAAAAAAACTATCATTAAGGGAATATGTCCTTCGTGTTTTTTTTTTTCTTTTAAGAGAGGTCTTCCAAACAAAAACTAATTTTGTTCTATTCCACATCTACAAAATTTGAATAGTCTTGAGCAATTACATGCCTTGCAATGAATGTGGCCATCTTGTAATCTTGTATAATCCTTTTTTAAGTGATCTTACTTTAGTCAATTTTATATGTTCTAAGGAGATGTACCTTGATTGGCCACATTTTCTTCTAGACATTTGCAACCAAAACATTGACTGTCTATTTCAACAAATTTCAGTTCTGTATTGTGGCCTAAATATGTTTTACTTCTTGTTACTGTCTCCGTATCGTAAATCCGGTCATCTTGGTATGTTCGGGATTCAAAATTTTCTCCTTGCCATGAAAGCAAATAAGGAAGGAATAGTGTCCTATTATTTACATTTGATCTTTAGCTTTTGTTTTTTTTTGTTTTTTTTTTTTTTTAGTTTTGTCTTGTTCGTTTTGGGTTTTTTTTGACCTCATTGATCTAAAATTGTACTAGGATTTAGTTTGGCTCGCTTCTTTGGCAATAATGGCCTTCCAAATTATAGCAACAGCAAAAACCTCTAGAAGTATGGTAATCTTATTAGATATGCTGATTTTGTTTCAGTCTTTTACAGGTTTTTACTTTGAACGCAAATCTGTGTGACATTTGCATTATACACGGGTGCCTGTAATAGCATTCATTTCCGTCTTTTATTTCTCCATTTTACGTTGGCATTTGCCATGAGCATGAAATTGGTCTTTATTATTGTTATCATTTTTTATTTTGAATTTGTATAATTTGTTTGAAGTTTAATTTTGCACTTGCAAAAGTTTTATTAAATGCATTTGCAAAATTAGCTCCATAATTTGAAGTGTTTTAATGGTATGTACTACATACTGAGCATTAAATGCTGTGTCTACTGTTTTATTTGCGTCATAGTAGTTTGCACAGTGAAACGGCTACTTCCCTCGCTTTCCAAGCTACTGACACAAGACAAGGCATGGTGATGCTTGAATGAAAGGAAAGACTTTCAAAGATGAATCAAATGTGAAATCATGATTTAGATGAGCAGGCGTTTCTCGTTGTAAACGAAAAAGGGGACAGCTAAAATTGCATTCCCATTGAGTATCAGATTGACGGTACACATTTTTTCAAGGGCAACACTTCCTTATAAAATCAACGGCTTTTGTGTACCACACAGTCACCATGCAGTCTTATGCTTTTTGTACTAATGATTGCCGTTCAAGTGCTTTCATTAGCTTCTTATATTTTTTGATTGCTTGAACAGAGTGCTGAGCTTTTGGGCTAATTGTATCAATTTCTTTGCTTATCATGCCAGTAATATTTCTACTGTTCCGTTAAAATTAGAATTAAATAGCACGCTGTAACGCAGTAATCCCCGCCCCCTCCCTCTTTTTTTTTTTTTCTTTTTTTTTTTTTTTTAAGAAGTTCGTGTTTATTGAGACTGCAATGGTAAAGCGTATTGACATTTGAAACTTGGGATAAATATACATTTTAATGACGGAATGTGGTCGGTATTATATTTCTTTTAATGAACATGCACGAAGTAAGTCATGCACTGCTTCATGCTGAAATAACGGAATCACAATTTATCGAAAATGCTTTAGGGTAATGTAATAGCCCAAATTAAAACTTCCATCTTTTTAAAAATGTCATATAATTTGGATACAAAGACGCACTATCTATAATTAGGGGTGTCATTCATTCTTAGCCTATATTGCCGATTGCTTTCACATCGTGGCATAAAACTGTCCATAATGAAAAGCCTATAAACTGTACTATGTAATTAACTCAGGTCAGCAAGTTAGGCTTTTGGGTGACACTCATACACAGGTAAGACATATTAATTTCAATTGATTCAGTTTAATTTATTTGATTTGGATTTATTTTATTTTATATTTTATCTATTTTTTATTTATTTATTTATTCATTTATTTATCTATTTATTTATTTATTTATTTATATTTTTTGTTTATTTATTTATTTTACTTATTCATTCATTTTTTGCGAAACTTTCATGTTATTCAGCTAATCTATGTTACTACGTCAACTGTGTGGTCACAGTGATATCCATTTACTAATTGCTTTTGTCCTACGACATTTTTTACCGTAGACAGTGTTCAACAGACTTTATATCAACATGTATCAGGTTTTACACTTCGTTACGTGTGTGAGTCAATGATATCCTTATACCATCAGCTCAAAGTTTGATTCATATCAGCTACGCCATCTTTTGATCATTTGAGCTCATATTAAGAGCCAGCTGAAGCTCGCCTGAGCTCAGATGTGCTCAAGTTGGGACATATTGTGCGGGAAAGTTTCTTCGTATGCTTAGTTTGGGCCGTGCACACAGCTTGCCTACTAGCGAATTTCTTCTCTAAGAGTGCTATATAGAGTGATGCCGAATTGCATTTTTCAAACAAAATAAAAAACTCAAAACAGGACCCATTGCTATGTCGTTCAATTGAAAGCCAAGTAACAGACAAGAAGAGTCATTAGCACTGACCGCCATGCCCTAAGGTGTTTGTTATTATTGTACAGAATCATTGGTGAATATGGCTATTTTTAAATGTTTTTCTATGTTTAAAGAACCATCATACATATTAACTAAAAGCAGTTTTTAAAGGCTTGAGACCCTCATGTGTAAAATAAGACATAGATATGTGACTCTGAGCAAACAACTTTCAAACTTGAAGACGATCTTTTATTTTCTTCGTTATTGTACTGGTTTTTTTTTTTTTGGTTCTTTTTTATATTGATTTCCTTTTTTATTCTTTTTTGTTTGATTCTGTTTTTTTTGTTTTTTTGTTTTTTTTTTTGTCTCCTGTGTGTGTGTGTTTGTGTGTGTGTGTGTGTGTGTGTGTATTTTGTAGTGGAAGCCACATAAAGTAATATTCTTTACAGTAACTTTTTATAAATCCGAGAGCACAAGAGCAAATGGAAACTTTAATCAATTTACAAAAAATCCACACCGGTAGCAAGTTCCTTTAGTATGTCAATACAAGCAATAAGCAGAGTGCAGTATCCAATTTTCGTACTTCCCAGTACACTTTGAAAAGGGGCACCTCCTATAATTCTAGTAAAAGGAGATAGAAGTGGTTCCACCAGTATGTCCTCCTAATACAATGCTCACCTGTATGTATACTATGCTGGACATAAGTAGAGTAGTACTAGTAAGCACTAATATTTTATTGGCGTAAAGGAATTCTTGTAAAAATGGACACTTCACAAATTGTTTTGTCGAAATTTTATAAAGATCAGGTAATGTATTGTGTACATACCTAACCACGTTATTATTTGATAATCTTAAAGTGGGCAACCAGCGTTTAATCATCCTATTTTTTTTAGGTAAAAGTAGAGGCAAACGTCCAGTATCTGCGTAATACCCAGAGTAGGCGTTTGTACACGATCGCCAAGTGTGCATTTTGGCTGATTCAACTAAAAGTTTTCAGATATAGCAATTTTTCTTTGTTCCTGTCTCAGATTTCACAGCCATACTCCAGAATGGGAAGAATTTGACACTCGAATAATTTTAGAGATATGAAAAGTGACGGCCTTCCCATGGCACTGCAGAATAGCTGGAAGCTTTTGAACATGGCTTGCTTAGCTTGTTCGGAAAGGTGGGTGAATGTGCTGATGAAAAGGTGTCGCTTAAGGGAGCCTAAAACAAGGCCAACGTATTTCAAAGTTTGAACAATCTATACAAGCTCATATTCAAATGTGAAACACTCCAGACAGTTTCGTTTGTTAAAAATCATTATCTTTGTTTTTGACAAATTTACAATAAGGCACCATTTGTGGAGTAAGCAGAAAGGCAACCCAATTGTCTCTTCGGCGCCTGTAGTGTCTCTGAGAACAGCACCAAATTGTCCAATCACCAAAGGAAATAAAAACGCCAATATCCTAACGAAATGCAAAATTAATTATTTCAATGTTGACCCAGGTCAGTTAAAAAATCTGTAAATAATTTTTGGATCATTACTCCGCCTTGAAGTACACCACACTCATTCTCAAGTGTTTCACTCAGGGGACCCTGCCATTTGACTCTGGACTTGGCTTTTGCAAGCATGTTTGATAACATCCAAATGTTCTCCAGGAACACAAAATTGCCTCAGCTTATAGTACGGAGCATTGCTGTTAATGAAGTCTAATGCTTTAGCAAAATCTACAAAGCATAAACATACAGAGGTTTGCCTACGAATTTTTGTTTTCGAATGAAAGCCCGAGGAATTTATGAATTATCTGTAAGCCGCGGAAGCCAGCTTGAAGTTCATCGTGATGACAAAATGCTGAGTTTGTAAAGACAAGCCTTCCATTTAGAATTGCTTCAAGAAATTTTCCAATGGTGTTTACAAGTGTGATTTTCCAGTAGTTTCCCAGGTCGGCTTATTTGTACAATGGGTTAACGATCACCACTGACTTCGAAAGTCAACATGCTTTAGAATGATATATTGAAAAAAGTTGACAGAGGCGGGCCCAGTATTTCTTTAGCATAGTGAAAAAAAATCCCTCTTATCCCGTCATTACCTGGTGTTTTATGGTTTTTTTTTTTTTTTAAATTATGTATAAAATATATTAAATCTTCCGTTTAAATTGGTTGATTTAAGATTTCCCAGATTAAAGTTACTATGTCCTGACCCAAGATATTAGCACTCTCGTCGGAGTCTGCGTCGATAATATATAAAAGAAATTCACTGCCCAAAAGGTCTGTGTCAGGCTGACCAGTGAGAGAAACTTTTTATGTACCATATGAGAAGCATATGTCAAGTTCGTAGTGTTTTCTGTGTGATGATTAAGGTTGCCCCGTTATACATATTATATGTAATGAAATGACTACATGGAAAATAAGTGCAATTTGTCCAATCATGGACAGTCAGACTGCTTACGATGTACGACTGACTTGTAACACGTGTTGTTACAGATTTTGGTCAAAAGATGGTATCACACACCCGCTGTTGAAGTTTCCCAAGTTCGATTAATAACATTTACTTTTGCTTAATATGGTTGGCTTCTTTAAAAGGAAATAGAGAACAGCATGTTTGCTCCAGAAGAAAGTCCACATACAAGCAAACCTGCAACAGCACATGTCCATAGTTCCTTTCTCGATCGTGCAGTGTATGACAAGATTCCACAGTATTTTTCCATGGTACTTTTATCTTAGTTGTAATCGGAATTCTCGTGTATGAATTTACATTCATGAAACAGTTCCCAGAAAAAAAATCTACTTCATTCTAGATAATACAATCATGTTTCCATTTTATGATACCCTGAAATGCCTCTGTAGTTTCAGTTCCCCGAGGCACAAGGTAATTAATTTGACCGACAATACAGCAGATCGTGTTCACAGGCGCAAAGAAGAATAAATATGCAATGCATGACTGAGACAATTTTACTTCCAAATGTTCCGTAATCGAAATTATTTAAATAATGTGTTTAAGGAACACATGGATGAGCACTTATCATTCTTGGTCAAACATGATTAAATATGATTTATGGTTGTTTCATTTCTTGATAATAAAAATGAACGAGCGCTAAATTTGATCAGAGCGTTGTTGGTCTGCGGCTAAAATTACGCCCGGCACAGTCAGCCTTCCCTAAAATAAGTCTCTCTTCAACTGTAAAATTCTAGCACGGACAGGACCATAAGACAACTGCGTCACGAGCTTCCGTTGGCCGGGGTGCCCTTGGTGTCAGCTTCGAAACACGATGCTCATCGAAAGCTGTTGTTTCCCTAGATATTTATAAAATGTACGTATATATATATATATATATATATATATATATATATATATATATATATATATATATATATATATATATATATATATATATATATATATATTAATATATATATATATATATATATATGTATGTATGTGTGTATCTGTGTGTGTGTGTGTGTGTGTGTGTGTGTGTGTGTGTGTGTGTGCGCGCGCGTAATATGTGCGTGTGCTGGTTGACTGACTATCTTGAAAAGGTGCTACATATAAGCAGGTTACACTGTATTGCTTTTATTTATTCAACAGGAAAACCTCTGGTTATTCCATTGTCAATTTCGACAAAAATCGATGTGCTCTGATCTAATGCAGTGATACCAGCTTTTGTTTCTGACTCATATATATTTGGGCAGAGTTGCGAATAAAACTTCGAATCGAGCACATCATGACATTGCGCGGCGACAATGTTTATTTTTGCTATTTCCCTTTTCAAGGGCAGCTTTTCGACAGAAAATGCTAAATAATCCATAGTCTATGAGCTGAAGAAAATAGTCCTATTTTTTTTAATATACATAGCAAACTCCAAACAAATGATATTTCTCCAGTATTTATCATCAATAATAATAATAATAATAATAATAATAATAATAATAATAATAATAATAATAATAATAATAACAATAACAATAATAATAATAATAATAATAATAATAATTATTATTATTATTATTATTATTATTATTATTATTATTATTATTATTATTATAATGATGATGATGATGATGATGATGATGATGATGATGATGATAATAATAATGATAATAATAATAACAATAATAATAATAATTAATAATAACTAGCTTTAAGATCAACAAGTTTCAAAATTCGTCTTTCACAAAGTTATCTAAATATGTTACAATATGTAGTCAGGATGGCTCATTAGATATGCAGAAATTTGGTCAATAGGAAGTAAGGGACACCTTATCTCATTAAGTGTGTGTCCCGAAAACATGGCTGTCGTTGATTGTGGTCTATCATGCCACTTACGCATGTGACAGCTGTTAAGGACGCTAGTCCACGCCTTTTAAAAGGGACCGATGGGAGGGTGACTCACAACAATTGGAAACGTTATCAACAATCCGTGACACAGGAATCCCAAACAATGGCTAGGGAAAGGCGCTAGCTGTGTGAGAAAAATGAATCTGGTATCACTGTTATGGTTCAGAGTACATCCACTTTCGCTTTTTGCTAGAATTTCTGCTTCAGTTTTAGAGTGAAAGTATAACAGTGGTTAACGTATATTTCTCTCATTCTTCGACATGTCAAAAATCATCTGCGATCTTTGCAATATTACTTCTGTGCACGAGGCCGTGTGCAACACTCTTGCTGTAATGCATGCAAGTACTTTGCTTACTCTTGTGCCCCGTTTGCGTTTGAACAAAGAAATTCCAATATAATTGCGAATTTTGCGTGCAAACTGATGCAGAAAACAGTTAATGATAGGCAGAGGCGAAGTAGTATTTGATACTGAGAGTCTTAATTCTGTGTCGAATATCCTGGAGAGTTCGTTGTCTGATTTTGAACGAGGTGTTGCCATTTAGTGTGTCAAGACCAACAAGTCTGAAAACACACACACACACACACACACACACACACACACACACACACACACACACACACACACACACACACGGGTCGCCTCTTGTAGGCGTTATTAAGATCAATCGTCTGTTGTTCTTTCTTAAACAGGCATACACAGATTTGTTTTTCTATTATCTCCAATTTAAGGGACCTTGTGAAAATGAATGTCCTTCATCTTAATTTCAGTAATTTTAAGTTTTGGTCTCAAAATTTCTTTCCCTAGTGTGTGAATTCACTTACAAGCAGGAGGCGGCGCAAAAATAACACGATATAGCCTATCTTCTACGAAAAGTTACGTTCCAACATTATTACACCATGTGGACAAAACATCAATGACGAAAGATCGGTCTTTTTTGCCAACAAGGCGGAAATCGTGGTACATACAAAAACCTCAAATAGGTCAGTGCTTGAAGCATCTGGTGGAAAATATCAGAAAATACACTTCGGGAATGAAACTTAATTTTCAGGTGTGCACAATGTTTCTGCTGTAAAAATAGTTCATGCCTAAAAATAGCCCAAATGTAAAAATTAGTTTGAGTGTTAAAATAACTCGAAAGAACTAATAGAATAACCCGATTAACTTGTTAAAATTACCATTTGCATTGGGTGAAAAGTCGGTTAAGCGTGTTTGTTTGTTTGTTTGATTTTTTTTTTAAATTGATTTGTATGTCTTTGTTATTTATTTATTAATTGCGCGATTAATTCTAGATTAGACTGACTGGACATCAGCCAAGGATCATGTAAGCTCATTACCAGATGGGTGACCCCATATATCATACATTATAAAAAAGAAAAAATAAATGAATACATAAATAAATTTATTGGAGCGGTCTTGAAAGAGGCACGCCAAAGATGCCAGGAAGACATCATGACGTTACAGGTGGCAATAATTGCACATGTTACGATTTGCACTCAGCCTCCGCAAGCATGGGTTAATCTGCTTTTTCTCTCTCCCAAACAATAACAACACAAACTCCAAATGCAGATGTAATGGGTTGTTTTAGCTGATACGGAGCGGATACTTAAATTTTATTTACATTTACAATATTTCCATATATAATAAACCTCCAAATGCACAGATTCACATATTATATGACACTCAAGGTTCCGTTACGTGTAGAAGTGTCATGATTCCGAAGTGCACAGGAAAACAGCATAACAAGCAGCGCAGGGATACACACACACACACACACACACACACACATACATATATATATATATATATATACAAAGCAGCGCCTCTTGCAAGAAATTTGATACGAGACAGGCATATTAATTTCCCGCCACAAAGCACGGGGTTCACGCCTGCCAATCACGGAGGACACACTGACATATCACTGTCACAGACAGGGCTAGATAACCCTTCCTCACAAAATAAGTGCTTTTTGGAGACCTCAAAGTTCATAAATTGGCAAAGTCAAGTTCATTCTGCACTTCCTATACTGGACATAAGAAGAAATTCCCATGAACTTGTACTAAGTTTTTTTTTGGGGGGGGGGGGGGTGGTTTCCAAAAAAAGTAATACCCCAACTGCCGCACAGGCAGCTGCCCGTGTCTTGCAAGGCGAGACTGTGGTTACTCAGCCTTCCAGGTAACCAGTTGTAGTGATACATCGCTATACATATCTCGTATTCTTTGCTACTGCTCACTAAGCTCAATTATAATGCTCGAAAATTAATCGAGCAACGAAAACCGGTTTACGAAAACGCAAAACCTCCTAAGTGAAAAAAATACGATTTCCAGTTTCCGATGCACGATTCTTCCTTTCCTTAAGATCGATGTTTCGTGACTATTCCGAAATCCGAATTCCCGTTTTAGTCATAACAGCAGCCACAAGTCGAAAGCGCAAAACTTCCAATGTGCATCGGATAAATCAGTGTCAAAGTGTGTCACTTAAAACACTCTCAAAGTAAATCGTATGTAATTAACCTGTCGAATCTTGTTATTTGATCTAACCATTAAGCAAGATACAAACACAAGGTGGTGTTTGGTAGCAGAAATAAACATTTAATAACAGCGGAAAGTCCAATCGATGATAAAATTTACAAGCTGTTGGTAAAATATTGTATTATTGCTCATACTAGGCCTAAAAGTGTCTGGAAGTGCTCAAACGCTCACAACAATTGTTTTTGCACTTGGCTGTTATACAAATATTGAAAATGACCTCGTTTTTTTTTACAATAAATAACCAAAGTTACAAAAATGCATGGGTCCCTAAGATAAGAATGCACTTCATCCCTGGTTAGATAAAGTACAGCAGCTAAATTTCCAAAAAGGCTTATTAAAAATTTATTTTCAGTTTTTGTTCAACCGGAAAAATACCTGGCTGGATTTGGTATCAATCAAAAGATAAGAACCTGAAGTTTAAAGTTAGGTAGGGTGTATTATCAATTTCATGGTCAATTTGTATTTATTTCGGTTACCAAGGCAACGGAATTAAGTTTTTCATGAGATGAAGGGAAAAACACCTTATAAAGCATAACTTAACACACATACACAACTTTACATTAGCATACCTACCATACAAGCGTTTCATAAGACACCAGTTCGAGGTAGCAAGTGTCAAAAGTTGGTTGTCATGGCAACAGAATATTTGTTAAAATCACTTTAATTTGCAATTAAATATTAGAAACTTATTTATAGTTTTAATTATCAGGAATAATTTTCTTCACATTTGATGTTAAAATGTAAAAAGAGTCTTTCTGCACTAACAATGAAGTCAATTGAAGGATGAAAGAGTGTTTTGGGTCGCCTAGAAACGTTCTTTCAAATGTATAGATAACTGAAAATGAGAAGATTTTTGTGGATATGGCAATTTTATAGCTAGCGCTGCGCGTTGCTGAGAAATGATACATTTGATAATACTGATGGTAAATCTTTCCTTAAACAAAAAAAAAATACCTAGCTAAATTGGGTATTAATTGGAAGATAAGAACCTGAAGTTAAAGGTGAGGTAAAGTGTACTATCACTTTAATGGCTGATATATGTTTTTATTGTTTACCATGGTAACGACATTTAGTTTTGGAGTAATCAAGGAAAAACACAGTTTTAACCATTACTTAATAAACAATAGGTGTTGTTGCATTTTATAAAGTCGGTCCATTGGTGACATTGGTAGGCCTGAACTCTCCTGTTTATGCCATTAATGTCAATGATAAAAGTAGGTGATGAATCAATAGGCCATCCTTGAAAATACTGCCAATAGTCCTAACTTTTGGGGGGATGGGGGCGCTGGTGGTGGCTTTTGTTCGGAATGATTCTGATGCACACTCAGTAAGTATTGATTATCCAAAAACATCTGTTCAATAAATATATATGTTTGAGATTTGTATGATTGTGCTTGAACGTTTCTTTTGATGAAAATACAAGTATACAGCACAGGCAGGAACAAACGTCCACATGGAGAAAGCCCTCTGAAGAAACTCGACTGGTTCGCATTGAGCCTAGGGACTACTCTGAGAAACATGTAGCTTTTTCCTTTCTTTTTGGTCATAGCAAGGCTTCTTCAAGGGTGATGCCATCCATTTGTTTGTGCCGTGAAAGTGTATTTTTGTTTTGTTTTATTGATTTACGTAAGAAATACAGTCACCCGTTCTATCTAGTACATACATCCTGATGATGCCTTCAATAACTGCAATAATCATTTAATAAATAATATGACCCTGAGCTTATTTCCATGTCTGACATTGCATATAGCTCCCAATTTACATTTTTGTTCTTTAAGTGACCACTTTGCGATCACAAATGCCATTTTTATTTCAAATGGAGATCATTGCTTCCTAGTATACATAAATGCAAAACCTTCTAACTGCCCGTTTAAACCCGTTTAAAAAAAAAAAAAACTCTAAAGCTCAAAACCTCCTATCTGCCACATAAATATTGCTGACAGGGCAAAAAAAAACTTTTTTCACAAATTTGTGGAAAGGATCGTTTTTGTTAATACTGTGATGAAATCAAGAAAATATGTCCAAAACATTTGAGTATATGCTGTTTTTTATACTATTTTAAGATCTGCAAAACTTCATTTCTCTTTTACTCGAAATTGTAAAAATGCAGATAGGTGGTTTTGCGTTTTCGCCATCGTTATGTACAATACGCTTGCTCTCGCACCTGTTCATCAACCTGCTCCAATACATGACCGAATTGCTGACATTCTCTGGCCGAAAAGTGACGTAAAATCTCATATGGTGCAACATGCAGAAATTTATTACTTTATTTGCGCAGGGCATCACAACCTTTGGATGCGCTTGCAAGTGAGATGCAAGGATGTTATTCCTTCTCAGTGCATTTTAATTTCACACTGCCCATCGATGCCCGAAACTTGGACGCGAGAATTGGTTTGAAGTGTAAAGGAGGGACCGAAAGTCGTGGCTCCCTGAAATATATTATAACTATAACTAAAAACTGGAATGTATATTTCATTGCGCAGCTCGCAATACTCGAACATTTTGCCTAATCCAAGACGCTGACATTTTCGTCTTGGATATTAGATACTTGAGCGTATGGCAAGATGTGATGAAGTGTTACCATCTTCTGACACCATAGCATGTTAACCTCACGCGGGTGGCAAGAAAGCAAATACGGACACGTGTTATCCCGCAAGCAAAACAACAAAACAAGCCAATCTCAACATGATTGTGGGGTAAGGTCAAATGTAATTTGAGCATATGCTTCATTTTATGGAGGTGCATCATCATCATCATCATCATCATCATCATCATCATCATCATCATCATCATCATCATCATCATCATCATCATCATCATCATCATCATCATCATCATCGTCATCGTCGTCGTCGTCACCATCATCATTTATATTATTTAGTTTCTGATATAGAGAAACAAATCAATCAATATGTTTAATTCATGATATATAAAAGGTTTACCCATTTAAATTAACTTAGTATTGTCGTGTATTGTGTATGCTATTTTCATTGTACAATTCGCCTTCCAAATGTTCATCAACATTATTCTATTTTAATCATGAAAATTGTTTTTATGACCTTTGCAACAAGAGATATATCTCATCATATATACTCACCCTACGGCTGTTTATGACTTTCATAGCAATTTACGCACCGGCCTCCCAATCGCTCCAGTAAACAGACAGAATATTCGTGGGCGGTTTGTTGTTCGCAGTACGATTCAGTGCACGCAAGAGGGAAAATCGAGTAGCAAGTAGCGGACATAACCAACCGTAAATTGGGAGATCGAGACTCAAAACGGCCTGGGCGCTATATCATTCACCAAATGAAGTAGTAGTGGTGCGATAGTCATGATTGCCTGAGCAGTTCTTGAGGAAAAAAAAGTAAGATGTTATTTTGAGGTGAGCGAAAACGCCCACAAAGCATGGCAATGGGTGGACGAACAATTATATGGATGTTCTGGAGGGGGGTGCCAGACCTAGTGATCACAATTCTCATTAAGCTAAGGTGCAAAATGATATGGAAGGCATCCGCAAATTTTACGCCTTTCTCATCTACTGTACATGAGGTGGTCACCTCTCCTGCCTGTTTGGCCGTTGCTTTTAGACTTCACTAATGGCATTTTCCCGCTGTTACATTAATCATTGTCACCAAACTTCATGGAGAAAGTATTTATATATAAGTCAAATGCATGAACTTAAGAACCTAATTGTTATGCTACATGACGATGTTGCTAGCTAAGGTATTGACGTCGACGTTGAAAATTACAAACGGTAAACAAGTGGTACGTCTTTCACCATAAATACTGTTTTAACTATGAATTAAGCACTTAGTATGATTAGCAAAACATATGAGCACGTCTCTCCTTCACTGTACATTGCAAGAAACTGGTGTCTTTTCTGGTTAAAACGTCTTGTATGTCACTAGAGCTCTATAGGTCTGAGGAATATATGATTTTTTACTCCTTGTCTGACTGTCTGTCTGTCTGTCTGTCTGTCTGTCTGTCTCTCTCTCTCTCTCTCTCTCTCTCTCTCTCTCTCTCTCTCTCTCTCTCTCTCTCTCCCCGCTGTTTAATGGGTGACGCACTCGATAGTGTGAGCTTTACAAATGACTGTATCATGATGCATTTTTTTGTTTCAAAGTGTTCGTGAACGTTTATGCTAGCCGAAGTATGTCTATACATTTCTCCCTTATAGCTAATGTTTATACTGTTTTAACAGACAATAAAATTTTGATATAAATTTTATAGAAATGCACACATGCACGTAGTATTAAGCAAGTGGGAATATCTAATTTATTGCAACCAATCCACCCTTTAACTTGTGTCACAAAACAATGAACTAATAATGACTTGAACCTTCAGCTTTGCCTCATTGCTAATAAACAAGCTACGGGTTTTGAAAAAGCGTCCCATATTTTTGAAATTGCAGCATTTGATCATTAAGTCTATTCTGCGTTTGGGCCTGTGTTGCCCTTGAAAAAGGCCAGAAATACAGATACTGGCGTGGTACGGGCCAATTTGGCGTTTTCATTTCTGATTGGATGTTGGGTAATTGGTGCGCTACTTGCCACACCCATGCTACTGGCATGCTACCTAAACAACAGCTGCAAATACCTCTAGTTTTTGCATTTCTTTAGGTGCCACGTCCAATGCCAATGTAACCAAAACCATCCCAAGTATATCAGTTAGTCAATAAAATACGACTATTAGCTAACATAAAACTGTCATCGCATGGATAACTTTAGATTTTCATATTGCACGTTGTTGTCTTCGCAATCCAATATTGATGCCATTTTGCTGCATTGCGTGTGGTCCGTGTAACCTTTTTTTCGTCTCTTTTTTCTTTGTCTTCCGTTGTTAGTAAACTCTCATGCCATAGGTGTTTCATGAATGAAGTTATCTTTGTTATGCGTGTGCTGAAAACAAGAAAGGTTTCATGTTTTCCAAGCATAGAATAAGATATAACGACCCGTATCATGTGTTCTAGGCAGCATATGCACACCAACAAAGCAGTATTATGCTGGCCTCCAGCATTGGTGATAAAGTATCAAGTATGGTCGGTCTGGTGAATAGAAGTGACAACACAGCTAGCTTTATTATTAGTCTTACATACTTGAATAGAGACTTTTTTGCTCTATTTTACAAGAAAGGTAATTGTGAAATTAACGTTCCCTAAACCATACTTTGTGAACAAACGTAATAATTTCCGTACACAATGCACCTGTAGTGTAACGAAACCTGGCCAGAATCATCATAAACGCCAAAACAGGAACCATTTTACCCAATCAAATAACCTCGTCCATGTAGGTTTTCCAGAACCAATGTATTGTTGTCACAGCTGTCCAGACGTAAAACTCTCCAGAAGTTTATGGACTATTGGTTAAACATTTCTCCATCAGATTTCGTATTGGTGATCTTTTACGAAACTGTTCTCTCCGAAACTGATTTATGCTGGCTATTTCAGACAAAAATCCTTTTCGCTATACATGTTGGCATCTTTGCACAATAATACTTCACCATTATCCTGTGAATATCTTTACATTTCATTTTTAAAACAAAAACAAATCTATCATTAATCACCAATTTCAAACCAATATTTTCAAAAGTACTTAATGTGATTCTTCAATGGTTGTCTTTTTTCCGGATGGAAGGATGAGTGTATTCGAAGATGCTCCAAGAAGTTTGATTTTAACATTCACAATCTCATAAATATGCTGAATACTATAGTCAGGCATCTGATCGAATGATATACATTTATTGAAAGCGAATTCTTCTCGTACATAAATAGCATTATTTGAATGAAATATGGACCTGATTGCATTTCACTCGTTTAGAAGCTGACAGTATTTTGTGCCTGTTAATGTATTTTTGTTTTGTTTACTCTATTCATACTGTTTAAATTTCATTTTGCAGACCATTGCACTGCGACTTGAAAACCAATCGAAGGTCACACGCCTGGATGCTTGGGAGAAAAGTCATGGACAAATTATTTCATCCGTCAACCATTAAAAGATAGAGAATGGGAAATGTCTAACCCATGTTGTTATAAATGCTTGATCCTTTTTTCCAAAGTCAAGTGCTTTAAATTACCAATGTTTTGCCTTTTGATACATTGTGGATCTCTTTACCTTTGGTGTGCCATTTGCCCATGTAAAGTTATGCATTCTCTTATGATCTTTATTCACTCTATGAGCAGTATGAGTTATTTCAGATGGATATAATAATATGGACACATCTATCGATTTTACGACTAATTTTTCGAACTATGCAAAGTTCCTCATTTCACAAATATACAAAGCATTATAAATGGGTTGGAATTTGTCACCAAGTTACCTAAATATCCTATCTTTATTGTCCCTGACGAATGTCATGCTCAAACTATAAATATCACAGGAATTTAATTTTAGTGGTATACCTATAGGCTGTCTCCCAGCATTACTGTCAGTCCATAGGCACCCAGTCTTATCTACTGGGCGAGCGGCCAACTCCGAAAAAGATATATATTTTAGAAGTTTAATTACCCCACCGTTCAGAAATATACAACATGTCCTAAATTTATCTTTAGCATCTGGAGACAATACTTCGGCAGGTTATCCTTACTTCTGGTTGCTTTAAGGGGAAGAAAACAAAGCATACATACAAGTATTTATCTACTCTCACGATTTCACATTTTCTGTATATTGTACAGTATTGAAGCCATGAAACCCAATTTTAGAGCTTTATTGATAATAATATAGTGATTTTATATTACAGTCACCACTATTGTAGGATTTCCCGCAATCCCTAGTGTAACAATGGCAATATGTTCACACACCCCTTCCATTTTTTTCCAATTTCGATTCTTTGTTGAAAATCATAAAACTGACAACAGCATCATATAGTGACCAAATTTGGTTGATATTAAGAAAGGGTACATCCGTACTGAGTTTTCAGAGAATGTAACATATGGGTTGGAAGCAAGAAGTCGAAAAAACGAAAACGCACACAACTACAAAACAGAAGGACTGTGGAAGTCTTGTGCTTAGCTGACCCTTTATGAACAAACAGGAGTGATCAATGCCACTTAGTAAACAGCCATCTTTGACCCTTCCACAAGGATTATTTTCACCAAGTTTCAGTATGACCTCAATGACGGTTTGGAGGAGATGTCGAAAATAGCGAAAACACAAAAAAATTCATAAAAAAAAGAAAAAAATAAGAGCGCCACCTCCTGAACAAATTAAGTTCTAGGGTAGCCCTGAGTGTCCCCATGCATTTTCGAAGCAATTGGTCAAGTGTTTTAGAAATTTTTTGAGATTTTGCTTAAAAAAAAAAAATAAAATAACAAACAGGTGGTGCTGAACAAAGTAAGAACAAGGAGTCTCTAGGAGTGTCCCTGTGTGATATCAAAACAATCGGGCGAGCGGTTTTGGAGAAGATTTTATAAGATTTGCAGCCTAATCTGAGTGGACGTTCTACAGAGGAAGTCGAAAATAGCAAAAACTCACAAAAATCATAAACCCACTGCCAATATGTTGGTAACCTGTTCCAAGTCAGGTAGAAGATACTCTCATTCGTTTAAATCTCATTACTGTTGGTCATGGATCCTTCTGACGACGAACACTAGCATGTCTTACTATTTCGTAAATGCATTGAAAACTGTTATCCACTTCTCTTTTCATGGAACCCTTATATATTTGGGAACAATTTGAACATTCAGGCATTTTCTGCACATATTGCAGTGCAGTAAGTGTTCCAAGTGTAGTGAAACTGATGTTGTTGTTTATAATTGTCTGATGAATATAGTTTGTTATTATGAAGGTCATGTCAGGTTGGCTCAAAGTGTTTAATGTACTCTTTCTCTGTCTCTCTTTTGTATAAATAATTAACATCTATATTAACTGACTGACAAGTTGAACTACGTCTTATTATAAATGAAAAAATTGAAAACTGTTACAGGAAAACAGTTATACTTACAGTTACCTTTAGGAAAATTTAAATCTTGAACATTTAAATGTCCTTTCAAAAATACTTCTGGAAACCAACTTGAAATGTGACTGCTATCCTTACAAATTTTGACTATTGTAATGCATTTTTGACTATGTTTAAATGATTTGAGGCCTAATGTCACTTGCTTCTGGCTGATCTTTAACACTTGAACCAATGTACTTACTATATTTGGAAATTGAAACACTTTTCTTTTTGAAATACTCTTAGTTTATCTCCTTTAAAACAACATCATGTCTTTTACTACATGCCTAAAACACATCGAATTATAGAATCATGTTGTTTAGATTCTTATTGATGGTCATTTTAGGCCTAGAGGGCTTTTCTGATGGATTGATGTTGGTGTTGGTGTCGCTTTGTGGACTTATATGGATGATGATCATTGCTGAGATGGTGGTTGCAAGTAGTACCTTTTTAAATACTGAATTTTATTGACATTTTCAACAAGTTAAGAACCTCCGCTTACAAATTCTCTGATGTGATGCAAATTTTGGTTCCTTTTCATAAATTGTATGGTCCTGTATGTGCATGAATGATACAACTGTTCAAGCCAATTTACTGAAATAGGCCTATAATTTCAAACAAAACTTTTTGCATTCTGTCATGTGAAAACTAGATTAGGTTTTTTCCCCCCTTTGGACCTTTGCACTTACGTTTTGGTCTCTTTTGGGTAAATACGAACTATAAATTTATATGTTTCAGCTATACATACCAACGAACATTGCCTTTGGTCGGAATTGACTTGGATTTGTTTCGGTAGGACTACGGTTTGGATATGGTAATGACACTGTCTAATAAACAAGAGAATTTTGATAGTCCTGCGCTCAGCTGACCATTCATGAACATACTGTAATGCTGAATGCCACCTAGTGTACAGGTTTCATTAACCCTACCACAAGGAACATTTCAGCCAAGTTTCAGCATGATGTGAATGACGATTTGGAGCAAATGTCGAAAATAGCAAAATCACACATTAATCTTTTTAAAAAATTGTTGTTAGTTTCAGATTTACTCTTTTATGTAAGAGTGTAATCCTTATATTTGTTTTGTTGTTTGTAATCAGACGTCCCACCTCCTCACGAAATTATGATCTACGGGTACCCGGAAGTATCCAATTCTAAGCAATTGGCCGAGTGGTTTTGGAGAAGAGTTTTTATACGATTTTGCCAAATACCAGATTGTATTGAACAAATTAAGAAGTATGTGTCTCTACGAGTGTTCCTGTATGAAATCAAAGCAATCGGGTGAGCAGTTTTAGAGAAGAAGATTTTTTACGACTTGCAGCTTAATATGAGTGATGGTTCTGGAAAAGAAGTCAAAAATAGCGAATACACAGACAAAAAAAATCATGAAAAATGGAATATAATTGCAGCGCCACCCTTTGAACAATTTAAGGACTAGGAGTCTCTAGGAATGTCCCTGTGGGACATCAAAGTGATTGGGTGAGCGGTGTTGGAGAAGATTTTTTAAGATTTGCCCCCCCCCCCAAAAAAAGGAGAATAATTTATAAAAAAAATCCAAATATCACTGGAGCACAGCCATTTGAACAAACCTGGTAGAGACCCATCCAATGTACATTGCCACCAAATTTGAGGTCAATCTGGATAAAGGTTTCGGACGAGAGGACGATATTATGAATTAGCACTAGAATTCCTGTTGACTTACATAGGAAAGGTGCATTTATTGATAAGTACCCGAATTTAAAAAAAATCATTAAAAATCAGGAATCCACAGCAGTGCCATATAAGAACAATTTCGTTTGACCCTTCCACAAGGAACACATCCACAAAGTAATACGTAGTAATCAAAAGGAAAACTGCATTTACCCATAAGTATCTGAATTGAAAAAAAAATCGTCAAATTCCACAGTAGTGCCACCCATTTTGACCCTTTTACAAAGAACCTATCGACAAAGTTTCACCTTTATCCGAGTAACGGGTCAGGAGAAAAAGTCGAAAATAGCAAAAATACGCAAAAAAATCTTTAAAAAAATAGGAAAAAATCACAGCGCCAGCCAGGGAACAAATTAGGAACTAGGTGTCCCTAGGAGGGTTCCTGTGGGTTGTGAAAGCAATTAGGTGAGCGGTTTCAGAGTAGAAGATTTTTTTTAAATTTGTGCCCCCAAACGAACAAAAATAATTATCATTAAAAATGTTAAAAATAACTGGAGTGTAAAACATGGTAGAGACCCCCCCCCCCCCCCCCAAGGCACATCCCTACTAAGTTTGAAGTCGATCTGGCTGACTTTTTATTTTAGAAGAAGTCGAAAATGAAAATGTTGACGGACGACGCACGGACAACCGACGGAAAATCTTAGGATAAGCTCAGCTGACTGACATGTCAGCTGAGCTTAAAATACTTATAAAAAGAAGTAGAAGGAGCAGAATCGTAGCATCCCTTGGTGAGTAAATAAAAGTGTAGGGGTTATCGGAAGTGTCCCTAAGCAACTTTGAAGCATGCAAGCAATTGGTGACGCAGTTTCCGTGATAATAAAATGCCAAAAAAGGAACAAAAAATGTAAACATGATAAAAATCCATGGCGAGTAATCATTTGGGCAAACATGAAAGAAACCTCCCAAGGCATATCCCCACCAGGTTGTAAGTGAATCTAGCTGAAGGTTTTGATGAAGCCGAAAATATGAATTCCTATTGTAATTCCCATTAACAAACATAATAGTCAAAAGGAATGTATAAATTAACTGACAAGTATCGATATTAAAAAAATAAATGTTCAAAATCAGGAATAAAGAACATGACCACCTAATGGACAACTGTGTTTGACCCTTCCACAAGGTATATTTCCAGTAAACTTCAGAACAATTTAAGTAACTACTTTGAAAAAGTCGGAAATAGTAAAACCACACACAAATCAGTGCCACTGGTTCAACTAATTACAAGAGTCCTCGAAAGTGTGCCTATCGAATTTCGAAGCAATTGGCAAAACAGTTTCAGATTAGATGATTTTTTAAAGAATTTTTCAAAAGATGAACCCCCAAAATCCTTTAAAAAATCTGAATATCACTGGAGCATGACTCTTTAAACAAATGTGGTTGAAACCGATCAAAAGTACATCCTCACCACATTGGAAGTGCACGATATTTGTAAAGTTGAAAATACGAATTGAGGACGGACGGATGACGGACCATCCTATAAACCATGTCCTCTTGCAATTTCAAAGTAAGGGGCTAAGCCATTGTCAAGAAAATGATATTTTCAAAGATTTTGCCCCCTTCCCCCCACCCGGCGGTTGAGAGTGAAAGCTCACACAAGGGTATATACGTGATTGATCACATATATGCATGCCAGAGGATGTAATTGGTGAGTGGCATACCCCACCATCTATTCTGTCGGTGACGGCTTGTTCTGTCCATTCATCCTCTTGTAGCTCTGCTGTGCTAAATAGTGTGGCATATGCTATCACAATATGCAATTTAAGTCAAAAGAAAAGAGGAAGATAGGCTTTGTATGTAAATAATGATAAAACACTGGGGTAAAAGAAGATCATACTAGTTACCTTTTAGACATTTTTGACGACTTTAATTAAAATGGTCCTACCTATAATTAGGCCCGTGTTTTACATTTGAAGTTTCACATTGTAACATTTATTACCTGTCTAGGAACAGAGAAGGATTATCTTAGTATGGAAAAATTAATTTAATGTATATTTGGTGTTGTGAAAGCAACATAGATATGATAGTTTGCTAACAAGCAATAGAAGATGGCACTAAAATGAACTATTTTGCCGTAAAAAAGGTGTTATTTAAAGAGGCAGTTTCCATGGCAACCAAACACAGGAAACTGAGGACAACAGGGCAAAATAATCATAGGGGACCCTAAAGATAAATAAAAATCATGTTGTAGCATTATGTACCGTGGGGTAATTAAATTCTCCAAAACGGGTCTCTGGCTACTCGCCTATACAATAATTTTTTTTCGACTGCTTCTCTCAACAGTTGTCAGGAGTTCGGTATAAGCCTTGCCAGTTTCCTAATCCGCAACAAAACGTGGTAATTATCGAATCCTTGAGTAAGATGTATCTTTTTGTACACTAGTGATGATTTTTGTATTTGATTAGTTCTAATATGAATAACTCAGTTAAAGTGAACACAAATAAGGAATGCAGGGAGCGCTGGCAAACCCTTCTATGCAGACATAAAAGGATGGTGTTTAATCCGTCCTTGAGCATGTTGAGTGTGCAACTGATGATTCCTGTGTATTATTTCAATCCACTTTCGGAAATGTTCCTCCGGATTAAAAACATATAAAGCTGCATAAAATCAAACTGATACCAACAGTGTCAAGGGCCTCTTCAATCAATTATACAAACCAAGCCTTATTTTGCAAAGGCTTGATAATTGCATAAATATACTGTTTTCGTCAGATGTATTCCGCAACATATTCGACCATTAGCGTCATCAGCTTTATCAGTGTCAACTAGCTCTTCCAACAAACGTCATTTTGTTTTTTTCATTGGTTTTGCAACTGCTGTATAATCTAAATTCGTCATAATTATCGTCCGTCATTGTTTCAAACATGAAAGTTTTTGCTGTACTTTTTTGCTTTTTGTTCGTCTGTTTGTTTGTTTTTTTCTGTTTGTGTGCATATTTTTTATCCAAGTACTAATGACTGTCGTTCTTTTTTCAGTTGCCAGTGTCTCTTTTTGAAAAACGTAGTTAAAACTATCTAAATTTCACTGTGTCATATCCTATCAAAATTAAAATCAGTGGAAGGATCCTCACATCCAAGATTGTTTTAATTTTAAAACCTTTAAAACCAATTGGGACATTTGGGTTTCCACATACTATACTGAATTTAGTACCATTCACAATATTAATATTTTTCTTGAGATTGAGCTTTTTTCATAATAATTTTCCTTCAATAATTTCTTTTCTATTATCACTACTAAATATATGCATATGTGCATGTGTGTGTAAGTGAAGGGTCTAAATAAAAGAGGAATTGTGTGTCTTTCTCTCTTTTCATACCATGTAGCATTGTGATTTAATCGTGTTTTTTCAAACTGTGATTGGATATGCTGTTAGACACTCTTTCATTTTGATATTAGTCTAGGTTAAGATGCTAGTTATAAAGTAAATCTACCACTTATTTCTTTAAATGCTCTTCCCATCTGTTCAAATGCTTCTATTTAAAAATAAAAAAAAACATTTAAGGACCTTAGGTTGCACATTGAATAACAAATCGTTTTAAACTTCAGTTTTGCAAATCATTATACCTTTTGCTTTCAATTCTTAATCAAGTTATTCCTTTGTCCTATATATCTTTTATCTCTTAATTAACTAATATTAACGTCCAACAACCATGGTCCCCTCTTTTAAAACAAGAATGTTTAAAGTTTTGCTCAGTCTTGATTTACTGATGACATTTGTTTTCTATTGTTGTTGCAAATCGTAAAACGAGGGCGTTTGAGACTGGACGTAAGCCAACAGAATCTGCATTATTATTATTATTATTATTATTATTATTATTATTATTATTATTATTATTATTATTATTATTATTATTATTGTTATTATTATTATTATTATTGTTATTATTATTATTATTATTATTATTATTATTATTATTATTATTATTATTATTGTTGTTATGAGTAGTAGTAGTAGTAGTTGTTGTAGTAGTTGTAGCAGTAGTAGTAGTTGCAATAGTAGAAGTAGTATATTCATTATCATTATTATGTTTTTTTTCTCTTTTTTGTTTTTGTTTTTCTTGTTGTGTCTTGGGGGGGGGGGGGGTATAAACTGACAAGGAGTTTTTTTTTCGCTGCATAGCTGTCATAGCTAAAATGTCAGTGTATTTCGTACACCTTCTTCATTTTTTGCTGGAACTAAAGCTATGCTAAAATCCCATCCAAACCAAGTCACTATTTTACGCTTTCAACACATATAACTGGCCCATGTGAATACATCTTACTTGTTTCTATGCATGATTTTCATCTTGCATATTAACATTACTATTTTGAGGATATTTTACTTATTTGTATGCATGATCTTTAGCTGGGACAAAAACATTATATTTAACTTTGCCTCATGTAATTCAATTTTAAGCAAGATATATTTGCCATCAGGGACAGTAACGCGCTTGCCAATGCTGTAATTTACATAATTAGAATATAGTGTGGCTATCCCTTTGTTGTCTCTTTCACCGTTGGATAAATACATATTGACACCTAATTCATTTATCCGTTTAGCCTGCTTCGGATTTATTGAAGAAATGCAATACCACGGTGAACGTCTCTCAATCAAGGAAAACCAGCTGTATGTTTCTTGCTGTCATGCAGTATTCACACACCAGGAGAATGTGCTGTTTAATTTTAAGCATCACCGATTAATTGTGTGGGGTATGAAATTATTCTCTACTCATCCCTATTAGGTGCACACTAATAAAATTAACTGGAAATCTGAATATTATGAGGGAACAAAACGAAATATAAAAGAATATAATCTGAATAATACACACTTACGAAAGCGTTATAAAATTAGAACAGAGAACGTTTGGTGTGATACAGCATCCCTAAGCTTTATTTATTGAATATGTCTCCTTTATATGTCTATGTGTTGGGGCTTTCGAACTGCATATATTTCATATTTCAAATACAGATTTTATGGGTCTCAAATTACTTTCTATCAACTGCAAGCACAGACTCAGGTAAAGCCCTCAGTTCACTGTAAGTATTCTTTATTCTAAGCAGGCTGCATCAGTGGTTCTCAACAGTGAGCCAAGGAACAATGACCCTGTATCCCTTACTGGTTACCCCTATTTGGTTTATTGCATCAATCCTTGTTTTACTTCTAGTTGAAATGTGCGCATGTTGCTATTGGAAAGACTATATTCTGTTATGTCAAAGTGTCATTGGTTATAAGTCTTATGATAAAATTCTCAGAGTAGGTCCGGTGTACTAGGAGCGTCCCTTCATACAGTTTGGGTGCAGCATACTGCATAATGCGGATATTTAGTCTTTTATACATTATGCATACGCACACTTATAATCGTCGTTTCGCTAAGTGGAGTGAGAGTCCAATCTTTCATTATGAGCTTTCCTTGCTAGCATAAACTTGTATCCGCTCCAGTGAATACCTAATGGTAATTTTACCTGAGTTGTTGATTTTACCAAGAACATTCATACTAACCCCGAAACTAGTGACTGCTGTGATATGACCCTCTGTTATTTAACTGTTCATATAGTCTGATGGATGGCAAGCATTGATATACTAAAACTGACATATCTTTATATCAATATGTTCTATTTTTTTAAATAATAAATTCGTTCTTGCTGCACTCAGCAGATACAGCATAAACTATACACATGTACTTACAAGGGTATATTTCTTGTATTCAGTACATCTGCTGCTTCACTAAAATTATTTCGAAGTCACGACAACACGATTTTATTTATTTTCATAAGGAGAATATCAATGTTTTATGTCATTGGAATCACCACAATGTCATGTTAAAACTTTATTTTGTTTACTCGTAGTATGTCAATTACTTTGTTTGCTATGTTTACCTGTAGTCATTTCCTGCCTCAATTGTCAATAAAGTATTTCTCTTCAATTGTTTTCTGGTCGAGGGAAAAATTCTTTTTCGCACTCCTTGATACTGGTGCATTAATGCAAAACGTATAAAGAAATCACTGTACTTTAAATCAAAGCCAATTTACTGCTTGTAAATAATTTTATCATTTATAACGGATAGGGTATAACTATGATTGTGACAAGGAATGAACAATGTTTCTGGTTTGCAGTCATTTCTACCTTTTAATCATAATGATGACGGCGAATTATTTTTTAATTATATATCTGATATATATTCATGGTCTTTATCTCATATACATGTAGTGACTGCACTTCTCTCGATGACAAACTGTTCGTTCCATTCGAGTTGAAAGATGACAGAAAGAGCATTCCAACTTATGATATATATACCGATCTCCTTCAAACATATTTTATGAGTTATTTATGTGACTGCCAATATTGCTCAGTAGATTCCGTTCACCGTATGATAAACACTTTGTCGCCAGATTCAAGAGCATTATATTTCTTTCACTTAGACAGCAGAAGCTTTCTGCTCATATGACAGATCCAGAACATTATTTGTCTGTTTAAAACCACCAGCTAAGAATAACTGGCATTACAGAAACCAAATTGAAAGAAAATAATTGCAGGATTTATAACATGGAGTACTACAATCATTTTTATTGGTGTCGAACAAATATAGAGAGTGGAGGTGTATCATTATTTGTTCACAAAGGATTATTTATTACCTGCAGAGTTGACTTCGCTTTTTCTAGTGGTATACTAGAATCTATTTTATATCAAAATTCATTCTGTTCTCAAAGATATATTTTAATCAAACATTATTGTCGGCTTGTTTATAGACCTCCAGGTGCAAGTTTAAATGACATTAATTCACTTTTCAGGGTATACAACATCATCCTTTATTAACACAATTTTTCTTTCTTCTCTTTGTACTCTGTTATTAGACCAAGAAGAATTACTCGACAATACGCTACACTAATTGAGAGTATTTTTAGCAATATTCCTGACTTTGAAAATTCCCCAGTTAATGGTATCTTATATACAGATATCTCAGATCATATTACAATTTACCACATATGCACTAATCAAATACCTTTTCCTAAATTCCAGAGGAAAATTAAATTTAATAGTTTAACTTTTATAAAAAATCTCCTTTCTTCAGTTGATGGGAATTCGGTGTTGTCAAATGATGATCCTAATCAGGCAATGTAATTTGATTGAGAGAAACTAACGATTATTATGATAATTCCTGTTAAGGCTGTTACTTCAGAATATATCCAATGAAAAACGTGGCATCCAGAGGATGATCAAACGTGCTGCATGAAATCTTCGAGCGAGCGTGAAATCAGTCTTTGGAGAGCTTAAGGGCTGCTTTTATGGAGTCAAAAATCATAAACGGTTGTCTTCAAGTATCCAAACATGTTTTTAGTTTGCCGATTTCCCTTAAGGAGACATATATTTGGCCTGTGATAAACTCGTCCGTTCACAATATCCCGGTAAAAGTACCTCTAATGCTTCGTATGAAGCCTACAAGAGGGCAGTTTAAGGATAAAATTATTATCGTAGAGAATCCACGTGAGTTAAAGCTTGAAACACTAGCCCGGTCAAGCGTTATTAAAATTCATAAATCATTGATTTCGTGTTTAAATATTGTACAAAGTACATGCCGTTTAAAGCAAGCATCATGAGTCTGAGGCCCTTCACAATATATGACAGGTATGAGATCCTTGAAGAATGATCTTGGGGGGTGGATTCTTTTAAGAAACTCTCTTACTTCTAACGGCCGCTATGTTGAAACTAATGGAAAGGGTATTCCTGCGAGATCCACCCAACCATTGGACAGGCGAGTGCCGCCTTTAAGAGGTGGACGCCCCAGAACATGAAAATCGCGTCCGGCTTTAAGACATATACGGCCCAGAGAGTGAAATGTACGTCCGGGCGTAGAGGTATGAGATCCTTCAAGAATGATGTTGAATGGTGAATTCTTTTAAGAAACTCTCTTTAAGCAAGGTAGTTTTGGACGCCTTTTTCACTCTGCAAAAAGCGTGCACTTAGTGTCTTTCTAGATTTATCGAGGGCTTTTGACGCAGTGAACCATAAAATATGTCTCGATATTTTTATGGGATCAAAGGTGTATCTCCTGCTTGGTTTTCTGTTAAACTAAAAATCTATCTCAGTATGTGCATTCAAAATAATGATTCCGATATCCTGAATACATCAGATAGAGCTCCTCAGGGGGTCAATCTTGGGCCACTCACTCTTTCTTTTATAAGGGAACCATATATATTAAATGCATGCCCTGACTTGTTCTGTTTAGTTTAGTTTAAACATATTTATTTCAACTGGATCACCCTGCAGTACATCGAGATGTCACTAATCGGAAGTTCTCCAGAACATGGAGTGACACACAAGATGTATATTACAGAACACACAGAACAAAACTTGAGCAAAGTCACCCAATTAACAAAGAAGCTGTACACATATTTCAAATTTGTACCCCGCATACAGGAATAAAAATAAAAAGCTCACCAAGATGCAAAACAAAGGAAGATAGTTCTCTACAGGTAGAATGCACACTTATACGCCCCTGTTCACAATAATAAAGGTAGGAAATTTCATATAGGACACTTGAGAATTAAACTTGGGTAAGTAAGTGACTAACCCAGCTGAAATGACTGCATATGCATAACAGAGCTATGATATGAAGCATCTTTTGTCTACGATGAATCTGAGGAAAGCATCAAAAATTTGTATGTTGAGGGGAATGAACAATTCGTCGCTACCAAAGAGAAAGATATGAGCTAGTCTGTCACTAGCTGAGTGTATAATCAGATTTGGGTGGACACCGGGAGTCAATGATAAGGATGACGGAGTTGAGAAGTTTAATTCTGTAAGTTGAATACTTTGGACAAATGAACAGAAAATGTTGCGGATCTTCAGTGGGGTAGAAACAGGAAGATATAGGTTGTGGAATGATGTCGACTTTAAAAATATCAAAGTTAAGTCTCGAGACTCCAAGACGAAGCTGGGTATGACAAATGTTGGCAAATCTGTGTCTCTGGGTATAGTTAATGGGAACATAATCGACTGCTAGCAGAGTCGCTTTCAGTTTTGATTTGAAAATTTGAAGGGTAATTGAGTCTCTTATGTCAGAAGGAAAATTGTTCTGCAGTTTGATAGTGTCAGGAAAGAAGAATTTGTCTAAGCAATTAGTTTGACAATTAATGGGACGTATGGAGCTAGAATGGTGAAGGTTTCGAGCATGAAAAGTTTGAGGAATCAGTTGAGAGAGATAGGAGGGTGTTAAGTTGTGATATATTTTGTAAAGAAGAAGTAACTTAAGGTACTTCCTTCTGCTGGTGAGAGCTGACCAACCAAGTTCACGTAGGAGGTTGGCATGTGATGTGTGTCTTAATGCACATGTGCATATTTTGGCAGCTTCAAACTGTATGGATTCAATATTTATCAGAGAGGGCGTGACCACAGTTGTCAAAGAGCATGCAACCATATTCAAGAATTGGTCAAATCATAGTCAAATAGAGTTTGATCAGAGCTTTGCCGGGAAGTTTATATGAAAATCCAAGCAGAAGGGCAATTCGTTGGTTAGCTTTGGTAGTAATATGAGTAATATGGGTATGCCAGGATAAATTGCTACAAAGAGTAATACCAAGATATGTGTGTGAGTCTGCTTCAGGTATTTCAGCAGCTCAGGGACGAACGAGTGGATGGTGTTTCGTTGAAAATATCACAGAAAGAGACTTTAAAGAGTAAAGATAACACGCCACAGCTTTCCCCAGCTATGTATAAAGGAGAGATTAATGTTCAGGTGATTAGAAGCTTGGATGGGGTTATAAACAACTTCAAGTAGACTGGTGTCATAAGCAAAAAGTCTGACATCACATGTCATATTGTCAACTAAGTCATTAATATAAACCAGAAAGAGATGTGGGCACAAAATGGAACCCTGGGAACACCAGCTTCGATACGTAGCCATGGTAAAGATTGGCCATGAATAATCACTCATTGGAATCGGATTGAGAGATAACACTCAATCCAGGCTACAAGATTATGCCGAGTTGTCGAAGTTTAAAAAGGATGACAGGATTCCAAACCTTATCAAACGCCTTGGACACACATAGAAACACCATCCTGGCTTCTTTTGTGTTCTACACCATTGTAGATATTGTGAAGGATGTACACAAGCTGATAGAAAGTGGCGTCGTTGGTCCTAAAGCCAGACGTTTTGGAGGTGAGTAGGTTATTTTGTGTCAAGTATTCATAAAGTGCATTAAAGACCAGTCGCTCAAACACCTTTGAAACACTACAGAGTAATGGAATAGGATGATAATTGTTTTAATCTGTCAGTTGGCCTTTTTGAAGACAGGACATAGGTTGAATCTTTTCCGAGCATCAGGAAAACTTAAAGGAGAAAGTCTAAGAGAAAGTTGAAATATTTTTGTAAGTGGCTTACATATCCAATCAGCTGTGTTAAGTAGAATATTCCCTGTATTATGTGAGCCTAACGGAGAGGATAGTTTCAGAGAAAATAGAACTTTCTTTACACTCTCTTCATTGATGGTAATATTACGTCAGCGTGCCTCAGTTCGGAACGTGAAACTGGGCAGGGGTGGGGCATCAACATCAGGAAGTGTTTTACACTGGCTGGCAAAGTATGAGTTAAAAATTTCACATTTGCGGGTGACACCTGAAACGATCTTGTTATCGTCAATAATTGGGGGTATATTTTGGTGAATTTTGTATCCCAGGACAGACTTGGACAAACTCCACCATTGTTTGGGACTAATGTTTTTATCATCAAGTCGAACGTGCAGATAAGAAAAGTAAGCGGAGACAGATTTCCGTATTATGGACACAACCTTGTCACGATATTTTTTGTAGAATTGGTATAGCCTGTCAATCTTAAGGTGAAGTTCATAAATATGGGGGCGGGGTTTGTTGGATGCTCTCTTGAGGTGTTTTCGTGCACGATTACGAAGTTGAATATGCTTTTTAATGTCTTTAGTTATCCAAGGTTTGTCCTTAGGGCGAATGGTAACTTCCTTTTATGGAATAAAGTCCTTTGCAGTAGATAGAAAGATATTAGACCAATGTGATATGGCATCATCAATAGAATCAAAGACATCATGAACAATGTTCAAAGGGGCTGTAGAAAGGACAGCATTCAGGTCACAAAGATAGCTTTATTGAAGTTCCATACTGATCTTTTGAAAGGCTTGTCCGTATGAAGAGAAAGGGAGAAAGAACAAAAGATTACACAGTGGTCAGAATTTGAGATTGGGGCAAGGATTCAAGAACAAGACCTGGACAATCAGTAATGATAAGGTTTAATGAATTATTCGAGCATTCGCTTATCCCAGTGGGTTCATCTATAAGTTGAAAGAGATTGTAGTTGTTTGCAAGGTTGACCAGACATAAACCTAAATAGCTGTCCTCATGTTGGGAGGTCCAATCAGAGCACCTGTCGTTGAAATCGCTAGTTACTATTAAGACATGAGTGTTACATTCATTGGCAGAGGAAATTGAAGATGCCAAAGACCTGAGAAATTCATCAATGGTTTCGGCGGACTGGCCAAATGGACGATAGTAGTTACCATATAATGCCTTTCCGCGCTGGGTCGAAATTTGTACCCAGACACATTCGCAATCTATGCTTTCAGGATCCGGGCATCTTACCCACGGTAGAGAAGAGTGAAAAAATGACAGAACCCCGCCACCTCTTCCCGTTGTGCGGTCTATATGATAAGGAGGCTGGAAGTCATCGATGAGAAGGAGCTGATTGGGAAAATATTCATTTAGCCAGGTTTCAGATAATGCAATAATATTAAAGTTACCTGATTGGGTCAGAAGATGGATCTCATAAAGTTTACCGGTACTTCGTATGCTGTGAACGTTAGAATGAAAGAACGTCACGTGGTTGTTTGAGTTCAGAGTGGAACCGGGGTTCATGAACGTCGATTGAACACTGGAACAACGTGCAAAGGAACAATATAATGTGTTTTACAAAGATCTAAAAAAAAACACGGAGAAGAGGGCATTTTTTTAGAAAAGCCAATGAGGAGTAGGAGCATATTATTTGGTTTTCGACGCATGGACCTGGATGTAAGTGACAATAAGAGAGATATAAATTGTTCGAGAAAAGACCAATGGTCATTCGGTATTAATCAATGTCGATTGTTTATAAATCAAGGTAGCATAAGAACGGCAAACATGCAAGTACTTGTCAGAAATTACCAAGGCTTAAACACGTATTAGAACCTAGTTCTGGTAGGCTACACATGAAATATAAGCGCGAACCAATTAGCTGAGGTACAAAAAGATGCATCCTGGTGGTTACACGAGATACAAAAACACGAACCATTTAGCGTGAACACAAATGATACCTAAAGTATATAATCCAAATCTATGTTGTATTTGCATGGGTAACGCTTTGCACATATATATTAGAAACCAACAAGATTGGTTGTACGTTGCCCAGAAAGACAACAACAAAGATATGAACATTATTAAGAGTGTGGCGCTTTTGCGTAATTTGCAATATTGTGATAATGCTTAAAGTCAATCCGGTACGCCTATAAATATTATTTGGTGATATCAACCAGTAAAAAGAGTACAATAATCAAGGCAAATTGTCAGATACAAATACACTTGTGAAAAAACAACAAAAGAGTTCACAGTTTGAATGTCACATGAAAGATAGGTGTATAAAATAAACAAAATGCACCCGAACGGTCACTGAATGAAACAATTACACATGCTCATGAACATAATAAAGGACCAGGTGGACACTCGAGTTTGGCTAAGGCAGGTTATTTGTATCAGTCCAGGTCTCAGTAATCGTGGATCTGCACAATGCGACCACCCTGGTATTAAGATCATTCATTCTGATCGCCTTGGTTTGCACCCCATGGGTTTCTCTCCCGTGTGTAAAGTCTACCATCAGTAGACCAACAGGAATGGGTGGCGCCCTGCATTCTCAAACCGCGTGCTACAAATAAAATGTGTGCACGCTTTTTCGTTAGATCCTCGGACACAAAAGCATCCCTGAGTTTCTCCTGGCTTTGAAAAATTTCTCCCCCTGAGATGATATGTCACAAATTTCACTATGGTGGCTCTTGTCTTGCCCTGCAGATTTTTGTCCAACCCCTTGAAATCAGCTTATATGCTCCGGTTCAAAATCAGGCCCTAGCTTTTTGGCATGATCAATAATCATATGGTTGGTATCTTCGTTCTCACTTTCTCTTGAATGAGGACCTTTCATCCAGATCCTTAGACAGTTTATCACGCTGCATAGTTCGGCCTATCCCTGTGCAATTTCAAGTTTTTGCACCTTCCCCTCAAGGTCAACAACTTTGGATTGGAGTAAAGCAATGTCTTCTGTATATATTTTTATTGGCTGTATTAGCTTCATTCTCAAGATTGCATTTGCATTTACTGAATTACTGTTCCTGTCTAACAGATTTTTGAACAATCTGTCTCAATACACTCACGCGTGGATCATTCGCCAGCCCCACTATATCTGGGACGTTGATTTTACTAGGAGGTGTCGCACTGGTAGGAGACTCCCATGGTCTTTTCATACCACCAACATCACCTTTAGTCACAGGTTGTTTAAGTATTAAATATTAACTAAGTGTTTGCCAGTGCACTTACTTGTCCGTCCTTTATTTGGTTACCCATTTTGAAAAACTTCGAGGGAGCAGATCACAATCAGCCCAAATAATTCCTTTAAGCCTGGCCATAAAGAATTCGATAGGCAGGACGAAATTCTCACCACATCATAATATCGGTGTAAAGTCAAAAACACGAAGTACGACAGCAAATTCAACAGAAAACAAATGAAAAAAATAGGATCGACGTTAAGAGAGACCAGTGATTCGCGCATGCGCTGTAAATCCCATTTTTTTATATGCACATAACAGTTTTTGTTTTTTTTGTTTTGTTTTGTTTTGTTTTGTTTTGTTTTTGCTGACAAGAAATTTCATATTTTTATACGTAGGACAATTACCACTTTACAGTTGAAAACAGAATGATTTTATGCTGGCGAGTTATCTTTGAATGTTGAAAAACTAGCTTTGTACCATTAATGTAAAAGGAAGAGATATACACAAGACAGCTTTAAAATTGAAATCTATGATATCAAAATTTCTAAAATGCCTGAGATAACGTTTCTGGGAGTTTGCATGGATGACCCCACTTAGCTGGAAATCCTGTATAACATATATCTCAGGTAAAATTGGAAAGGTTGTTGGTATTCTGACGAATATATATAGTGCAGGTAAACACATGCTTGTAAAAGTCCTTTATGCTTCAGTATACCCATATTACGCTTATTGCAATGTGGCTTGGGCGAGAAAAAATCAAAGTAACGTAACTTTGTTGATTGATTGGTATAATTACAAAATAAAATACTAAGGGTAATACCTTTTTCACATTTGAATGCTCATGCTGAACTTCTTTTAGATGGTTTAAAAATTGTGAAATTTCAAAACAGAAAAAAAAACCTAATCCTAGGTTCAAAGTTGTACATGGATCAGTCCCTGCTATTGTTCAAAATATTACACAGCAGAGATATCGTTTTCATGTCTTTCCTTGCCGAACCACTGTTATTGCTTTCACTGATATACCATGGATCCATAGTCTGGAATATTTTGCCATTGCTTTCCTTCAGATTCCGCTATTTCATAAGTTCATTTATTTTTTGTTTCTTTTTATTAATTTGTTTTTGTTTCTATTTATTTTATTTATTTTATTCATTTATTTATTTATTTATTTATTTATTTATTTATTTATTTATTTATTTATTAATTTATTTATTTATTTATTTATTTATTTATTTATTTATTTATTTATTTATTTATTTATTTATTTATTTATTTATTTATTTATTTATTTATTTATTTATTTATTTATTTATTTATTTATTTATTTATTCATTCATTCATTCATTCATTCATTCATTCATTCATTCATTCATTCATTCATTCATTCATTCATTCATTCATTCATTCATTCATTCATTCATTCATTCATTCATTCATTCATTCATTCATTCATTCATTCATTCATTCATTCATTCATTCATTCATTCATTCATTCATTCATTCATTCATTCATTCATTCATTCATTCATTCATTCATTCATTCATTCATTCATTCATTCATTCATTCATTCATTCATTCATTCATTCATTCATTCATTCATTCATTCATTCATTCATTCATTTATTTATTTATTTATTTATTTATTTATTCATTCATTCATTCATTCATTCATTCTTTGATTTATTTATTTATTTATTTATTTATTTATTTATTTATTTATTTATTCGTTTATTTATTCATTCATTCATTTATTTTATTTATTTTTACGGAACAAGAGTTTCAGTTCTTCAATTAAGTTTAGTTTAGTCTAAATTTGTGTACACTTTGAATAGGTTTAATTAAGTAGGATACATGTTGCTTGTGTGTGATTATGTGCTTAATGTTACTATCCACTGTTAACAGTCAGTTTATAAATCCATTAGTATGCATGTACATCTGTCTCTAATTGTTCTTGTGCGCTGTATCCTTATATGTATCTCAGCAAAAACTTGACTGCACTTGTCCCAGTTTCTGATTTTCACATTGTCACCCTTTCGGAACCATTCCTTTCTACCAGTGGTCTTGACAATGATCTTCAATTGCCTTGCTGCACTTACATCATGAGGAGGGATCGCCAGATGTCTTTGGAAGTGGAGCAGCTGTCTTTGCATCTGAAGTACTTCCTATGTCCCGCTGTGCTGATTCAGAAGTCGCTGATTTAGACCTATTGTGTACCTGTATGCGACTTCATAACGATATTTTTTTTCCGGTGGAGTAGTCTGTAGAGAAAATTACCGACGCCACGTCTACCTTTGTGTATCAATTTATACGTAACTTAGCGAACTATGTCAATGATCCTCCAAGTGACCACTCAGTGGTATGAGCAAATTGCCTTTTTTTTCGCCCGCAAAAAAGAGTAGTCTCTTATAAGATATATTTTGCGATTCGATCAGGTGGAATTCGACAAATTTAGAAACTTCGGTGATGAAATTTATTCCGACGATTTTTTAAATTCTGAAAAGGTTGGTGATTGATTGTTAAGTCTGAAAAGGTTGGTGATTGTTACAGAAACTAGACTTTATTTCTCGATGGCATGTCCTTGATCTTAAAATTTATAAAGGATCTCAATATGCAAATACTGAGAAGTGTTTACATGCAGAGCCGTCTATAATGCTAATTCTAAACAAAATATCCTGCTTGGAGCCTACAGCCCCAGGAGAGAGTCAAGGTGGCAACAATTGAGAGCTCTGTGCATATACTGGCACCTGGTGGCAAATGTCCAGATTTTTTTTTTTTTTTTCATTTACCTATTATCATTTTTTAATGTATTTTTTTTACTTGATAAAGTGCATCTGTGTCCTACTTTCGAAAATTAAAGTTATCTATAAAAGTGATTGTCTAAATTTTTTTTGAAGTATTTGGGAAATATGTTATTTAATTGTCCGTACCCCCTAACAGTTCCATTCTGTGCAGATTGCACTCCAAAAAGTGGAGTACAGATGACACAAATTTGAGTTTGTTAAGAATGGCAACAATTGTTCATGTTTATAGGAAATTTTGAAATTGTGAATCAATTGGTTTGGAAGCATAATTTCTTCCAGTTTCTTAGTCATCTTAAGTTTAAATTGATGCCATACCACTTACTTCCACATGTTTGCCATAATTATGAAATATGCTTGCGCAAATAAAATTGTAGGATAACTTTCTTGCAAGAATGCGCTAGAGAAACACGATTTCGGTCTGTTTATTCAGTGCAGTGACAGCTCTCCACAAACCTGATCTATTTTGAGACAGCAATCGCATTGTGCATCCAGCGGGAACCAGCAATGGCTATAGGATTGGAAATTGCAATGTGCAAGTGTTTTCTATTCCAATCTATTATTTATATTAATGAAAATATCAAAATACGCATGCGCAAAATATTTCCCATTCCAACCTATTCTATATCTTAGTAATAATAGCAAACTACGCATGCGCAAAAGGTATTTTCATGGGATTCTTCAGGCGCCATTTAGAATCCCGCTACCCAAGATTGAAGTGCAGGATATTCCTCGTGCAAGAATGCGCTCGAAAACATGATGTACAGGCATGGGTCGCCTACAACATACTTCGTAACCAACACCGGGAGAACCTAAAAGTGTCAGACGAAAACCAGAACGAAAAACCTAGTCTGCCGTTTTAAAGGCCGAAACACGCACACAATGGGCCTGGTGATGAACAGCCAAATATTTCATGACACATAAATTAACACCAGCCATCTGTTTTTTTTGTATATAAAACCGTCACTTTAAGGAAACCCTATGCAAGCTGAATTTTCCATAATAGTTCTTCTTGCCAGAGTACCATTGACACCCTGAGGGCCTTGGTCCTTCCAGCCGTAGGAATGCCTGTCAATATCATTGAGTCTATCCAAATTAAACATGAATGAATTCCACGGAAAAAGGTCCATGAGGGTGAATTTTCGAATTATCGATACACTCTAGGAATTTTGGGTTTACGCATTTCTCCAGACCAATAGTTTCTTTCAATCTAGCTAAGTTTTTAATTTTCAGTTCCTATTTTTAACCTTTTTTTTTACACCTAACGCGTGGTCATGTCATAGATCAAGGTCACCTCAATGCATTGCGTTAAAACGCAGCAATTAGGCCTATTAGCGTATTTCAACTCTGTTTAACATATCGATATCTTAACCATATAGATGAAAGTTGATATAATTCAAAAGTAGAAAATAACCTTTTTTTAGAAACACATGCAAGTCACCATATTTGAGAATGGTATGCTATGCGGGAAACAACAGTGTGATGCAAGTCTGGAGAAAGATGAAAAGTGGCCAAATAAGAATCCGTCACGCTGAGAAGATGATTTTAATCTTGCTATTAAAATATTCATACTATGTGGTTAATTGAAATTTTTATCAATGGTGCAACACAACAAATAAATATTACACAGACAATTTTTCGCACGATGCTTAATATTTACCAAATCTGCGTGATAGATTCACAGTTTCATGTGACGGATTTACATAGGTCTATTCACGTGACGGATTCACGCGAGTGAATCCGTCACTGATTAATTAATTTTTAGATAAGGATAGCTGTGACAAAATCATTGATTTTCTTTTCCAAATTGGCAACAAAGATTTGTGTGTGGTTGATTCACAGTCCTTACTCACCTGACCTATACATCTAGTAGGTAAAGCTGTCACTTTTTCACAAGAAATTCCGGATAAAACACTAATTAAGATGTCAAGAAATCTTTACGTAGGTCATGAACATAGACGGATGTTGTTGGATTTAAATTGGAAGATATTGAATAATGAAGTGATGTCTTGTATCAATGATGGGGAAGCAAAGGGCTTTATCTGTATAGAAAATAACTGATTACGTGCAACATCTTACATGGTGTTGTGAGTCCGTCACGCAAAGTTTACATTTTCATTGTTTCTAACTTGATATCTAAAGTAGTCCACATATTTCAGAAAATCGCAAAGTGAGTTAACTGTACATTTTAAAATATATAGGGTTATCATGTGTAAGGAAAAGAAAAAAAGCAACGTTTTGGTGTAAATTCCTTGGGAAACCAAAATTGATTGTATAAAATGGTGAATCCGTCATAGGTGAACATCCTACGTCAAATGGTAGATTTGGAGAGTCCATGTAATGAATAAATTGGCCGTAAAGGCTTGGATAGACCAAATTTGTTGAATTTGGGTACCACTGTTTTCGCAACACTTGATTATTTTTCATATGTTCAGACCGCTTAGTCACTGGGTTCGCCTGCATTTGTATTGAAATATATTGGTGCATCTGTCATGAGTTTGGTGAGTCCGTCAAGCAATAATATTTCAGCCAGATTTTATTTACATCAGTTATTAAACGTGCCTTGTTTCATCGCAAAGGGTAGAATCCACAGATTTTAAACATGTATAGGTCGACCATGTTCGTGGAAATGGAGAGCAGAGTTTCTCCGATGTTTCTCTATTGCTAGAAACACGTGTCCAAATTCTGGTGAATTCGTCACGCACATAAATTCTTTCCCAAATTTAAAAAAACAACAGTCACACATTGATACATTTCAAAATATTATGCGTGTTCTTAATTAGTGAATTGACTCGGGTACCCGTCAGGAAAACACCGCATCGGGTACCCGATAGTAAGATGAAAGACATAAGATACTTGCTATTCAAACCCGTGGTGACAACAATTTTGATGTGTTTGGCAAGGTTTTTCACTCATGTGTTTGTCCGGTAGGCGGCAAACACGCAGCACAAATCGATTAGCTCCCATTGTTCATTTAATCCATAAAGAGCGACAGCCATTTAGCCATCGCTAAGACTTTCCAGTCTGAGTCCGCATTTATACGGACTCACACAGATGAGATAATAACAATATAA
>CAXHWN010000615.1:0-5000 GCA_964020975.1 Hermodice carunculata
AATATAATAATGCCATGTGATATTTCTGGTAGAGAAGAGATGTTTATAAGTGTAAACAATTAAGAACAAATCGCATTTTGCTCTTATCAATCCCTATATGGAAAACGTGTGGAACATTTCGCCACACTTAAAAAAAAAAAGAAAAGAAAGAAAAAAAAAAACAGAAAAAACGAACATTTGAACATCAACAGCATCTCATGGAAAGATCGAGGTGTGATGGGACAGGAGACAAGCTCCATTCTGTCCTCCCCATTCCCTATCCATCATTGACATGGAGTCAGTGCTAAAAGCTATCCGTATGTTGGTTTTTTTTTTCCAGAAATGATGCGCCAGGCTCACCGAGGGCATTTATATGAAAGATGTATAGCGCTCACAGTATTCAAGTTCAAGCAATGGTATGGCATATTTAAAGTGTCATTTTTCCTCCTTTGTTTGAAAGGCAATTGTGGGAATGATAAAGTAAAGAAATGGAAACTAGTGTTGCACGTCTTCATTTGAAGGGAGGTACAGCACGGAGACCTGTGAAAAAGTAACTATTAAATGGTGGATTTTGGTGTATCTTGTCGGCAACTTGCAGCTCCCATAGCGTGGATACTATGTTTGTACATGTGGAGCTTCTCATAATTTGGGCCAAAAGGGAAAAATAATTAGGCCTTTTTCTTGGGAGCTTTTATCTCCTGATCATGTTCTACTCTACATGAGATGGTAAAGAGTGTAGCCATTACTTGGTGCAACTTCCCTCCTGGTCCTATACCCAAGCTAGATGTATCTTATAGTTCAAATATAAGACGAAACAAATAAAGTTTATTCACAACTTGAATCCTTGGTTGTTCTTGTATTAAGTCTGTGGCATTTTTTCAACCTTGAAATATGTTCTTGAAGAATGAAATTTTAACCCTCTTTAAGACGAACACTTGTCTATTATGGACATAATTCAATTGTCCTTTCAATGTCCGTCATATGCATGTTCGCCCATATATGTATATATATATATATATATATATATATATATATATATATATATATATATATATATATATATATGTATGTATGTATATATATGTGTGTGTGTGTGTGTGTGTGTGTGTGTGTGTGTGTGTGTGTGTGAGTGAGTTTCTTTGATGAGTTTCGATTTGGGCAAAATTTATTATGTTTAAACGGGAAAAAACATTTGATATCATACATTCAAGGTTGAATGTGTAATATAAGCACAAAAAGTGTCTTTGGTATGAAAAAATAAATTCCTACCAGATATTTGATACCCATAATCTCTACACAAAGGTGTCCCCTAATGACCATTCATTTATATTTGGAATACTTAACACAAGTTGTAATGACCAATGCCACCATGATGCACATTTATAGGTGGAAAACAGCACCTCGCCTGAAAGGCGACTCCGTACCCAACTTTTTAACTCTTTCCTGGTCAGAGCAGGACTGAATCAATGGCTTTCTCCAGCACCCATTGGACACATCGCCTAGGAAAACTATAGTGACCTGTGCACAGTGTGTCATAATGTAAGGTTTTATCTATAATAATCAGCAAAAAAGGTGATCCATTATCGGGACATTCACGCTAAAAAACGTGAAAGAAAATGACAGTTTTCAAGGAACGTTCCCTGACTCGCCCTTTATAAATTTCCATCTCAACGGCATCTTTTCACGGTTCAAGATAGTGATTGCCAGTATTTTATTCTAACCCACACAAACAACTTTCTGTTAGAATACAGCAACATTATTGACGAAAGCCTTCGCGCGGGTAGACACCCATGCGTCGAAAGGGCCAGTGTGCATTCTAGTTTGTTCGACCACGGATTTCTCAGATCAATTTATGTGACCAGACTCGAGCTGGTCAGCATTCCTGTACTTTCGCCCTGTGTTGTGGCGTCTTGCCATCGCCTTGCCCACGTTTTAGCCTCCTGTGTGGTTTTGAAGTTGGGTGTATGTCATTTCGCTGATGGTGTCATTCAGCTTGTGCTTCAAGATCAAATCAGCCCAATTTATTGCTCATGAGAACTCGTTATGCCAGAACACAGGGTCATAATAGTTAATTTAGGACTATGCACTCGCTCACACTACTGAATTTAGGTTACACACTCACACACACACACACACATATGTTTATATATATATATATATATATATATATATATATATATATATACATATATATATATTAATATGTTTATGTGTGTCAATTAAACATGAAATTACACTGAGGTGTGTAAGTCAAATTTAATAATGATGTTCACATGCTAAGGGATATTGTTGTGTACCTCCAAAATGAGAGTAATTAGCATGTCGTAACTTAAGATGCATTCAACAAAGCATAGACAGGTATTGAAACTCGAACCTCTCCTTAGTATTTTCGCAGGTTTGACTTAATTTAATATGCAATAAATTGTTTTTGATACGAACAAAGGGACGTAGAAAAACAATAATCCCTGATATACCAAAGAAACTCTGATATGCCTTGCCTAGAGGGACGTCTTAATAAAATCGAACGAAAGGGATGGGGAATTCAATCACGAAATTAATCCCAAGAGAATAATGTGGATGCAGCTGATTCCTCAATCAAATTTGTTTGAGCATTGGGGGAGAGGTGGGTACGTCAATTAAATCCTGCCAAATTGAAAATAGCTGTTCTCTGCAGTATTTGTATAGAGTCTTTGTTGATCTGTGGCTGAAACTCTTATGACTTTTATCCAGCCTTTTAAAAATCGCTGTTTTTTACAGGTAAGGAAAACAAATTCTGAGGCATGAATTACCGTAGAATGGAAAAGTAGGCACGTAAGTCTAAGCAGGCACGTGTGTTAAAATTGAAATGGAGACATTGTTTCGTATTTCACTCTGCTTTGGCTGTACTTTGTCATGTTAACATTGTTTGAGTTGCAATATATTTATCATTTTTTATAACATCGACACGGTGTGTGTGTGTATGTGTGTGTGTGCGCGTGTGTGAGAGAGAGTGTTCGTGGTCGTGTTTTCGGTTACTAAAATGTTCAGAGAGATGTGTGGTATAGTTCGACCTATCAAACAGTTACTTGCAAGTATGGTCTTATAGGCTCATATCGTAAGACTACGTTGGCATATTTTGCTTTATTATTGGCACAACAAAGGTGTCATTTAGTCCTTGGTAATGATGTGTAACGCATGTACAATCTTTGTACATCAATACTTTCGCCGTATTAAAAAATAATACCATACAACATTGGCATTTAAAATTTCAATACATATCCTCTAAAATCTTTCCTCAGAATATATACATAGCCTCTGGGTGTTTCTCTCTCTCTCTCTCTCTCTCTCTCTCTCTCTCTCTCTCTCTCTCTCTCTCTCTCTCTCTCTCTCTCTCTCTCTCTCTCTCTCTCTCTCTCTCTCTCTCGCAAAAATATTACAAAATAATAGGGACTTCATTTTTGTATATTTCCTTGGTAACACACACACACACACAAAAGTCATGTCTATGACTGGCATGTCTCCTTTTTTACGTATTTATTGTTACATGCCCTCAAATCTTACCTGACTATTTCTCTTGTTAGGATATCACAAGAAAGGAATTCATTGGCATTTGTTGAAACAAACCTGGACGAGGTTTGTATATCCAAAACCACTGAGGGTAAACATTAATGGCAATATCCTAGGCGTGCACATAGAAGTTTTTTCACTATACTTCGAGGTCGCCCAACAATATTAACTGTTGCATTCAGTTTTGTGTGTGTGTGTGTGTGTGTGTGTGTGTGTGTGTGTGTGTGTGTGTGTGTGTGTGTGTGTGCGTGTGTGTGAATAAGTATAAGTTTTATATGGGGGGTAGGGGTGTATCTGTTGGACTTGTATCAGCAAGATATCCTGTTGCATCAAACAGATGATGCGAATGAAGCTCATTAATTCATATTTTAACGCATAACATTATAACACGTAAATGTTTAAATAATTTGTTCATGGCTGCATGGGAATTCTGTTTGTGGTAACATGCTGAGGTTGACCAACATCAAATTGTCGGCTTAGAGTTAAGGCAAATGACACTTAACGCTTCCGGAAACTGCAAAAACGGCCGCATTGACTTACTAACTGAATTATTATTTGTACAAAGGTGCTGGAAGAACAAGCAATGGTAAATGTAGGTCCAGAATTATAGCTAGCTTGTCTGATCATCGTGTAATTGCTAATTTGTTCTGTCAAAGATACAGTCTTATATTATTCAGCATGTTGTGAGGAAAAAGAAAAGTTACAAATAAAGAACGAAAATGATTGCCGCACCAGGGCGGCTGGCACTGATGATTCTTTGTTCCCGTTTACGATATGGGTAGATTATGCTGACAGTACCACACATCATTCTTTAAAAGGCAAACATGACGGTACCTTGGGACATTATTCGAAAGACTTTTTTTTTCATAGCGCCAAAACACTCAACATTTGCATATCCTAGTCATTCACGGCAATGTTGAAGCACCGTTTCCTGCTGAAAAGTTTTGCAGAAATGTTCCCTTCATTTGATTCCAAAAGATAAGTCGAAATCATATGATGACTCAGACAATTGTAGGGCCACTGCTGTCAGTAGCATACTTTTTGTATTATTCGACTGGGTAACGCTAGGTCAAAATAACGATCCTCTTCATTCATCAAAGTTACAATTCCGGCTTTCAGCCAAAACGTTCCAAGAGATAATGTACTTTTCTGCTTTTGGAATGGGTCAACTACTATAATAAAAATAAGACTGATGTAGAACTTGTATTTCCAGATGCCTGTACGGCCTTCGGTAGGGTCCAGTGCGTAACGTTATTCAATCTCTTATTTATAAAAAAAAAGATTATGTCAAGTGATTATTAGAATGCTAGTACATTTCATACAATCAGCAACGTATCAGCTTATCATGGAGTAATGCAGTATCATCGTCATAGACTTGCAGTAATGGTGTGAAACAGAGTGGTGTTCTTTCACAACATTTTATTTGTTGTGTATTTTGAGGACGTAATGCTGATATTTGAGTCAATACTACATTT
>CAXHWN010000615.1:10000-18351 GCA_964020975.1 Hermodice carunculata
TTAACTGGAGCCTGATCAAATCCGATATTACCGATTCTCAAGATTCAGGGTCGGTTCTAGATCGGTTTGGATACGCTTTTCACGTTCGGATTCGGTATGCAACGCCCTCACGCTGTGATTTATTTTCAGGTGTGGCAGGTCATCAGGTGACCTGCTCTCACGGGTGGTGACACGGGCACAATTAAGCAAGATACACTAAAACCTGTGTGTAAAGCATTTTTTTCCATGCGCATATCAAGCTATGCTTGCATCTTTGTTTTCTTTGTTGATTTTTTTTTTCTTTCGTCTTGTTTTGATTCGGTTTTTTGTTTTGATTTTTAGCTCAGCTGATAAGTCAGCTGAGCTTTTAGGAGGGTAGACCATCCGTCATCCGTCGTCCGTGCGTCCACAATTCATATTTTCGACTTCTTCTCCGAAGCCGTCAGCCAGATCCACTGCAAACTTGGTGGGGATGTGCCTTGGGTAAGTGTCTACCAAGTTTGTTCAAGTGGTCACGGTCCAGTGAATATTGGATTTTTAATGATTTTTTTTGTTTTTGTTCTTTTTGGGGCAAATCTTAAAAATCTTCTCCGAAACCGCTTACCCAATTGCTTTGATATCACACAGGAACACTCCCTGGGACTCTTAGTTCTTAATTTGTTCACCAGGTGGCGCTTCATTTTTTCTTTTTTTTATGGGTTTTTTTTTTTTTTTTTTTTTTTGTTTTTTTTTTTGTGTGTGTGTGTGTGTGATAGCTATTTTCGACTTCTTCTCCAGAACCGTCACTCAGATTAAGCTGATACAAGGTGTATATGCTCCTTGTAGAAGGATCAAACAAAGTTGTTCACTTTGTAGGAATGCTGCAGATTCCTGATTTTTAACGCTTTTTCAATTCGGGTACTTATCGATCATTGCAGCCTTCCTATTGATAACTATGGAAGTCAATGGACATTCTAATGCTAATTCACATTTGTGACTTCTCCTCCAAAACCGTCATCCAGATTAACTTCAAACTTGGTGGCAATGTACCTTGGATGGGTTTCTATACCAGGTTTGTTGAAATGGCCATGCTCCAGTGATTTTTGTTTTTTTTATGAATTGTTTTTGTTTTGTTCCTCTTTTTGGACAAATGTTAAAAAGTCTTCTTCTCCGAAACTGCTTACCCAATTGCTTTGATATCACACAGGAAGGCACCTAGGGATTCCTAGTTCTGAATTTGTTCACCAAGTGGCGCTGCAATTTTTTTCTAATTTTGTATGACTTTTTGTGTGTTATATCTACTTTCGACTTTTTCTCCAGAACCGTCACTCAGAATAAGCTGAAACATGATGGGTATGTTCCTTGTAGAAGGGTCAAACAATGTCGTTTACTATGTGGGAATGCTGTGGATTCCTGATGTTTAACGATTTTTTTTTTCAATTCGGCTCCTTTTTGGTAAATGCACCTTTCCTATTGATTACCATGTAAGTCAATGGGCATTCTAATGCTAATTAACATTTTCGACTTCTTCTTCAAAACCGTCATCCAGATTTACTTCAAACTTGATGGGAATATACCTTGGGTAGGTGTCTACCAAGTTTGTTCAAAAGGTCATGTTCCAATATATTTTGAATTTTTTTATGATTTTTTTTTCAAACAATCTTTACAAACGTTTATATAGGAAAGTTTAACATGGGAATTTCTTGTAATGGTTATAACTTGAATAATTGTGGCCAGATTTACTTTAAACTTGGTGGGGATGTGCCTTGGGTATATTTCTACGAAGTTTGTTCAAATGGTCACACTCTGTTAATTTTTGGATTTTTTGTGATTTTTTTTTGTTCTTATGTGTGCTAACCTTAAAAACTCCTCTCCTCTGAAACCGCTCACCCAATTGCTTTGATATCGTATTAAACACTCCCAGGGACACTTTATTCCCAATTTGTTCACCAGGTGGCGCTGCAATTGTTTTCTATTGTTTAAAAGAATTTTTTGTATGGTTTTGTTTTTTTCACTTGTTATATGTATATGGATATGTTCCTGTGGAAGGGTCAAACAAAGTTGTTTACTAGGTGGCACTACTTTGGATTCCTGATTTTAAGGGTTTTCATAGAGCTGCAAGTGTGACGAATGTCAAGATCAGCTGAGCATGGGCTGTTCACACAGCCTTCTTGTTATGAATATTTGTGTGTTTTTGCAATTTTTTTTCTTGTGCTGAAACTTGATGGATATGTTCTTTGTGGAAGGGTCACACAAGGTTGTTTACCAGGTGGCGCTGCTGTGGATCACTGATTTTTAACATTTTTTTTCAATTTGGGTACTTTTTGGTCCATACATATGTTCCTATTGTTTACCATGTAGGTCAATGGGAATTGTAATGGTAGTTTACATTTTCGACCTCATGTAAAAACCGCGAGCCAGATTCACTTTAAACTTGGTGGACATGTATCTCGGGTGGGTCTCTACCAAACTGATTCAAATGGTCATGGTCCAGTGATTTGGGGGTTTCTTAGGAATTTGTCTTGTTGATTTTACATGCCTATTGATTAACAGGCAAGTCAATGGTGATTGCAAAATCATTAGGGTTTGCAATGCTAATTGATAATTTTTGACTTCTTCGTCGGAACCATCAGCTAGATTCACTTCAAACTTGATGGGGGTGTTCCTTGGCTGGGTATCCACCAAGTTGGTAATTCACATTTTTGACCTCACCTCCAAAGCCGTAAGCCGGATTCACTTGAAACTTGTGGGGATGTGTCTTGGGTGGGTCTCTACCAAATTTATTCAAATGGTCATGGTCCAGTGATTTTTGGAATTTTAATGAATTTTTTTGTTCATTTCTTGGGAAAATCTTTAAAAAACCTTCTCCGAAACCGCTTGGCCAGTTATTTGGAAATTGCGTAGGGACACTTCTGGGGACCCCCCGACCTTATGCTGTTCAACAGGTGGCACTGCAATTTTTTTCTATTTTTTTTTTTTTTTTTTTATGAATTTTTGAGTATTTTTACTATTTTTCGTCTGCTTCTCCAAAGCTAACTCTGAGATTGTGCTGAAACTTGGTGGAAGGGTCACACAAGGTTGTTCAGCAGGTGGCGTTGCTGTGGATCCCTGGTTTGCAATGAATTTTTCAATTTGGGTACTTGTTGTTCAATGCATACATTCCTATTGTTTACCATGCAAGTCAATGGGAATTGCAATGATAGTTTACATTTTCGTAAAAACTGTTAGCCAGATTCACACAGGGAACTATTTTAGACATGAAATTATAAAAATATGGACACAACCCGAATTTCATTAGAAATAAGGTTCGTATTCACTATAAAAATGGCTTTGCCGTACGAGTTCAAACATTTGATATGAATAAATATAATAGTACTTGAACATCATGAACTGTCAAGTTTGTACCATTCTCATCATTTTCGTGCCACTACTAATGATGATACAAATCATTGAAATATGCACTGTTGTGGGGGTGTATGTGCTTCTATGACATTTTCAACTCAGTATTGGCCAACCAAAACTTATAATAAATGAAGAATAATTTATCTCGACTCGATTCATTCAATGCACACATGCGGCGTCAGTGTGACCATTTTAACACACAACAAAACGAAAATTTGCATGAAAGCACCCCGTTTGATATAAAAAATCTGCAAGCACCTATATGACAGTACCTTGAATATGAAGCACATGTGCACTCTAGCAATGATGTCTTAGGTCTTTTGACAGCTTGGCTCCTGAGCAATCAAGCATAGACTTTCTCACCACAAAGATTCACTACGAAATGATTTCGGCAGTCTTCAGGCACTTTGGTGGGGGTAGGCGGGGGATGGTGACGATGAAAGGTGGATGGCGACGAATAGCAAAAGTCGCCGGACACCGGCGGCGGTCAAGGGTGATCGCCGTAGTCAGCCACCGGTGGCCCAGGCCACACATTCTCACCTGTAGTGGAGTCTCAACAGAAACTAGAACAGACTGATTTTCCAACAGAAAATCAAATGTCTCCCGGTGGAACACTTACGTCTCTGAATAAGCTACAGGTGATAACAAATTACAAATGACCAAGTTTGCTTGAAAATTACAATCCTATTTTCATCAAGTTCTTCAAGACTTATCGAACAGAAACCAATTTCACATAAGTGACCCTGTGACCTTAAAAATTCGCTCAAGGTCATCCAAACACAATTCCAACCTAGGTCTTGCCTAGATACAAAATCTTACCAAGTTTCATGAAATTCCATCAAGTTCTTGAAGACTTATCGAACAGAAACCAATTTCACATAAGTGACCCTGTGACCTTGAAAATTCGCTCAAGGTCATCCAAACACAATTCCAACCTAGGTCTTGCCTAGATACATAATCCTACCAAGTTTCATCAAATTCCATCAAGTTCTTCATGACTCATCGAACATAAACCAATTTCACATAAGTGACCCTGTGACCTTGAATTTCCACTCAAGGTCATTCAAATACAATCCCAACCTAGGTCTTGCATAGATACATAATCCTACCAAGTTTCATCAAATTCCATCAAGTTCTTCATGACTCATCGAACAGAAACCAATTTCACATAAGTGACCCTGTGACCTTGAGTTTTCAATGAAGGTCATTCAAATACAATTCCAACCTACGTCTTGCCTAGATACACAATCCTGCCAAGTTTCATCAAATTCCATCAAGTTATTGAACACTTATCAAACAGAAACCAATTTCACATAAGTGACCGTGTGACCTTGAAAATTTGCTCAAGGTCATCCAAACACGATCCTAACCTAGGTCTTGCCTACATACATAATCCTACCAAGTTTTATCAAATTCCAGTTCGCTCTTCAAGACTTATCAAACAGAAACCAATTGCACATGAGTGACCCTGTGACCTTGAAAATTCGCTTAAGGTCATCCAAATACAATGCCAACCTTGGTCTTACCTTGATACATAATCCTACCAAGTTTCATCAAATTCCATCAAGTTCTTCATGACTTATCGCACGGAAACCAATTTCACATAAGTGACCATGTGACCTTGAAAATGAGGTCAAGGTCACTTAAATACAATCCCAACCTAGATCTTGCCTAGATACACAATCCTACCAAGTTTCATCAAATTCCATCAAGTTCTTCAAGACTTATCGAACAGAAACCAATTTCACATAAGTGACCCTGTGACCTTGAAAATTCGCTCAAGGTCATCCAAACACAATCCTAACCTAGGTCTTGCCTACATACATAATCCTACCAGGTTTCATCAAATTCCATCAAGTTCTTCATGACTTATCGCATGGAAACCAATTCCACATAGGTGACCCTGTGACCTTGAAAATTCGCTCAAGGTCACCCAAATACAACCCTAACCTAGGTTTTGCCTAGATACATAATCCTACGAAGTTTCATCAAATTCCATCACGCTCTTCAAGACTTATCAAACAGAAACCAATTGCACATGAGTGACCCTGTGACCTTGAAAATTCGCTTAAGGTCATCCAAATACAATGCCAACCTTGGTCTTACCTTGATACATAATCCTACCAAGTTTCATCAAATTCTGTCAAGTCCTTCAAGACTTATTGCACGGAAACCAAGTGTTGAAGAAGAAGAAGAAGAAGAAGAAGAAGAAGAAGAAGAAGAAGAAGAAGAAGAAGAAGAAGAAGAAGAAGAAGAAGAAGAAGAAGAAGAAGAAGAAGAAGAAGAAGAAGAAGAAGAAGAAGAAGAAGAAGAAGAAGAAGAAGAAGAAGAAGAAGAAGAAGAAGAAGAAGAAGAAGAAGAAGAAGAAGAAGAAGAAGAAGAAGAAGAAGAAGAAGAAGAAGAAGAAGAAGAAGAAGAAGAAGAAGAAGAAGAAGAAGAAGAAGAAGAAGAAGAAGAAGAAGAAGAAGAAGAAGAAGAAGAAGAAGAAGAAGAAGAAGAAGAAGAAGAAGAAGCGGGCACCAAACCAATATGTCCCCTGGCTTCCACCGGGAGACATAATTTGCAGACGGTCGGCTTCGATACTGATTGTTGCCGCTGACGGCCGCAGAACGCCGTCCATCGCCGTCTTCTACCACATACAAACTCATATCAATCCACGGAGCATTTATTTTTATTTATTATTATTTTGTTGTTAGTAGAAAACAAATATATACACTTAGTAAACAAATGTATGCAGTTATGGTTCCAGTGTGAGTGACAAGAAAAGTCAAAAGGTATCCACACACATAACGTAGGACTATCTATTATAAACACACACGCACACACACACACACACACACACACACACACATACTCTGTGTATAGGTAAATATATATATATATATATATAGAGAGAGAGAGAGAGAGAGAGAGAGAGAGAGAGAGAGAGAGAAAGAGAGAGAGAGAGATCCTGTATAAATCATTAATCAAGATATCTTTATCAGCATAAATATATTCAATTTTGTCCCGATGACAAGCTGTCTTGAACATAAAATCTGCATACATGCACATGACTGCAGAATAGGGTAATGACTACTGTGAAGTGGTTCTGGACAAAAAAAAAACAAAAAAACAAAAAAAACAAAAAAACAAAAACAAAAAAAACAAAAAACAAAAAAAAACCCAAGTACAGTACCGAACGACTTTTGAATGTTTTCAATTTATTGAAGATCAGTAAAATCAGACACTTCCCGTTACATTCAATAATAATCAATTGAAGGATTAATGCAAGGCACTGTCATGTTTCTTCACTGCTTCAATAAAATATGTTTAAACAAATTGCTTTAATACTTTAAAAAATCAAAGATAAAAGCAACTTTTGAAATTTACGGTCATATTTTGAGAAATAGAGAAACAGCATTTAAAGAAACATCTTGTTCATACAGGGAACTATTTTAGACATGAAAGTATTAAAATATTGAGACAATCCGAATTTCATTAGAAATAAGGTTCGTATTCACTATAAAAATGGCTTTGCCTTGCGTGTTCAAACGTTTCATATGAATAAATATAATAGTACTTGAACATCATGCACTGTCATGTTTGTACCATTCTGTAGTTTAAAATTTTTACTGACAGCCAAAAAGAACTAAAATTAAATTCCATTTTTGTTATTTTGGTAATAATAATATCATCATCATCATCATCATCATCATCATCATCATCATCATCATCATCATCATCATCATCATCATCATCATCATCATCATCATCATCATCATCATCAAGGCATAAATCATTGACAATGTCGCAGCTACCAGGTACTACTTATCACTCTGCCTGCAAGGTGATTTAAATTCAACTCTAGTCATACATTTTGTGATGGACTATACATATTATATACTTGAATGGCTCTTACGATAGAGGCTATAATAACCTTAATGAGGGTCTCTTAGCCATGGTAATTTACTCGTTTGGCTTAATTCTTCTACAGTATATGCCACATTTTATTTTCTTGTATAGCATTGTATTTTAAGGCTAAGGAAACCGGATGTGAGTATGAGTCCGAGTTGGAACTTGAATGTGTATATGTTCACTGTGACACGACGCTATGGTCCTCCTGTGTGTTGTTCAACCGGAATATATGATTTAAGCTTAACTTTCATTGTTGGTGACTCTAAAAATAAAAGTCTTTTCTTGGCGTTTTGCAGTCCAATTTCCACTGCAAGCACAAATGTCAAATCACACGGGACTCCCAGTCCCCAAGGGCACATAACGGTATTGATCCTTTGATCACCCCGGGGGAATGATCGTCAATTATTATTTTCCTTTTCATATACACCCATCCTGTAACTGATACTATGTATTCTTCGACAGGATTATGAAAAAGGTCTGGGTAGTGTAATATGCAAGTAATCAAACTCTGAGTGAATCAGCGTTCACATCAAAAAGCCTGGGTATATGTACGAAAGCTTCTGTGAACTACGAAACAATATACTGGGCGATCTTAACCTTCAGAATGAAAGACTTTTATGTTGCGCAGTTTCATTTGGTCACCATGAGAGTGTTTTAGCCCGAACTTATGCTGCTGGCTCTTATTTCATGCCATCTATACTTGATAGGATCATGTGTATCCTTACTGATGCTTTCATTAGACAAGTCGAAAGAACAATAAGTTTCCTTTAGGTTTTGTAGGGCTAAGGGAAATACGTTTCCCGGAAGATTAGTAGGGTCGTACTAAAATACCTTTCCAGGAGGTTTGGTAGAGTCCAATTTGAAACAAAATGCCGTCTGAATATGACAAGGGACTGGGGTCATTTCACACCATTTTCGTCCAAAATGGTGATAAGTGCACACGCACACACACACACACAAAGACACACACACACACACACACACACACACACACACACACACACACACACAATCAATAATGCAAAAATAGCTGATCGAGGGTACCTTGTATGATAATTATAATAATAACACCACCAACAACAAAAACAACAACTGTA
>CAXHWN010000617.1:0-102000 GCA_964020975.1 Hermodice carunculata
TCACTCAACGCTTTGTCGCCCTACTGTGTTTGGTGTCTTTCCAAGCGTGATTCATATTATGTAACAGCCAGGCTGTGGAAGCTCCCGAAGGCAAAGTACGACTCGCATGGCCTGCTATCGCAGGCATGCTCGTTTTCACTCGACGCTTTGTCGCCCTGCTGTGTTTGGTTTCTTTCCAAGCGTGATTCATATTTTGCGATGACTGTGTTTAGTGTAGTTCCCTGCAGCCTCATTCATATTTTCCCTGCAGCGAGGCAGGGAACCAGCCAAGGCCATAGCCTGGGGCCGGTGAGCGTTTATCTTTGCTTATCAACTGTCATTCCCTGAAGAAGGACTGATGATCCGAAAATTTGAGAAAAATATTAATAATTATGTACACGACAATGAACTTGTTCTTTCATTTGGGTTAATCTGTCGCGGAGAATGATTCAGTTTTCATGGGTTCTAGACTACACTTCCGCTTCCTGTTTGCTTCAAAAAACAACTTCCGTGCTGCAAGCAATTCAGGCCATCCACTAGCAAGATAAGGGAGCATGAATTAATTTGTTTCCTCTACGCACGTAACGGTTTAGCTCCCTTCGGGAGCTAATATGTAACAGCCAGGCTGTGGAAGCTCCCGAAGGCAAAGTACGACTCGACGCTTTGTCGCCCTACTGTGTTTGGTGTCTTTCCAAGCGTGATTCATATTTTGCGATGACTGTGTTTTGTGTAGTTCCCTACAGCCGGATTCATATTTTCCGTGCAGCGAGGCAGGGAACCAGCCAAGGCCATAGCCTGGGGCCGGTGAGCGTTTATCTCTGCTTATCAACTGTCATTCCCTGAAGAAGGACTAATAATCCGAAAATTTGAGAAAAATATTAATAATTATGTACACGACAATGAACTTGTTCTTTCATTTGGGTTAATCTGTCGCGGAGAATGATTCAGTTTTCATGGGTTCTAGACTACACTTCCGCTTCCTGTTTGCTTCAAAAAACAACTTCCGTGCTGCAAGCAATTCAGGCCATCCACTAGCAAGATAAGGGAGCATGAATTAATTTGTTTCCTCTACGCACGTAACGGTTTAGCTCCCTTCGGGAGCTAATATGTAACAGCCAGGCTGTGGAAGCTCCCGAAGGCAAAGTACGACTCGCATGGCCTGCTATCGCAGGCATGCTCGTTTTGACTCGACGCTTTGTCGCCCTACTGTGTTTGGTGTCTTTCCAAGTGTGATTCATATTTTGTGATGACTGTGTTTTGTGTAGTTCCCTACAGCCTGATTCATATTTTCCGTGCAGCGAGGCAGGGAACCAGCCAAGGCCATAGCCTGGGGCCGGTGAGCGTTTATCTTTGCTTATCAACTGTCATTCCCTGAAGAAGGACTGATGATCCGAAAATTTGAGAAAAATATTAATAATTATGTACACGACAATGAACTTGTTCTTTCATTTGGGTTAATCTGTCGCGGAGAATGATTCAGTTTTCATGGGTTCTAGACTGCACTTCCGCTTCCTGTTTGCTTCAAAAAACAACTTCCGTGCTGCAAGCAATTCAGGCCATCCACTAGCAAGATAAGGGAGCATGAATTAATTTGTTTCCTGTACGCACGTAACGGTTTAGCTCCCTTCGGGAGCTATAAAATGCCTGTAGCTGGAAATGATATGTAACAGCCAGGCTGTGGAAGCTCCCGAAGGCAAAGTACGACTCGACGCTTTGTCGCCCTACTGTGTTTGGTGTCTTTCCAAGCGTGATTCATATTTTGCGATGACTGTGTTTTGTGTAGCGGCGAGGCAGGGAACCAGCCAAGGCCATAGCCTGGGGCCGGTGAGCGTTTATCTTTGCTTATCAACTGTCATTCCCTGAAGAAGGACTAATGATCCGAAAATTTGAGAAAAATATTAATAATTATGTACACGACAATGAACTTGTTCTTTCATTTGGGTTAATCTGTCGCGGAGAATGATTCAGTTTTCATGGGTTCTAGACTACACTTCCGCTTCCTGTTTGCTTCAAAAAACAACTTCCGTGCTGCAAGCAATTCAGGCCATCCACTAGCAAGATAAGGGAGCATGAATTAATTTGTTTCCTCTACGCATGTAACGGTTTAGCTCCCTTAGGGAGCTATGAAAAATACACATTCATAACTTTCATAATTTTATTATCTGCTTGGACTCACAGCCTCACATCAATACATTATACACACATGCATGTGACCAGGGATTCAAATTATAATTGACCTTTATGCCAACACAATTCAATCACACAAACACACTTCTGATGAATGACATCATATGACCAACTGGTCATGGAGAATACAGTGATACCTACTATTTAAGACCACCCAATCTGCCAGCCACAAGTGGCTACAAATAGCACATACTCTTAAATTACTCATGATTTACAAAGAATATATATCAGCTGTTGCTCCATGATGAGTCCACTAAAACTCTGTTCCCACATACAATGCAATGGTACCTGCTCAAAAGACCACCTCTCATGAAAAACCCGTTAGTTTTCAAGACACTGGCCTCTAATTTCTTTGCTATCTTACCTGCAGAACATGCACCTGTCATATGTGACCACTCTTGTCTGGCTTTAAGAGTGGTCTTAAATAGGAGGTACCACTGTAGTCCATGTCATGCGAGGTCATCCCGAAGGCAGGCCCTGAAATAGCCCCTCTAGACAGGTAACCTCTCACTAGAGGTACAATAACACAAAAAGATAGTAGCAGGGACCTGCCAAAAAAAAAGTGGCCTTTCAAGCCAGGTAGTCTCTCATTTGGAGTGACTTATCAAGACAGGGGGCCACTGTACATAATCACTGATAACTGAAAAATTTTCTATTGTAGGGTACTGCAGTGATAATTTACATTTTTTGAGTTGCCTTATATACTAAATGTGGACCCATACCTTAAAATTCAACCCTTTTTCCCCACTGCATATGCAGATATCAAATTTTCTTAAATATGTAAAAGAGGGATTGTGATGTTTTGCAACACTTGTTTCTTGCTTAGCCAAAAATAAATATTGAATTTACGTTGGGTTTTGTTGTGTTAGTTTCATTTTGTTGATTCATTTACGAGGTTTATATCAAGATCGGGAGTAATTTATTAAGGATTGGTAAGGTAAAAAAATGCAGGGATGAATACTAACAAGCTAACAGCTCCTGTGATTGTGTATATTCAATTACTGAAGCAGGTGTCAACTAATATACAACACTGATAAGATCAAATAGGGTGATTAACAGAGTTCACAAGTCATTATGACAGGTCTGCTGAAGTGGAGTATCTCACCGTGGTGCCCCCTCAAAGTTTGTGTATTTATATATGGAGGGTTGCCCAAGGGATGTCACACATCAGAACACCTACTGTAAATATAAAAAATTACTCTAACTAAATACCAATTTGAAAACAAATGTTGAGAGTTGCCAAATGTACACAAAATCACCATTAAAGACAATAAAAAGGACATACTATCAGTGTTGGTCCCCTTCATTAATGCTTGTGAATTTCCAGTCTAATTTGCAGGTGTATTAAAGACCCAGAGTCTGATCTCAGTATACATGTAACATACTAACATGGGTCGAAATTAGGGAAATCAGGGGAGTCTGGTTGCAATGCAACAATGTAAAATTTGTAAGGGCTAGTTTACAATCCCTATTTGCCCAAATGACAACTTTTTATTTCTCAACTTAATCGTTGTGGTGTTTTATAACAAGAAATGAGACGGACCAGGTATCACAAGTGGTCTGGTGGCATTTAGATACAGTTCACGTATACAAGTTACCCTGGTAAATGTAGAATACATTTTATACAATTCAGGGTATTCCCCAAAGCCGTATAACCCTAGAATTCTAGGGCTTTACATCTAAATTTAGGGCTTTGAAATCATTATCCCCATTATAATGAATAGGAGTGTAGGGCTTTAATTTTTCTATTGTTGCTATTTTTAGCAATCCCACTACTCTTTAAGAAAATCATAGGGAAAACCCTGCACTTAAATGACTCTAATAGGAATCAACTATTACATGTTTATTCAGCTGAATCTACAACACAGAATACACATAATTCTTGAATGTTGTGTACCTTTGCAGATGGGGTAACATAATGTGACCTAGTGGGTTATACACATAGATGCTTTTATAATATATAATTATGAAATGAAATATAGCATATCAAGTATTTCTTTGTAAATTGAAAATGGAAATTTTGACATTTGTTTTTTAAAATGAAGTCAAGAATATCAAGTATTTCTTTGTGAATTGCAAATGGAAATTTTGACATTTGTTTTGGGTCTACATGCAATGATTTAATACCATATTCCACATTAATTGTTCTGTAGCTTACGTACAATTTTACTTCTTAACCTGTTCTCATTTTTCCCCTTAAATTTTGTTAAATTTTAACATGGATGCATACAATCGCGCATTATATCGATACTGACAATAGCACAGGCACACTGCTCGTTGTGAAATTACCTGTGAATTCCAAGTGCTGTGTGACTCAGTATACAATTATTTGGTGAATTATTTACATCAAAGAAAATGGGTGAATTATTTACATCAAAGAAAATGGGTAACTTCATGATCGGCCATGATCTTGTATGATTATGAACATGATAAATCCCGGTTCCCAAAAAACAAAAGTCTAAATATCAGACTAATATACAGAGTCTAGGCTCACCATAACCCTGGCCTTATGTTTGGACCGAGACCATGTTGCCGCCTTATATTACATTTAAACGAAATCTGAAATTTGTCCACGTCCAAAGTCTAAAATAACTAATAGTTCCATGTTTAAGAAAGTTGCAGACGCCACAAGTTGAATCCGCGTCCATAATGCCATGTATGTACTCTCACACCAAACTTTCACGGACAAATGAAGATTGTACTTCACGGACATCGCGGACAATTCGAGATTGTATCTGTTGCCTCGAGGATACTCTGGTCCTTACGATTGTTACTCCCACAGCCACATGCTTTTGCCAATGCCAGACAGAGACTGTGTTGTGGTGGGCAGATAAAGGCAAAATTCGCAGCAAGGAAATCTTAATAAGTGCATAAAGATTAAAAGATATTCAACCCACGTTTCTGCCAAAATGGAATACTTGGACTGATTTGTTTTCAAGGCCGTGACAGTCGTAGTTTAAAATAGCGTAGACTTTTGTCGCCAATCAATCACTGATTCGCTGTCATCAATTGGCATTGCCAATAATGATTTTCAATTTCATACGCATAGCATAACTCAAGTCAAGACAGACCTACATTATGGAAACAGGACATGGTGTGGTTGCATCCAAGGAGATATTTCTAAGAAAAATCATCACCCCTGAATCAAAAGAAACGTGCATTATTTGTGGGATAGTTCACAAAGCAGGAGACAGAAGATTTTTGTTTAAAAAAAATACAAAAACAGCTACTTGTGTATTGGTCGAGCACATTTTGAAAACTAAACTTGATCCAACCACTTCTACTCATATGATTTGTAAATTATGTTTTGGCAAGTGTAACACCATCACAAATAATAGACAGAAAGAAAAAGATATCGTGAAGCAATATGTTCAAACACTGAACACTGTTCGTCATGCTGAGCAACAATTGGAGCACAGTGGTGGAATGCCTGGCACACCTTCAGGCCTAGCTGCATCATCTAGCCATTGTTCACATTTTACAACTGAAAAGAGACAGCTTTGCATATTGACTCAAGGTTCTACAGCCCTTATACAAAATAAAACTGAATGCCCATCGACTGGAACTCAAACTGAGAGGAAGATCTGTGTTCATCAAAGCAGCCAAACAACTGAAGGAGAGGCAGACCCAATCCATGTGGTAAGAATTTTGGGTACTTCAGAATGAGTAAATGGCCATGTTCATCAACTTCATGATATATTTTTACAGATAAAAATGAGCAAGTGCTCATACTAATACTATACAATATTTTGGGCAATTCTTGTTGATAAGGGCTCCCAAAAGGGAAATCTGTGAAATTTGACACCAAAGATAAAATGTAGAGTGCTTGCAAAATGGATTGCAATAAGTACTGAAAATGACAGTAGTGATACTTCAATGCTCAAAATGTCCTCTAGGGCATTGCAAGCTAGAAGTATAAGTACATAGTGCCCTCTAGGGCCAGATCTATACATGAAAAAAATGACAGGCGACATAGCACCAAGACAGTTACACTTTCTCATCATCCTAAGGTAGAGATCAGTCACATGACACACTTAAGCATGTTGATAAGTTACATACATAAATAGATAAGAAAAAAAAAAAGAAGATATTATGAATTTACAGCTTGGATTGTAGTCCATGAAATGTTGCACAAGTCCATTTGTTGTGCACGCGAGAAGTGTTGGCAGCCTAATTCACATAAGTGTTCATGAATTTCAAATGTCAGTTTGTAAATATGAAGAGTTTCTCTGGGAATTGCTTCTAGCCTAAAGGCATTTGAAGCAGAATGCAACCACAGTCCTGATACACTAGTCCTTAGAAGTAAGCAAGTACAGCACTTTGTCAGAGTCACATAGATGCCTGAAATTTACACACTCACTGTTGATAATGTTGAGCATTGGTGGACCTTTGTCTGTCAAACAGGCTACATCTTAGGAGAAAGTGCTGCATCATCAACTTTGTTTAACTGGCAAAAGTTACTCGGTGGTGCCTGGGAACCATTGGTCTGCCATATGTACCAGTTCCACTTTTAAACAATGTGCTGTGATACAGATTTTAGTTAGGGATTCACCAATTTTGTTGGAAATAATAAAATTAAGGCAAAGGAGCAAATTGCATTTTAAAAAGAGGTAACGACCTAGGATCACATGTTGGTCCTGAAAAGTCTCATCGACATATAGTATGTACATGCACCAAGAAAGGTGGGAGACTTATTGCCTGTTTCATAGATCTGAAAAAACAAAAGCATTTGACAAAGTATGGCCAAATAGTCTATTATATAAATTACCGAAACATAATATTGGTGGCAATTTTTACATTACAGTTTAAAGTATGTACCAAAATGTAAGTAGCTGTGTTATAACCAGGTAAGGCATCACTCCAGCTTTTAACGTGTTTCAAGGGGTTCGACAGGGTGGAGTATTAAGGCTGTCCCTTTGCTCTTTGTATTTAATGACCTCCCCTCTGAGATTGGCAAAAATCACTGGGATGCAGTCAAATTGAACAATGAATACTTCGAGATCCACACACATATATATATATATATATATATATATATATATATATATATATATATATATATATATATATATATATATATATATATATATATATATATATATATATATATGTATTCGGATCTCAAAATATTCAATATGTTACATATGCAGATGATGTATAGTTCTGTTATCACAGACAAAAGAAGGGTTACAAAATTGGTCACAAAACAAAATAACATACAGGACCATTGCAACAAAGGGAAACTACAAGAAAACCGTGGTAAAACCAAGGTTGTAATCTTCAACAAAGGTGGCAAACTAATGAGGGAACATTTCACATTTGGAAACAGTTGCATAAAATCTGTCAAAACTTACAAATACCTGGACATCATTTTTAGAAATTCAGATTCTTGCAGTTTGGTAATTTCCAGTTTAAAAGAGACAACAATGAAGCAAGGTTTAAGCCGAAAAGTATTATTAATACCAATAATCTTTCTCCCAAGGTGGCCCTCAGCCTTTTTAACTCCCTCATAAGGCCTATTGCAATGTATGGAGCTGAAATATGGGGAATAATCTTCTGCATACCCACACTTCAAATAATGGTCAAAAAATTCAATGACTACCTGAAAAAAAGGGTGAATCTTAGCTTTGCCAGATATGCACTTGGGCTACACAAACATACTTCATCTGCAGTTGTATATGCTAGGTTAGTGCTAGGATTTTAAAATTAGTAGCCAAAATTTCAATTTTTCTAGGAAAGAGCTACACAGACTTGAAATCTGTTAAATTTCTGCACTAAAATAAAGAATTTTGGGGAAATTTTAGTAGCCATTTGCTTCCTTTTAAAAGCCATTTTGAAGTTTTAGTAGCATTTGGCTATTTTGGCTACTGCTAGCTCTAACATAGCATATATGGTGAGCTGGGCTTTCATCCACAAGCAATACATGTATTGCAAAGTATGCACAGATTTAAAATACACATTCATGAATGCCCCAGTGACACCGTTCTCAGCCTAGCAGCTGAGGATTGTAAGTGAACACCCACTGTTCATAACATGGTGGTCACTGATGTCCACACATGAACATTTGATAAACTGCTCAAATTTGCAAATAAAAAGGCAAGATGAAAAAATACCAAAAAAACAAACAAACATACATGTATAATGAATATTGGCTGAAAGGAATCAATGGAAAGGACAGTAAATTCACAACCTGTGTCCTGTTCAAAATGCGCTTAATCTATGAAAACTACCTGAGCGATATCCATGTCGGAACGCGCCGTGAGGCTCTTGCTAAACTAAGAACAAGTGCATATAATTTATCTGTTGAAACTGGGAGGTACAGCTAAATCTCGTTAAAAGTTGTTGTGTTAATGTCTCGAATGGAGTTGAGGATGAGCTCCACTTTCCTATTGACTACCCACTTTATAGGAGTGAGAGGAAGATGTTATTTGACAGAGTTGATGAGTTATGTCAAAACTTCACGTCTTTGCATGCAACCAAAACAAAGTTGTATTTCTAATGACCCTGAGGGGCAAATTTCACATGCCACTTGTGAATTAAATGCCACCTGGCCTTTCAAAAAAGGATACAAACCTTTCACCTTTAAATTTTATCATGTACTACATAGACTTAAAATGTCACACCTTTTGATTGGCTGATTGCCTAAGTGCCAGGATGGTGAATCCAAGAATTTGGTACTCTGTAAAACACAGAGTAGTCTGCACAGAGTGGTTCCCCTTCCCACCTGGCACACTTTCCTGTTCCCCTCCTCCCGACTATAGTATCTTCCATATATTTACTTTACAATGGCTGTGTTTTCTTTCAGGGGTAAATCGTGTAAATGATATAGAGAACCAAATTTGGTAAAACTGATTGGAACTTAGAATCAACATTAACAGTGTCATGGCCACTAGGGAGCACAAATTATCGGAGTGTTGCCCTTCAGTGTCGGTGCAGGGTGCAATAAAAATAGTTTAATTTGCTTTGTGTTGTTGTTCTACCAAGTAAATTGCATTTGTACTGAATAACAAATTTATGTATCTATTTGTTTGGGGCCCGCCGAAGGCAAATCCCCCAGAGTGATGGCAGGCTCTGTCCTTCCATCTGCATGATCTGTGCATGCCTCCATCTGGATCATTTCCCATGACAACTTGAGTAGTTTTTGACCTAGGTCTTTGATATTGCATAGGATTTTAGTCCTATAAGGGCTACCATAAGTTCTCAGATGGGTGACCTTAAGTAATATTATTATGGCCCAAGTTTTCATTGCCATTTCCTAAAGGTAAGACACTATTCCTGTCAAAGCGAGTCCCCTTCTACTGAGTCCACCCCAAATACACTGGAAATGTGACCATATTAGAGGGATAAACTTTAGCATGCAGCAATATTTGCTGCCCTAAACTGTCCCATGTCTTAATACGGCAGTCCCCTCAGTGGTGCAGCATTTCTGTGTCACAGATTGGACATTTTGTTTTGTAATATATCTAAAATTATAGATCATGTTGTGTAATTTTAATCCCTTGGGACAAAGTAACAAGGGAACCTTGTTTATCCTGCACTGTGTAATGGTTGGGTAGTTATTAATAATTAATATACAGCCTGTCTATTTTCCATAATGTCCTGCTCATGACATATGACGTTCAAAAGTTGAATCATTTACTACTAATGATGGTACGATTAAAAAGTTATTTTATATTCTCTGTATTCAATATAAAGGCTTTTCAAAGAAACAAACATAATTAAGATTGGCACCTTGTTAATGTCAAAATATTGAAATCATAATTGGTCATGGACAGGACATTTTTGTCACAGACGAAAATATGTTTGTATTGGAAATGCAAACATGGTGCGCCAGTTAGCAAAATGACTTGTCCGGGGATTAATGGCACCGAAACAAGTCTTGCACTGGTTCCCCACTGGTGTCCCGATTTTATAAAGGCTAATAATGCCTAAAATTTTCTTCTAAATTTAAAATTTTATGAATATGCTTTGTTCCTTTTATGAATTAATTTGCTATTATGATTTAGAACTATGCAGTTTTTCAGTTAATGGTACGGAATAGAACTTTGCTCTTAGAATATCAGACTTTATAGTGCTCAAACGGTAAAGAATTAGGTTTGTTAAGTTCACAAGTATTAAATATCTTTCAAAGATTACCCATGCATAGTTCCCTAAACTAGTAATAGGTTAATATTACATATTTTTGTACATAATTCTCTTAGTTATAGTACAATGAGTCTCGCCTGATCAGTTTAGTTTGTCTCTCATGCAGTCAAATTTTTATATAGTGGTGGATAATTGATAAATTTATCAATATCTATAATATGCTGTATTGTCCCATATATGATAGATACAGTGGCACAAAAATCAGGATATATGTACCATTTGCAGCAGGAAAACCATTCAGGTTGTTTCTCCGTGTTTTGAGTATTATGGTTTACTAAAAAGTTTGTGGCCCATACAAAATAATAGCTTGCAATGGACAAGACAGAATTAAACAAAATATTGCATTTATAGTTTTAGATTATAAATATCAGAGAAAAAAGTCCAGTTTGGTTATTTTTTCTTGAAAATTTAAAAACAAAACAAAAAGTCGTGGTTGTTTGAGTCTGCAGACACAACTAATCCTTTTAGTTAGCACAAACAATCAAGGGACAATTTAACAAATGTTCTAATCATTTATTTATAATTTGATCTCCCTGGTCTCTTTGTCTGGGTACTTGTTGTTACTGCTGTGGCCACATTAATGCTTTCACAGCTTACTGTCTGCCTCAAGGTCACAGGGTCACTTATGTGAAATTGGTTTCCGTTCGATAAGTCATGAAGAACGTGGTGAAATTTGATGAAACTTGGTAGGCTTATGTATCTAGGCAAGACCTACGTTGGGATTGTATTTGGGTGACCTTGACCTAATTTCAAGGTCACAGGGTCACTTATGTGAAATTGGTTTCTGTTCGATAAGTCATGAAGAACTTGGTGGAATTTGATGAAACTTGGTAGGCTTATGTATCTAGGCAAGACCTAGGTTGGGATTGTATTTGGATGACCTTGAGCGAATTCTCAAGGTCACAGGGTCACTTATGTGAAATTGGTTTCCATTCAATAAGTCATGAAGAACAGGATGGAATTTGATGAAACTTGGTAGGATTATGTATCAAGGTAAGACCAAGGTTGGGATTGTATTTGGATGACCTTGACCTAATTTTCAAGGTCACAGGGTCATTTATGTGAAATTTATTTCTCTGCAATAAGTCTTGAAGAACTTGATGAAAATTGCTAGAGTAATGTATCTAGGTGAGAGCTAAAATAGGATTGTAGTTTTCAAGCAAACTTGGTCATTTGTAATTTGTTATCACTTGTAGCTTATTCAGAGCCGTAAGTGTTCCAACAGGAGACATTTGACTTTCTGTTGGAATATCAGTCTGTTCTAGTTAGCATAATTTGAAATTCAACTTAACTTGTACTGTCCATTATATTGGCAGGTGTCACGAACTTATATATGCACATTGAAATTTTGGGTATCTGCAATATTTTGAAACATATGGAGCTTTTAAAATTTTAATTGCCCCTAAATTTGCATACTTTTAAACATCATGACTATTCCAAATGAGATGCACAATTTCACAGGTTAGGTCAGTCAGCATAGCAAGCATGGTTGTGAAGAAGGAAAAAAAGAAATAAGGGAGGAAGGAAGGAGAGAAAGAAAGAAAATTCCAGTGTTTACTAATATGTGTGAAACCTCTCTAAACTGAGCACCCTTGGGACCAGAGAAAAGTCACATGGGATCCAGAGAAAAATGCCCACGCCTGAGAGGGTCAGCCCTTCTGGGCAGTATGGATGAGTATGTGTGCATATATATGTACATTATTCATGCATGCACACATATATATGTACAATGTATACATATTATAATTCAAGGGGATGTGTATGTATGCAACACAAAACTGTCTTTCTTCCTTTATTGCATAAACAAGTTTTAACAGAAGCTGTCAAGAAACTACACAAACATGTACCTGTGAACCAAGACAAAACTATACTGTCTCAGTATTGGCTATGAACAACAGGCTTCATCTCACTGGTTACAAGAAAACAAAGACATGAAAGTGTCCACTGAGATGACACAAATTCTCTCATCCTTGGTCCCTGACTCAGCTCTGCATGTAGTCTATTTTTAACAGAGGGTACACTCTCGTTCTGCCTAGAAGTCCAGTGCCTCTGATCCCTTGGGATTGATAAGATCAGCAGGCTGACATTGCCTCAGGCAAAAACAGGTCTGTTCTGCACTAGTAGAAACTATCCTGCCTGGTTCATATGGCAGCATGGAGTCAATCTGTTCCTGCATGAACAGAAAGAGATACTTTGTATTTTATTGAAAGCCTCATTACACAGTTGTTGGGAGTCCCCCCCCCCCCCCCCCCCCCCAATTTGCTACAAGACCCAAACCTTCCAAAGCATACATCTAGCATGCATGGATAGAAAGCTGCCTGTAAGACAGGTTCAAGCTAATTAATTATGAATGCAAAATGGTTGCCTGGCACCATGGAGGTCAAGCAATAGGTCTTACAGAAAGCAGTTCAAGGCCTGTATGTGGATTTGGGGAGAAATTCAGTCAATTTAGGCCAGAGTTTTTTTAATTTTTAGTTTCACAGACACTTGCCACAAAAAGCTTGGGTAGGAGGGAGGAATAAAAATAAAAATAAAGCAGTTGCATTTTTTAAAAAGAATTTAGTCTCCAGACTAAAGGGTAGGAGGGGGAAAAAATCCCACACAACTGGTTACTTTTATGCACTAAAGCATGCCTACATGTATTACTGTATACCATAAAGGACCTCCGTGTATTTAACATATTCCTTTCACTTTATACACCTGCCTGTTTGTACTGTAGTATGCTTTTAGACCTCTAGTCCAAGACTGGTGCAAGCTTTTCAATCTGAACTACTTGAATGGATGAATGTTGACTTTTCCCTGGCACTTTTATCAAAATGACTACATGAAATCCATGAGAAAACAAGATCATGTCAACTTTCATCCATGGCTTGTGGGAACAGAATATCCGGAATTTTTTTTTAAAATAGCAGAACTGTCCGAGACGGTCGGCGCAAATAAAAAAAAGTTGAGTTTTCATTTTTATTTTTTATTTTTTTTCTGGTTTTGGAAAAAATAGGGTCGGCGAAGTTCGTGAAACGAATAATTAAAAAACTGTGGCCTTAGGGCACATTAAAATTCCCGAAGTTTTGTTTGTATGCTATTGGACTTGCCAGTTGTCTCAAACCTATATATGTGTAAGTTAGAACTTTGTGTCGATCTCCAATAGTTTAGAAGATATGGAGCTTTTAAAATTTTAATTGTCCCTCATTTACATAATTTTTGATAATCCTGACTATTCCAAGTCAGGTGCCTAATTTCATTGGTAGGTCATTCACCATGGCAAGTTTGGTGGTTGTCGGAATAGTAGGGTCCAAGAAAAACTCTGGACAAATCTGGTCAGAGAGAGATAGAGAGAGAGAATGTCTGGGTTGGCACCCAGACATAATCACAAAGCAGTGTGACATGGTGCTGGTGACGTTTGTAAACAAGGAAGTCCACTCAGATCTTTTTGGGCAAAATTTTAAAAAATTAAGGGAAAGAAATGGAAATAATTTTCGTAAGGAGGTGTGGTGTTGACTGGAAGAAATTCATGTTCCTCATGAATGAGGATAAAGCATGAATGGACAGTAATCAAATAAATGAAAGTGTAACAAACCTAAAAGAAAAACTGGATCAGATAAGACATCATATTTAGCTGTGGTATAAAGACACGCTTGTGAATCAAGTGCATTGTCTGTCCAGTGTAAAATTGATGAAATAACTTCTGGACAGTAGATGGGTTTTTTTTTTTTTTTGCCATTTGTCTTTCTTTTTTGTTTTGTACCAATTCAATTTACACATGCCAACAGCATAAATAGACTTTTCAAAATGGGAGAGGACAATTACAGATTGTAACTGCAGTATTATATTTGCCAAAATATTCTACTTATCTGTTGACATCAATAAAATTCAGCTTTACACTGTTTATCCTACTGAAACTAGGTTCATTTACAGTGGCACCTATCACTTTAGACCACAGGTGGGTTGAAAAATGCAGACATATTTGATATAGACATAATATCATCAAGTGTCTTAACAACTAGTGGTCTTCAGCAGACATGCAGTCTTGCACAGGAAGTGGTCTTCATAGGAGGTAACACTGTATCACAATTGTAATAAAATTTAGATAATATATTAATTTAAATTAAAAAAACTTTTGTTCTGTGGTATATTAGCTTTCGAGCATAGCATTTTAGGCGTGTATGTATCAGATTATGAAGGTGGACAAAACTGTCCCATCCGTGACAGCAAACTTTTATTTGTAAAACAAGTCCTTTTTAATAATTGGACTTATCAATGGTATAAAGACAATATTTTTAACCATCTGAGACTACAGTTTATCTAAAATACCCACAAATTTCAGCATATGTGACAGGTCGTAAAAGCTATGCCCGTAGCTTGTCCCATGTGTGACACACAGTTTTTGTCCTGAAAAATTAGCAATTAGCATAGCAAAATATTCAAACTTGTGTGAATATGTTCACAATACTTCATTTGTTGTAAATATGCAGGCAATTGGTAAATTTTAACAAAAATTGAAAAATTTGCAGAGGCACATTTAAACTTTCCAAAATGTCCAATCAGTGACAAACTGCTATCACAGAATGCCCCACCAGTTCTTTATTTCCAAAAAAAATTGGTTATCCACAAATTATTATACATTTATGAGCTACTATGTAGGCTGAAATATGAAAGGCTTCATCAAGTTTTCTGCATATGCCAATCCTGGTATAACCTTCTAACAAGTGGTCTGCAGGGAAACCACTGCAATTTGCAGAGTGCCACCATGGGCAGGTGCAGCATGCAGAGTTGGATTCAATGATGATGAGGAGGCATAAAATTGACATCAAATTTCAATTTGTGAAATTTTGCTCATTATGTATTTTTATTCAATAAGCAAACATTGTTGTATTATTTTTCATTAAAGAAAGTAAGTTAAGTCATGAATCTGTGAGTACAGAGACACAGGGCAAATACGGACAATATAAAACTGAATGCTCCATGCCACTCTAGGCAGACTACTCTGCATTGAGTGTCGCTCTTCACGGAATTGTACCTGCATATTGCACAGGATTTCAACAGACTGCACAGGACTGTACAACCAGATTGCACAGGATTGCAACAAATTTCATGGGATTGAACCAAATTGCATCATATGGAAGAAGATGTGTCAGTTTCTAAATATTCGTGATATTTTACAAGGTTTTTTTTTGTGTGTGGATTTTTCTGCATTTTTAGCTCAGCTGACTTGTCAAGTCAGCTGAGCTCATCTTATGGTCCTCCGTCCGTCATCCGTCAACAATTCACATTTTCAACTTCTTCTCCGAAACCGTCAGCCAGATCCACTTCAAACTTGGTGGGGATGTGCCTTGGGTAGGTGTCTACCAAGTTTTTTCAAATGGTCACGGTCCAGTGATTTTTGGATTTTTAATGAATTATTTTGTTCTTTTTTGGGCAAATCTTAAAAAATCTTCTCTGAAACCACTCACCCAATTACTTTGATATCACACAGAACCACTCCCTGGAACTCCTAGTTCTTAATTTGTACACCAAGTGGCGCTGCAATTCTTTCTAATTTTTTTATGAATTTTTGTGTGTTATAGCTATTTTCGACTTCTTCTCCAGAACCTTCACTCAGATTAAGCTGAAACATAGTGGATATGTTCCTTGTAGAAGGGTCAAACAAAGTTTTTCACTATGTAGGAATGCTGGTGATTCCTGATTTTTAACGATTTTTTTCAATTCAGGTACTTATCGGTCAATGCAGCTTTCCCATTGATTACAATGGAAGTCAATGAGCATTCTAATGCTAATTCACATTTTCGACTTCTTCTCCAAAACCATCATCCAGATTAACTTCAAACTTGGTCAGGATGTACCTTTGGTGGGTGTCTAACAGGTGTGTTCAAGTGGCCATGCTCCAGTGATTTTTGGATTTTTACTGAATTTTTTTTTTTATGGGGGGGGGTTTGGACAAATCTTAAAAAATTTTCTTCTCCAAAAGCGCTTAATCAATTGCTCTGATATCACACGGGAAGACACCTAGGGACTCTTTGTTGTTAATTTGTTCACCAGGTGGCGCTGCAATTTTTTTCTAATTTTTTATGAATTTTTGTGTGTTAAAGCTATTTTCAACTTCTTCTCCAGAACCGTCGCTCAGATTAAACTGAAACGTGGTGGATATGTTCCTTGTGGAAGGGTCAAACAAAGTTGTTCACTATGTGGGAATGCTGAGGATTCCTGATTTTTTAACAAATTTTTTTTTTTTTTCAATTTGGGTACTTATCGGTCAATGCAGTTTTCATATTGATTACTACGGAAGTCAATGAGCATTCTAATGCTAATTCACATTTTCAACTTCTTCTCCAAAACCGTCATCCAGATTAACTTCAAACTTGGTGGGGATGTACCTTTGATGGGTGTCTACCATGTACTGCAGGTTTGTCCAAATGGTCATGTTCCAATGAATTTTGGATTTTTTCATGATTTTTTTTTTTCAAAAATCTTTACAAAAGTTTTAATAGGAAAGTTTAACATGGGAATTTCTTGTAATGGTTATAACTTAAATAATTTTGGCCAGATTTACTTCAAACTTGGTGGGGATGTGCCTTGGGTGGATCTCTACCAAGTTTGTTCAAATGGTCATGCTCTATTGATTTTTGGAATTTTTATAAATTTTTTTGTTCTTTTTTGGGGCAAACCTTAAAAACTCTTCACCTCTGAACCTGCTCACCCAATTGTTTTGATATCGTACATAGACACTCCCAGGGACACCTAGTTCCCAATTTGTTCACCAGGTGGTGCTGCAATTTTTTTTTTTTTTTTTTTTATGAATTTTTTTGTATGGTTTTGCTATTTTTCACTTGTTCTCAGAACCGTCACTCAGATTAAGCTGAAATGTGATAGATATGTTCTTGTGGAAGGGTCAAACAAAGTTGTTTACTAGGTGGCACTGCTTTGGATGCCTGATTTTTAAGGATTTTCAATTCGGGTACTTATCGGTCAATGTAGCTTGCCTATTGATTACTATGTAAGTCAATGGGCATTCTAATGCTAGTTCACAGGATAACTGACACGATGTTTACTGTTTACTTGATAACTTGAGATCTGTTTCGAGTTAGTACCATGATGCTGCACATGTTAATGTTTTTGTATGAAGGTCATGCTTAGACAGTACATGAATGACCTTGACCTCGTTTCTGGGGTCACAGTGCAACATACATGAATTATGTCTCCCGGTGGAAGCCGGGGGACATATTGTTTTAGTGCCCGTTTCTTCCGCTTCTTGTTGTTGTTGTTGTTGTTGTTGTTGTTGTTGTTCATGTTCTTCAACACTTGGTTTCCGTGCGATAAGTCTTGAAGGACTTGACAGAATTTGATGAAACTTGGTAGGATTATGTATCTAGGCAAGACCTAGGTTGTGATTGTATATGGGTGACCTTGACCTAATTTTCAAGGTCACAGGGTCACTTATGTGAAATTAATTTCCGTTCGATAAGTCATGAAGAACTTGATGGAATTTGATGAAACTTGGTAGGCTTATGTATCTTGGCAAGACCTATGTTGGGATTGTATTTGGATGACTTTGAGCAAATTCTCAATGTCATAGGGTCACTTATGTGAAATTGGTTTCTGTGCGATAAGTCTTACAGAACTTGATGGAATTTGATGAAACTTGGTGGGATTATGTATCTAGGCAAGACCTAAGTTGGGATTATATTTGGGTGACCTTGACCCAATTTTCAAGGTCACAGGGTCACTTATGTGAAATTAGTTTCCGTTCGATAATTCATGAAGAACTTGATGGAATTTGATGAAACTTGGTAGGATTATGTATCTTGGCAAGACCTAGGTTGGGATTGTATTTGGATGACCTTGAGCAAATTCTCAAGGTCACAGGGTCACTTATGTGAAATTGGTTTCCGTGCAATAAGTCTTGAAGGACTTGACAGAATTTGATGAAACTTGGTATCATTATGTATATAGGCAAGACCTAGCTTGGGATTGTATTTGGGTGACCTTGAGCTAATTTTCAAGGTCACAGGGTCACTTGTGTGAAATTTGTTTTATGCGATACGTCATGAAGAACAGGGTGGAATTTGATGAAACTTGGTAGGATTATGTATCTTGGCAAGACCTAGGTTGGGATTGTATTTGGATGACCTTAAGCGAATTGTCAAGGTCACAGGGTCACTTATGTGAAATTGGTTTCCGTGCGATAAGTCTTGAAAAACTTGATGGAATTTGATGAAACTTGGTAGGATTATGTATCAAGATAACACCAAGGTAGGGATTGTATTAGGGTGACCTTGACCTAATTTTCAAGGTCACAGGGTCACTTAAGTGAAATTGGTTTCCATTCGATAAGTCATGAAGAACTTGATGGAATCTGATGAAACTTTATAGGATTATGTATCTTGGCAAGACCTAGGATGGGAGTGCATTTGGATGACCTTGAGCGAATTCTCAAGATCACAGGGCCACTTATGTGAAATTGGTTTCTGTGCGATCAGTCTTCAAGAGCTTGATGGAATTTGATGAAACTTGGTAGGATTATGTATCTAGGCAAGACCTAGATTGGGATCGTATTTGGGTGACCTTGAGCGAATTCTCAAGGTCACAGGGTCACTTATGTGAAATTGGTTTCCGTTCGATAAGTCATGAAGAACTTGACAGAATTTGATGAAACTTGGTAAGATTATGTACCTTGGCAAGACCTAGGTTGGGATTGTATTTGGATGACCTTGAGCAAATTCTCAAGGTCACAGGGTCACTTATGTGAAATTGGTTTCCGTTTAATTAGTCATGAAGAACGGGATGGAATTTGATGAAACTTGGTAGGATTATGTATCTTGCCAAGACCTAGGTTGGGATTGTATTTGGATGACCTTGACGTAATTCTCAAGGTCACAGGGTCACTTATGTGAAATTGGTTTCCATTTGATAAGTTATGAAGAACAGGATGGAATTTGATGAAACTTGGTGGGATTATGTATCAAGGTAAGACCAACGTTGGGATTGTATTTGGGTGACCTTGACCTATTTTTCAAGGTCACAGGGTCATTTATGTGAAATTTATTTCTCTGCAATAAGTCTTGAAGAACTTGATGAAAATTGCTAGAGTAATTTATCTAGGTGAGAGCTAAAATAGGATTGTAATTTTCAAGCAAACTTGGTCATTTGTAATTTGTTGTCACCTGTAGCTTATTCAGAGACATAAGTGTTCCACCGGGAGACATTTGATTTTCTGTTGGAAAATCAGTCTGTTCTAGTTTTACTCTTCATTATCATTTGAGAACTGCTTGAACCTTGATGTTGCACATGTTAGTGTTCTTCTATAAAGGTCAGACTTACTCAGAACATGGGTGACCTTGATCCTTTCCCAAGTTCATAGAGCTGCAAGTGTGATGAATGTCAAGTTCAGCTGAGCATGGGCTGTTCACACAGCCCTCTTGTTTTTTTTTTAGAAAAATAAAATATATTAGTTTCTTTTAATTCAATTCATATACCGTATTCATCCTAATAGTAGCACACCGTGCCAATGTAAAGATTTGCCAGATCTTGCAGTGTTTTCGCAGGACTATGGAATAAGTACTTTTCTTGATTGAAGGTTTTGAAGGCTGTACAGTTCATTTAGGTGTTAAATAAACATTACAGTAATACACTGCAGTGACATTTAATTTTTCATTTGGAAGTATCATCTTTACTAAATTAGAGGGAAAATCTTGATTTTGAATATAGACCACTTGGATTGAAAGTGGGGGGCCTGCTTCTATTGGGGCATGTGCTACTATTAGGATGAATACGGTATTTTGAAAGACCATGATCTAAAGTATTCATTTAGCTTCAGACTACCACCACTAAGAGGAGTGGTTGTATCAGATTTAGCAGAATTAGATGATTCGATAATTTGGTTTTAAACATTTTATAAAATTGAAAATAACATGCTTTTCAGCCCATCTCTCCCTACTAAGGACATATCCTCCTTTTCCCTTTTCTGCTTTAAGTAATTACAGAATACTTTTACTTCATTTACATATATTTTGATGTATCATTGTGTATGCACAGCTTTTATTAGGTTTATTACATATATTTCTCTGTGGCAATTGTACTTTACAGTTCTGTGGCCTTCAATTTAAAGTTGGTCAGGGCAAATTCAGAAATTTGGAAATTCTGAGCAAGCAGTTTTTGTGATAAATGCACGCTTGACCTTAATAATGGTCCAACCAATCTGACACCTAGTAGGCTACAGCTCTGCTTTGGGGTCCTTGGCAACAGCGTTAAAAAAAAAAAAAAAATCCTTATATTTGGACTAAAGCTGATTGCACATCAAGTAGATCCTTGTTCACAAGGGTTATGACGCCCAAAGGGGACAAAAGTGAAAGAAAAAAATGTATATGATGGAAAAGCTCCAATATTGAAACTATGGTATGGATTGGATCATAAGTGGCATTCTAATAGTGAAACCCTAGACTCTGACTCTGCATGATAGAAAATAGAGAGATTTTAGAACTCACACTTCCCCCATCACAAGTAAAACTTGATTTGAAAGTTTAAAAAGACCTCTTTCATCTTGATGTTTCTGCTATATATAATGCCACAACAGTAATAATAATAACAAAATAAAAATAGAAAAAAAAATCTATGGTGGAATCATACAGCCTTAAATTTGCAACTTGAATTTACATACATGTAGTTGAATCATTCATTCCGTGTGACAATGTAACAAACAAAAACAGGAAAAAAAGAAAAACCATAGGACAGATGCAGATGCTTTACTTGAAAATATATAGAATTAAAGGTTTGACATTGCACAACAAATTTTTAGGAGCAAAAATCAGTATTTTGGGGGCTTTGGAATGAGTGATGGCTTCCATCGCATAACATAATTACTCACTGCCTATCAGAATCAACCTCAAATTCAAGACCATAAGTTCTTTGGGAAGGCTTACATCTGCTTTTTTTTTGCAACAGATACAGGTATTGAAAGCATTGAAATATAGCCATAAACATAATATCCAATTTGTTTTCATTCAAAATGATTAATTATGAACGAAAGAGAATCACTTGTCATGTTAACCCGTTCCCCCTTAAACCAGCCAAAACCGGCTGGTGGTCAAATGCTTCAGCGTTTTCAACTGATTTCAACAGCAATGAAAAACCATTTGCCTGAGAATTGAAGATGAGACCAGTCAAGGCAACATGACTCAGGTCAACAGCTTTACTCGGCATGGTTTGGGCACTTGGTGCCCAACCCATGCCGAGGAAAGCTGTTGACTCAGTCTTAATTCAAGGGGGAAAGGGTTACTGAACTGACGTATGTATTTTAAGGTGGGGACGTATGCCACAGGATTATCGTTTCTTTTGTTTTGTCTTTCCCGCCGTCTGACGTCGTCTTTGTCGGTTCATTCTCTACTTGTTCACCTGAAAGAAACACTTGAATTTGGATCAATGTGATTTTCAACATTGCCGCCCGCTCGCCCTCCCTTTATTTTTTTCTTTTTTTTCTTTTCTTTCTTAGTAGTTTTGATTTTCTATTGGCGGTTTGACTTTTCCTGTTGCACTATATATGTATTTTGTTGGAAAAGTCTATGTTTATTTATGGCCAAATCATAAATTAGTAAATTAATTTGTGTTTGTTTTTTATTTGATTACTTAATGAATAATTATGTCTTTTTATGGTTCACGATTGTACATTTTATAGTTCAATCCGGTACAATTCTGTGCAATCCGGTAAATAGTGACACCGCTCTGGGTTTTACCCACCCAAAAATAGGCCTATTCCTTGTGTTCGCCTTGGCTGCATTTGCGTCCATGCCGAGTTCTGCTGTTTAACGAGCTTGTTACGCCGTGTTTGACTTTCACCAACATCTTTTATCCGTCAAATGCACCTTATTTTGGCGGACATGGACTAGTGCAATATGTGATGTAAAAGAAGGTACGAGTTCCAAAGGGCGCCCCTAAACACAAGCTCACAGTGGAGACTTTAGTGGCGCGTTTCCCGCCTCGTTGCATAGTTTCCAAGATGGCGTTTCGCAACGGCAAAAGCATGGAAGAAAGCACAAAAAAAGAAAAAAGTCAGCTTGGTCCCGTTCCCAGTCTGAACAACCCCTTCCTCCATTGTAAAAGGGACGCCAGAGGACACGCTATGGCAAGCTGGGACGATCACCGACATTGCCGTCGCTGTTTGCAAGTTCTCAGAGGAGCTAAATGCTCGAAAGCAAACCCGTGCGACGTTTGTAAGGAATGGCCACAGGAATACTGGGAAAAATTCGCAAAAGCCGACTTCAAAGCAGAACAAAAGAGGAAGAAGAAAAAGGCCGCTTTTAACGCTCCAGCCCCGGTCTCGACTTCACGTATGGGGCCAGTTCCCGTTACCGGTACCAGTATGGCCACCTCAACGGGCTCTTTGAGTACCGTCAGCGGCGTCACCGCACCTGCACTGACAACCTCCCGGGGCACTCCAGTTGATATAAGAGCAACCCCAGCGTGGGCTTCAGTATCGCAGTCAGTGGAGGCAGCAACGGTAACTGCGGCACCGGAATTCAACGAGGCTTCAATTCAGGCATTAATAGCAGGGATGATAATTACACAGATTCCTGTTGTCGTCTCTCAGTTGAAAGCATCACTGCAGGGTCGGGCCCAGTTCCGGTCTGAAACCCAGCCATTGGCGGTGCCTGCCGTATTGCCAGCCCCAACTTCACAGACAGTGCCCTCCGTATCTTCCTCTGGGGATGACCACACTAGAGAGCGAGGGAAGAAAAAGAAGCGCCGGCACCGTCACAAGAAAAGAAAGAAGTCGGCTAGGTCGTGTTCCCAGTCTGTGAAATTCCGCACCCCTGCTCTGAGATCCACCAAACCTAATTCAGTTACAGGCTTAAAGCAGCATGTGTCGCACAAGCCTTGTCACTGTGACAAGGCAAGGGGACTGTCACCACTGCCACCAGCCTGTTGGGACCAGCAGCCTGCAAGTGACTTGAGACAATGCAAGACTGCCAAGAGACTTCATTCATCGGATAGGGTACATCCCTCATCACCAGTTACACTGGATTGTCATCACAAGCCATCTCTGACTCTTACTCCTAAGAGTAGGAATATGATAGCCTCAGAGGTCAGGGGCAAATCTGCCAAGCTTACCAGAAGTGGGACGCGAGTGGCACCAGGGCCTCCCACTCCAAACCAACAGAACCGTGGCATCAGCTCTTACCAAGGAACATTGGATCTAACTTCTGATGGATCGAAAGCTCTGGTTTTAGACCACCTATCCGAGGTTGTTTTGGCTTCCGATCCGGTGGAAGAGAACATTATAGACAGGGATATTATTGTTTCTCCATTACCAGGTCAGCAGGTATCCGTAGAAGCTAATGTAAACACACTGGTAGGTACACATGGTACAGCCTTACACAGAGGCGCCACTGGCCAAAACTCTGCAAGAGTGACCATGCTAGTTCTGATCTGTAATGTCCATTCAGTTCACATTGAGACCAGTTTCTTGTACAGAAATTGGTTTTGCATGGTTTCTCATGCAATGTTTTTGCTGTGTTCACAGGTAATAAAAATGGCTATTTCCGTAGTCCATTCAGTTTATATTGAGACCAGTTTCTTTCACAGAAACTGGTTTTGCATGGTTTCTCATGCCATTTTTTTTGCTGTGTACACATGTAATAAAAATGGCTATTTCAGTAGGTTTCAGTTTGAAACTAGTTTTGAAACCATGCATTCGGTACCAGTCGATTTACCAAAATTGTTTTGGAGTACCAGACAGTAGACTGAAAATGTTTTGACCGAACCATCCTTTCATCAGATGTAAAATTGGTTGAATCTTGGAGGAATCATCAACTTTGAATGTATGTTTGTCGATGATAGATATAATCGAATCACAAATTGGCAAAATGTATGATAGATCTAATATCCAGCTGACTGAAAATATATCAAAATTACACCAAATTTTCAGCAATCTATGTTTTTCTGCATGTAGCTGGACTTCCATCAATTAACACAATCCTTCATCTTTGTATCCTTGCAAATATCATAATTTCACATAACTATATTGATTTGTAGTATACGTTAAAGTTCATTTCTTTTTATTCCACATATCATTTTATTCATCACTCCATTCTAGTCAGTTAAGTGTTCCATTTCCAGTTACAGATTGATACCGGTAATTGTGATCACACCATTCCACCTAAATAGTTTCAGTCTTGAAACTGTCCTGCACCACTATTTTGGAACTGAAACCAGTTGCAAGAACTTTTCATTTATTAAATTGGCAGAACTGAATTTTCAGGTTTTGCAAAACTTGGAAACCGTCTGTGATGATGGTTTATCTGGGAATTGTTTCAAACGTGGTAGGGAACCCCAAACCAAACTGTGTGGCTGGTGAATTGACAGTTTCACAAAACTGGTTTCAGTTCTTAGAAACTGGAATAAAAACCATTAATAGTTTGAAACGTGATTCTAGGTTCTGAGAAAACATGAATATGAAAACATTAAGTTCTGGTAATAGTTTCAAACTAATACCTGCATGTGAGACATGAATTTTATGAGACTGTCATTTGTTTTATTCAACCTAACTGCAAGAAACCAGTTTTCAGGTGAATCTAATAGGCCCCTAGTAGATGACAAACCACACGAGTAGCAAACAGTTTTCAAAAAGTTCTAGATCTATACATTTCAGTCGAAATGCCGAGACATGAATGAGATTGATTGGCTACCAGCAAGCCTCGGTTCCAAGCTAAGCCTTAGGCTGTGCCGTCACCAAGTTAGACAAAATTCAACATGGCTGCCGTGTTATTAAATGGTATCACATACGAATAAGAAATTTTTAAAAAGTGGTACAATAGATGTATTAAGATCTCTTACCTTTATGTATCCTGTTCCCACAGATATAAATCCACATTATGGTAATATTCAGGTTAAAAAATAAGGGCCATGATAATCCAATACGTCCATTTCATTTCTGACCTGTCAGCCATTACTGACCCAAATATCCAGAAGTCATGTACATATAATTTGATTTAATTTTGTATATCAATGTGATGACAGAATATTTTTGCCAGCTACTGCAAGACTACTTTCTTGATGCAAGCAGTAAGATGTAGGTTCAAATTAGAAAGAAATAATCTTGTGACCCAACTTTGAATTTCAACCTCTAAAATCCGCCATGTTGCCAAAGAATTCAAGTTTCCTACAAAGCTCCACTTCTGTAACATGGGGTCTATTCCCAGCAGTTTGCACCTAGAATGCACTGCCAAAGCATACAGATCCATAATCCAATGGGGATGGTGAAATAGTAACAACCCTGTGGCTACCTTCCAGCCAAAAAGGAAGGAACCCCAAAATTCCGTATTTACAGGGCAAGGCCCTTTTAATTTTGATCAAAACTGTACAATTTGCCCTAGAATGCTCAAAAAAATTTTTTTTTTTTCAGAACTTAAAATATCAATAAGTATGAAACTTGGCATAATCTATGTTATTACAGAAAAGTTGTTTTGTTTTTTTTTGTTTTGTTTTATTTTATCAGTTGTCCTAACCCCCCATTGCTTCTGATAAAATGGACTGTTCCGTTATTCAAATTGGACCACTTGTATCTTGAAAATTTAACCCAACCCAGTCCAGATTTATGTGCTCTTGAAAGCATGAACACTTGTTGGTCAACTTAGAGCGTGAATGGGTCATGGGGTCTGTTTAAAATTAAAATGCCAGGACAGCTTTATAGGTCAGTGGGTGTTCCAAACAGACATCCCATGCATCTTCAGTGGGGTGTTGCAGTCTGTAGGGTGACAGGAAGCTTATAAAGTGACACAGAGCTGCTCATATTGCGTGGTGGCATGGGCACAAGGGCTCTGTGATTGGCTGCTCACTCAAGATGGCTACCATTCCCATGGTAACAAGAAGCAAGCATTCACCTTTGCTGGATGCTGAGCCAGTATTTTCCCCAGTTTTGCAACATTGTACACAGAATGATGGAACAGCATACAATAGACCTTTCCAGTACGATAGATGGCGCTGGCGTCCTTTTCAACAGTGGTTCATGGATTGGGAAAATCGGGGTGCAACACCTCTGCATCAGACGGTCAGTGCCATACGACAACATGGGGAAGCGAGACCACTGCTGTGTGCCAAATTGTCAGAATAATCGTAGTAAACAACCAGACCTAAGATTTTTTGTGATACCAGTCAAGCCACAGGACCGGAGGGAAGCATGGATCCAGGCCATAAAGAGAGAGGGTCAGTTTTATTCGTGTTTTAATCGGCGTTTCTCGGTGTTTGGCCAGGCTCGCGGCTTTGCTGTACCCTGAATCAGCTTCGCTAGCTGTGCATGTTGACGCCGATTCATGTTGCATTGATTTAAAAGGTTGATAGATATTTTTCGCCCATATTCAGTCTAGTGACGTCTCAAATATGTATTGCCGCACTAACAACGTAAAACCACATGTGTAATTGAGACCAATTTTGTGGAGTTCTTGGTGGGATGTTCAATCGCGTGGCTTCGGCCGACGTTTTGAAAAACTTGAACGGCTTGCTCATCGAAGATTGTTTCCTGTGTATTTTCGGGACAAAACCCTTCGTGTACTCATTTTATCAAAAGTATTTACTAGCAGAGTTATGTGATAGGAAGTGACCTCCTGTTTAGTTTATTTTCAATGCAACAGTGGCCTCAATCGGCACAGTTCTGTGCTCTATAAGTACTTGCTGAAGAAACCATGTTTGTGTGTGGCTGCTACTTGCCAATGCCAGCTAGGCTGGCGTGATATTTGAATAGAGCACTTTGTAGTCGACCCAAAAATGTTTCTTATGCTGGGATTTAAAAGTAATTATGCATGTATTATGCAGACACTTTGATTGATAGCAAAAAAAAAAAAAATCATTATTTTTCTCTACTCAAATGAAAATCATTCAAAAAAGGTTCAGTGATGCATGATTGATAGTATTTGTATTTTACATTGTATTATCATTTAAATATTATTTTCATTTATAAGTGTTGATATACTTATATAAATGTGTAAGATTTCTCCTTTTAATGAATATGTCGTTTTTTTTTTTTTTTTTAAATGATACATTTACAAGGACCATACCGGAGGGTTTTAAGGGCCATCCATGCAAAATCAATATGTCTTGTGTATATATTTATTGTTGTACATGTGTATGAATCGCTTAATTTCTGATTTTTCGAAATTTTCAAGTTTTTGTTTGCTATATATTTTCAGATACAAACCAAAAAGGAAAGTGGACCCCCACCCCAAATCATCGAGTCTGTGGTGAACATTTTCACTCAAAACAGCCAACCAGAGAGTCTGGATCACGAGACTATGTCCCATCCATATTCCCATTTAAGACACCAAGTAAGCCCAGACAGTCGACACAAAACCAAATGACAAAGAGGCAACTTGCGCCTGAATCTGAAAACCAGAAGGCAGTTCAAGAGACCATTCATCTTCCAAACATAGATGAATGTGGAGATCAAATACAAATACCGGTTGTGGAAACTGTTGACCAGCGACAAATATTCAAATTTGTTGTGAAGGGTAGGTTCAAGAAGAAGGAGGTACACCCACCCAAAAAAGAAATCGGCATTGGGACACAGACTACAGAACCCTCTACTGAAGAGAAACTGAAAGAACTAAAATCAGAAGAAAACTTGAAAAGAGAAATTGCATCGTTGCAGGCAAGAGTAAAGTTTTTAGAGGGGCAGTTGAATGCAGTCAGAGTAAATGTGAATACTCTACGTGAGAATGACAGTGAAGTTCAATTTACACAGGGTTCCCCAACTTCGATGCCTTGTTGACATTTTTCACTGTCATAGAAAAGGATGCCCAGGTGCACATTGCTGGTAGAGAATAGGAGATATGCATTAAGTTCCCATCCCAACTGCATACCCGATTGCCCAGTCTAGCTTGGGGAGATATGGCGAGATACGGGTCGGTACCTGTGGGGGACAAGCGGGATATTACTAATATTTTGGAAGTACTGAATACTTATTAAATGCATATGGAATTTTTCTTATGGCTCAGGAAGTACTAGAAGAATACGAGTTTGACATATATAAACTTAAATTTCTCAAGAAATGCTAATTTTTTTTAGAAATGGGCATATGGCCTGTCTGTGACAGTGATGTTCCCCGCAAGTCCCTCATGATCGCCTGGTGTCAAGCCCTTGTTTTGTGATGGAAAATTAATATGCATACTGCGTATTTATACAAAACTCGTGAAACCAGGGCTGGGCAGGGTCATCGGAACTAAAATTATGCCCTATTTTGTCATTGTTTTTATCTTTAATTTCAGTGGTAAGCACATCAGAAACTGTTATTCAATGTTGTAACTACAGAGAAATACCTAAACATGATATGTTCGGGTAAATATACATGTACATGCATTTTGAGATGATTACACCTCAACACTCCCAAATAGCAGGGACTAAGATGTACCCATGCTTCTTTGTTTGCATAAGCACTGCCCAGCTATGCAACTGCAAACAATGCTGCTGATTTGACCCTTAATCTCGCATCTCATTAAACCCAGGTCAGCATCTGGAATGTTTGTGAATTCAGGGTTTTCTCAAAACCAAACTGTTTTATGAAACTATTTATTTATGGCATTTTCTCCCAAAACCAATTTTTTACCTCAGCTGACTTGTCAGTCAGCTGAGGTTTTTTGAGGGTCCGTCGTCCACAATTCATAGTTTCGACTTCTTCTCAAAAACCGTCAACCAGATTCACTTCAAACTTGGTGGAGATGTGCCTTGGGTGGGTCTCTACAAAGTTTGTTCAAATGGTCACGGTCCAGTGATTTTTGGATTTTAATTGATTTTTTTGGGGGGTAAATCTTAAAAAATCTTCTCCGAAACCGCTCACCCAATTGCTTTGATATGACACAGGAACACTCCCTTGGACTCGTAGTTCTTAATTTGTTCACCAGGTGGCGCTGCAATTTTTTCCTAATTTTTTATGAATTTTTGTGTGTTATACCTATTTTAGACTTCTTCTCCAGAACCGTCACTCAGATTAAGCTGAAACATGGTGGATATGTTCCTTGTAGAAGGGTCAAACAAAGTTGTTCACTATGTGGGAATGCTACAGGTTCCTGATTTTTAACGATTTTTTTCAATTCTGGTACTTGTCGGTCAATACAGCTTTCCTATTGATTACTATGGAAGTCAATGGGCATTCCAATGCTAATTCACATTTTTGACTTCTTCTTCAATACCGTCATCCGGATTAACTTCAAACTTGGTGGCAATGTACCTTGGGTGGGTTTCTACCAATTTTGTTCACGTGGTTATGCTCCAGTGATTTTTGGATTTTTAATGAATTTTTTTGTTGGTTTTTTTTGGACAAATCTTAAAAAATCTTCTTCCCCGAAACTGCTTACCCAAATGCTTTGATATCACACAGGAAGACATCTAGTGACTCCTTGTTGTTAATTTGTTCACCAGGTGGCGCTGCAGTTTTTTTCTATTTTTTTTTTTTTGTGAATTTTTGTGTGTTATAGATATTTTCGACTTCTTCTCCAGAACCGTCACTGAGATTAAGCTTACACTTGGTGGATTTGTTCCTAATGGAAGGGCCAAACAAAGTTGTTCACTGTGTGGGAATGCTGCTGATTCCTGATTTTTAATGATTTTTTCAAGTTGGCTCCTTTGGGGTAAATGCACCTTTCCTATTGATTACTATGGAAGTCAATGGGCATTCTAATGCTAATTTACATTTTCGACTTCTTCTCCAAATCCATCGTCCAGATTTACTTCAAACTAGGTGGCAATGTACCTTGGGCAGGTGTCTACCAGGTGTGTTCCAATGGTCATGTTCCAATGAATTTGGATTTTTTTATAAAATTTTTTTCAGAAATCTCTACGAAAGTTTTAATTGGAAAACTTAACATGGGGATTTCTTGTAATGGTCATAACTTTAATAATATTGACCAGATTTACTTCAAACTTGGCGGGGATGTGCCTTAGGTGGATCTCTACCAAGTATTTTCAAAAATGGTCACGCTCTATTGATTTTTGGATTTTTTATGATTTTTTTTGTTTTTTGGGGAGGCAAACCTTCAAAATTCTTCTCCTCTGAAACTGTCACCCAATTGCTTTGATATCGTACATAGACACTCCCGGGGACACCTAGTTCCCAATTTGTTCACCAGGTGGCGCTGCAATTTTTTTAATGAATTTTTTGTATGGTTTTGTTATTTTGCACTTGTTCTCAGAACCATCCCTCAGATTAAGCTGAAATGTGATGGATATGTTGTTGTGGAAGGGTCAAACAGTTGTTTACTAGGTGGCACTGCTTTGGATTCCTGATTTTTAAGGATTTTCAATTCGGGTACTTGTCGTTCAATGCAGCTTTCCTGTTGATTACTATGTAAGTCAATGGGCATTCTAATGCTAATTCACAGGACAACTGACACGAAATTTACTGTTTACTTGATAACTTGAGATCTGTTTTGAGTTAGCTACACATGTTAATTATGTTGTATGAAGGTCATGCTGAGACAGTACATGAATGACCTTGACCTCATTTGTGGGGTCACAGTGCAACATACATGAATTTTACTCTTCATTATAACTTCAGAATTACTTGAACTTTGATGTTGCACATGTAGGTGTTCTTCTATAAAGGTCAGACTTACTCAGAACATGGTGTCCTTGATCCTTTCCCAAGTTCATAGAGCTGCAAGTGTGATGAATGTCAAGATCAGCTGAGGCTTGGGCTGTTCACACAGCCCTCTTGTTGAAACTTCACACAATGTACATGTTTGAAGCAGAAGGCCTAGTAAGAAAATTGTCCGTATCAGAGTATAGGCCCATATATACATATACATGGGCCTAGACTCTGATACTCGCAATTTTGTTTTCCTGCATGGGTGGAGTATTGGCAGGCTTGCAGTTAATACCCCCGGGAAAACAAGCCTGTCAGCCACTTTGGAAATATATACACCAGTAAGACAGGTATATTCCCATTGGAAAGGGTAGGCAAAGAACTCATTCACCCTGTTGCTGAGTTATGGTGTTACTACTAATGCTATTATGTATTCCATGTTAGTGACTGTCCTACCACCACCCCCCCCCCCACCCCCCCCAAAAAAAAAAAAAACCTGAACCACAGAAACAGTTTCCTGAGAGCTACCGAACCAGTTTCAATTAGCACTGTGCAAAGTTTCACAGTTTGGTGATTTAAAACTGGTTTGAGTACCAGGGATAAAACAATAGGTCTGTGATTGTCCTGTGGTCATCAATTTCACATTCATGCACAAGCTGAAGTGGTCTTGCGAACTTCAGAATAATATCAAAGTCTCATTTGTTTTAAGACCATCATCACTGTAGTTAACATCCCTTGGCAGATTATGGTAATTTGTATAAAATTTGAACAACGAAAGCAACACCATGTAGTGGTTGATTTGGTGGAGATCACATGCAGATACCTTTGCAATAATTTTGAATGGGATCCAACTTGCAGTTTTGGACAAGAAGTCATGCAAAAGAGAACAAAATAGCATTACAGTGGCACCTGTTGAAGAAATTAAGGTCAAGTGTTCCACAGATGTGTTCCTATGCAATTTCAAAGGAACTCGTTAAGCAGTTTTAGAAGACCACCAGTTTTGAGAGTAAATAAGAGAAGATATATTTTTTTTGACATGCCAAACACTGATAAGCAGAAGTACGGCAAAAGTGAATATGCGGGCATCACATTCACTTTTGCATTCCATGTTACATCAGCTCCGTATGTTTTAATTGCATGGAAATTATACAAACATGGTGCCGGCAGTTAGCAGAATGACGTGTCCAGATATTTTAATAGCATCGAAACAAGTCTTGTGCTGGTTGCCTGCTGATGACCCAATATAGGCCAAAAAATCCTAAAACTTTCACTTAATTTCAAAATTTATTAACTCTTTCAGTGCCAATCAAAACTTAAAGTCCATCTTCTTAAGTCAGACTAGTCTGAATTATCATTTGGATCCCAGATCTATATTCCTCATAAAAAGACCTTTCATGCAAGTGCCAGTATGCCTATAGCTCCAAAGAGAATATCCCAGGTCAACAGCTCTTTTGGTGCACAGTGTAGCCAGTGCATGCTGAGAATTTTTTTTAAACAAGCTGTTGACTCATTTTCAAAATGTGGCGCTGAAAGAGTTTATTTGATTTGTTCCTATGACAAAATAATTTGTTATAATGATTCACAACTATACAGTTTTACAGTGAATGGTATGGAATAGTACTTTGCTCTTGGAATATCAGACTTGAAAGTATTTCAAATTGTACTTGGGCTTACAGATTTGGGTTTGCTCAATTTCACTTTGCACATGTTGTATTAGATAGGAAAATGATGCAGTTTGCAATTTGCATCGTGATGTCATTTTCAGCCAACAGAAAACTGTGGCTGATGCCCAGTTTTTATCAGGGAATAGGATATTTTACGCATGTTTTCACACAATCAAATTACATTTAACCAATTAGATACTTTTTTAAAGCTCTTTTTAGGATTCACCCCATAGGGGGACCCTTTCTGTTTTGGGGTTGACCATCCATCCGGATGTGCACATTCTCGTTACCACGATACATGTATAGATCTACATAATGCGTGCATGCATTTCGCTCAAGTTTGCTTAGCTTACCTAGGAAGATGAACTGGTTTGATTTTGGTGTCACCATGACCTAATTTGAGCAAATGGCAGTCTAATTACATGCTTGTTACTGCAGTATCTCCAGAATGCTCTAATGTATTTTGCTCAAATTTTGCAGTAAGCTTAATTGGCTAGCATGCTATGATGAACTGATTAGATTTTGGTATCACCATGACCAAATTTGAGCAAATGGCAGCATTTTTTCCTGGCGGACCCTTCAGTGAATGCTTCGCGTTGAAGATATGTCTAGTTTTCTGATAAATTGTGCACTTTTAATCCAGATTTAGACATGGGAAATAATTATATTTGGTGATATGGCAAACAAAAATACCAAACAAATGTCCCATTTTTCGTGAAACAGTCACCACATATTGCAAAGGATATCATTTTTTGCATCGAAGCTTTGATGGTTAAAATGTATTCAGTGCTGTAGGGGATGTTGTGAAAAAAAGTAAGCAGTATGAATATATTGTAAATACACTTTTTTTTTTTTTTTCCTGAAAATCTTGTAAACGATTTAATAATTTGGCTTACATGATTATAGATCAATACATAATTTGTATGTATGAAAATGTGTGGATGATGTAAGCCAGGTGTATGAAAATGTGTGCATAATGTAAACCAGGTGGTGTTAGTGACCTTCCTCCAGTGAGAGACCACCTGTTTTTAGAGACCGCTTTTGGTACTGCCCTAGGGGTTGTCTCAAGATGGACCACTATATATTCAGGTGTAAAAAGAGTCAAGTGTTTTGGATGAGCGATATAGTAATACCAACCCATTGGCAAATTATTATTCAGGAATTAAAATACTGTGGTTAATACAGGGACTTTCTCCACCAGTTCATTAGTCCATAATTGGTTCCCCAAAATTTGTAAAAATCATACAGATTTCCCAAACAAGAATATATGATACATTGTGGACTTTTTTTTTTTTTTTTTTAAAACTCCAGCTTCCAAAAACACCATTTCTGAACCTTATATTTATCCCTGATAATGCCTCAAAATGTGCATTTTGCATGCATTTTTTCCAAATTTTCTGGAGGATCATGCACCTGGACCCCGCCAGCATGTCTTCCCAGCCTTTGGCCACTTGAAATATGTAGGTCAACCAGAAGTTACAAGTAACCTGCCCTACAGGGCAACCACCTTTGAAAAAAGTTGAATGTTGAGCCCTGGATTTACCAAAAAATTAAAACACTAAAAAAAAATTATTAAAAGATTCAAAATCATTGAAGTGTCGCCATTTTCAGGACAACATTGTAAGCATAGTAATGCTGAGCCAGTCTGTTGGTGACAACTGTTCTATATTTATATGAATTATTGTGTCTGTTATTATTATTTTCCTCTCTCTCTCTCTCTCCCCCCCCCCCCCCGACCCAAGACAGTTTTGAATTGCATGTATACACATTCCACTGAATTATAATATATGTACACTGTACATGCACATATACTCATCAAAACTCTCCTGAAGGGCTGACCTTCTCAGGAGGTGGCACTTTTCTCTGGTCACGAGGGTACTCACTGTAGAGAGGTTTCACTGTACAGTGGTACCTGCAATTTAAGACCACCACTAATGCCAGACAAAAGTGGTCACATAGGACAGGTGGTCTTTCATGTCAGTTAAATTAAAGAAATAAAAGGCCAATGTCTTCCTTCCTTCCTTCCTTCCTTCCTTCCTTACTTACTTACTTACTTACTAAGTTGGTCCAGAGTTTTTTTCAGACACTGTTTTTCCGATAACCACCAAACTCGCCATGGTGACTGACATAACCAGTGAAATTGTGCATCTCATTTTGAAAAGTTGTGATGTTTAAAATTATGCAAATTTAAGAGGCAACAAAATTTTAAAAGCGCCATATATTCCAATTTATTGCAGATGGACTCAAAATTTCAATGTGCAATTGCATATATACCTTTGTGACACTTGCCACTATAATGGACAGTATAGTGGTAGAATTTCAAGTTATGCTAATAAGGGGCATTGAAAAATTTAAAAGTAAAGTATCTCCAAAACTATTGTACATAGAGATGCCATTCCAACTTCAATTTATAGGTTTGTGGCAAAGCCCCATCCAATGAATCATGAACCAAAGTTGTAGGATTTTAATTTATGCAAATTAGGTGAATATGCAAAATGTAAATCTTTAATAGCTTCAAAACTGTTATAGAGGTGCCATTCCTACTTCAATTTATGGGTTTGTGGCATAGCCGCATCCGATTTACAATACACCAAAGTTCTTCTAGGCTTATAATTCATGCAAATTAGGCAAATGCACAAACTTAAAACGTTGAATAACTTAAAAAAACTATTCTAGGTAGTAGTTTCATTCAAACTTCACTTTTTAAGTTTGGGACATGGCCACATCCCTTGAACCAAGAACCAAAGCTAAGCATTGTAATTTATAAAAATTAGGCTAATACACAAAGTTTAGATTATGTTGAACTATGGCAAAGTGTAGCATTTCAAACTGTTGTCATTTTGAAGGCACCCTGATAGATTTGCTGTGAAGCAGATCTTCTTTTCTAGTTTTTTCTTGTTTTTCCCAACAGTCTAGTGAAGGACATGAGCGTGAGCTTGCTGAAACTGAAGACAGCCCTCCCGACATACCGGTTACAAACTCCGGTAACAAACAACTGGTATCTGTTCCCACTGTTGAGCCAAGCAAAGGCCCATTACAGAACAAGGTGTTAAAGGTCAGTTTCTATTACTTTTAAAGATGTGAAACAACTGAAACAAAGTATGTTGATTGTAGCAATTTGCTTACAATAAACAAAAGCTTAGTTTAATAGGACTAAGTGCTGTGATTTGAAGATACAGTCCCATAATTGTCCCCAACCACCGAAGGTGGCATAGGGGGACATAGAGTTAGTGAGGATAGGGGGCATGCCGTCCGTCCGTCCGGGAGCATATCTTTAGAACCCTAAGATATAGAATAATGAAATTCATACCAGAGATGCATCATACCATGGGCATGTGCACTGTGTATTGTTTTTGACCTTGACATATTTTCAAGGTCACAGAGCCCAAGAACATACCCATTTTCGTGTAGAGCCTAAGAACATATATCCATTTACGCGTGTCTGGCACCAGGCAGCATATCTCTAGAACCCTTAGAGATGGAATAATGAAATTTATACCAGAGATGCATCATACCAAGGACATGTGTGCCATTTATTGTTTTTGACCTTGACCTATTGTCAAGGTAACAGGGCCCAAGAACATATCAATTTTTCGTGCATCCAGACATGCTTTTTATTGTATAGCTAACTTCTGTATTCTCATGCTTTGAATGCTTGCTTGTAGTGGCACCTACCCTATGTGTAGAGTCTCCTATTCCTTTGTGTAGAATGGCACCGTTTAAAGCATGTACAACTTTTAGCAACTTATGTTATAGCTATATCATTTTCTCCATGTTGTTTGTACATACCATATCATATATTAAGGAACAAACTTTGTATACGATATCATACTTATAATTTTATGCCCAGGTGGTGCATCCTGTCAACAAGTGCAACCACTTTTGCAACTGTTTGCCCCACTTGATGTTATATTGTAAAGGCCCTATGTGTGGCAATAAAAAATACTGTGGCGGGGGACGTAGATCCTTTGGATCACTGTGCACTTGTGTATTTTTATGTTCAAATTAGTTGTGTATGGGACATGAATATGTACCAAGGCAGCTTGGAAAACAAGCATGGTCAAGTAGTCTGATTTAAAACCATATACATTGACAAAACCTTTGTGTTGAGTATTCAAGATCACATGTGTACAGTTATACATTGTAACAGAAGTTAGCCCATAGTGTACACCTTTCTGGAACCTAGGTTTTGCCATAGATGTCAGTAGTTGCTTGAACAAATGGTGTAGATGGATGACAGAACTGTTGATCAGCTGTTCGTGGTCCAGCTCGAGTGCTAGTGTTATGTGTAGTAGTGTCATCTTTCGTCGTTGATGTCGGGCACATTTTTTTTTTTTATTAAAGCACTCATTGGCAGGGCAAGTGAATTTTAAAATCCACTTGTACGAATATAACCTGGTGCAAAAAACATGGTCATATTCTTTTTCTTCAATCCATACATAAAGACCTGGACAAAACATTTACCCTAATTTGTTACTTATTGTCGCTTGCAAATAGGCAAAAATATGTCAATTTTTACCACGATTCTAGCTATGACTATAAACAGTAAAACTGGCAAAATATTAAAAATGCAGATTTTAAAGTAAACTATTTGCATACGGGAACTCGCGATGAAAAATGCTGTGTAATTTCTGGGAGTCACTGTTCCAGGTAAATTTAATACAGATTAATAGTTGTATTGGTTTTAGCATCGTCTTTCTTGTTGCCGCTGATGCAGTGATGGGATGCACATCGACGCTATCGTTTGCGTACTACCATGAATGCTATCTGTACATCGCTGTCAATTTGTGTATACAGTATTGGCAAGTTCCTAGCAATAAATGGTGTTCTAAATTCAAATTCAAACGAAGAATTTCAAATAAAAAATCTGTCTCCTTCTAATGCACATCGAGTGTGCAGTCACCATCTTTCCTATCACTGTATACAAACAGCTGCATTGGCCATGTGGTCTGACGGACAACACATCACTTGATTGGTCAATTGAGTCACATGCAAAAATGAGCCAATCGCGTATTACAGTGTGTTCATCATCTTCCACCCTGTGAACGTGTGTGAATCTTCCATAATTTACGGAATTTACGGAGGGAACACACAAACGGGATTTTTTGTATTGCAGCATGTGAAAAATAAAGATTCCAGTGTTTATAGCAACAATTATTTAGAGTCCCTGGCAAATACGTGAAGGTAGGGGGATAGAGAAAAATGCCGAATGTGTGACAGATCAGTCCGCATGATGTTCAGTTCACCGTAGATTACTCCATGCGGTCACTTGCATGTGACTGGCAGTTGTGTTTGGCCAGGAATTCAACTCGCAGCACCTTTACATGATCTTTTCAACACTTTTAGAACCGACTGATAAATAACATTTGATGCTAATTTGCACAAGAATTGGCCATGCAAGTTTCAATATTTTTTTATGTTACTTTGTCATCGTTCGGGCAGATTAGACTAACGGTGAGGTGCTCAGTGTAGCCAACCTCGTGAATGTATATTTTCGGGAGATTATGAAATGACGAGTGGCCCTCGGGGGGGGGGGGTTATGCTCCCCCGAAAAAAATCCAAAATGGACATCAAAATATGAATTTTATGTGCCATTGAAGGGTACTTGGATTCAAGTTTCAATATGCCGCAAGCGGACAGCAGCTTAATTTGCCTTTAAAATGTCGCTGTGAAAAGCATATTTGTTAAAATTTACCATATTATGTTTTTAGAATGCCATTTGTGGTGATTTTCGTGAGATTCTTGGAGTAAGTCGGGAGGGTAGACAGCACATGCGTGAATTTTCGGGAGGGTTGGCAACACTGGGTGCTGTGACTTTGCTCCAAGAATGGACGAAAGCCAATACGCCCCAGTACATTACTGCTGGTACCTTGGATCTCGTAGCCGTATGTACCCAACGGTCAAAATACCTGCTTGTTTTGACAGAAATCAAGTAGGTAGTCAAGTTCTGTTGAATACAACTGCTGACCATGTAATTGTTTATACCTGGATTGTTTACTTTAGTCCAGGGGATTATCATCACCTACTGGCGTCCCCATGCACATGCCTGCATTGGTGTGTATGTTCTGTACACGCGGACCGCAGTATTCGCCAGCATGTCGAGAGTCGCGAAGGCTCTGATTGCTCATTACCAATGTTGCCGTGCATGCAAACAGACGTAATTTCAGTCAATTCTTTTTTTTTTTTAATTTTATCTTCTCCACAGGGTAAGTTCAATTTGAAAGTCACTTGTCCAAGAAGAGCTTTAGCTTGTCCCGGAACATCGGATCATACGAATTTTCGAGCCCTGGATGTGTTTTAATGTTGAATACATTGACGTTTAATGAAGAAGTCTGTCTGCATAATACAAACTTGTGTCATGAATGGCTCATATAATGATGAAAAAATACAAACTAAAGTCCAGATGAGTCTGCATTAATATGGTAATGCTCATAGCCACATCATAGGATTTCTGTGAGGGCTACTTTCAGTCGCTTATTCTATTGGTCGTTTTATTGAACAATTTGTATCAACATGCAAAGCCAAAATACATCTTGACTTTTGCATGCAAGCTTGATTGTATTATCATATTTAACTGGTCGGTCGTATTGCCAAGTTTTTTGAGCTCTGCTGACAAGTCAGCAGAGCTATTGAAATCTGTTTCCTTCCACCATCCATCCACTCTCCCTTGAAAAGAGTATACAGTACCGATTTCGCATATGAGTCCCTTTTGCTAGCTAACCATTTTCGCATTGCGCACCACATTTGAGCGTGCTCAGTTGCGAGCTTTTTTTGTCTGGATGTGCCATTGCAAATAGCACACCAATCTCTTGCGCTCAAATTTCTGGACGCCAAATAGCTGTGCGAGTTGCGTTTCATCTACATGAATTGCATGAACAGGTACTTTGCCTCGACTGGGCATAGCGTGCCAGCAGCAAGCCTCGCTCGGTATCTTTGATTCCCCTTCACTTCAGGTCTAGTCTTTCGTCAAATGACCTTCGCAACAAAGGCAGGGGTTTTGCACAACACTTGACGTGCTGGGGTAAAAGTGCCGTAACTTTTTTATTTCTGCATTTCATGCAAACTGATCAACTTGACTTTTGTTGAGCAAGATCTTCTCTACATTTCTATGCGGTTTCTTTGTCAATTAAACAAAAACTCGGGTCTTACACCCTAACAAAATGAATATATTGATCTCAGTCACGACTTGATGAAAACGGCCAAGCCTGTGTCACTGTCAGAGTGTGAATATTACAATTGTATCGGTACGGGTCCGCGCATTTTCCTTGGTAAGCGTCACGAACGATGATTCCTCTTTAAATTTTCTTAAGATTGTTTGTTTGTCAATAATGTCATTGAATTATAGTGGTAGAGTTTGTTTGTTGGCTCAGTAAATAGTCATGCGCACTTTATCGCAATCACTGATAACTGTCAACATGATAATCACATGCGGCAGCGGTATTTTCACCGGAGCCATGTTTACCTGCGGCTGCCGTATTTTACTCTCTTTCCATGTAAAAAATGGACCCTCTGCTCTATTTTACGCAAAGACTGGTAGTATGTCATCACTCTGACCAATTTACAGAATTAAATTTTGTTTCTTGCTTTAATGAATTGTCCGTAATCGCCACTTGTGTTCACACAAAGGTCGACCATCTTTCACAAGCAAGACTTCACAACACCAGGTAGAGAGTATTCCCGAACGAATCATTGGTTGAAAAATGACACATTTGATTGGACGGCGAACACCATGTGATCGATTCTGGTAATGGGAGAGCTTTCTTAAAATAAACAAGGTTCTCCGCATTCTAACTATGTGAAGCCCATGGCGTGTAGACAAAAAAAAAAGATCGAGACAGCGACAATGAAATCACCCTATTTTTGCAGGGCAGTTTTGCAAAGTTACATCATTCAAATTGTCACAAACAACGGCCAGATCATTGATTTAAATCATCTTAGAAGGAAAATATTCATTTTAAAGCAAAATCGAAATAGCCATCGACAGTAGCTAACATTTCTCTACAATAAAACGTGCATGCTTGCATGTAAATAAACAACACCAGGAATTTGTGATGCATCTGGCCTTTAATCAGCCACTTCAAAAGTTTGAGGGACATGCTGTTCTAGTACACTGGAAACTGGCGTGCTTGGAGTTAAAGGTTGGTCCTGCAAGAAAATAAACTAATTTGAAGAACAGCTCCTCACAAAAAAAATCTCTCCTCTCAATGTCTCATGACATAGGATCCATGCATCAAGATCACAAACATGGGCGCATATACATTTAGATCATGGTGGATATTCTTAGCGCAAAAATCTCGTTTAATCTCTCGGTGGTATGCTTCGCGGAAACTAGTCAGTGCAGTTGAAAACGCGAGTGTGCAAAGCCAGAAACAATTCGCATGTATTAATGGTCTAGACCAAAAATATTTCAAGCATGCTGCATGCGAAGTATGCATGCTCATTTTTCTAACAAGACAAACTGGCATGCCAGGAATTTGCGCACAACTCAGTTTTCGCATCTGGCTAGTCGCGTCTGATTCTGGCTGCGAGAATTTCTGGCATGCCAGATTATTTGCTGGCATTGGATGTTGCAAATGCGAAATCGGTACTGTACCTGTGGGGTGATTGGGGAGTACATGAATGACTTGTGGGGAAAATTGCTACTTGTGGGGTGCTCCCCACAAGTGAATGGTCTTTAAAATGCTTCATAGTCATTTTCACCTCACTTATGAAGTTTGACCCTTCCTGTGCTATATATTTTTGAGGTTGATTGTCTATCATGCTTAATTTAATCTTGGGATCACTCCACAAACACGGTCTCAAAAACATCCACATCAATGTTTATTTACGCAAACAGATATTGTATGATCATTTCTGGTAAATCAAACTGCATAGTTTGTACTGCAGAAACAATTTTGTGCATAATTTAAATGTGGCAATGAAAGTCGGCAAAACAGCGGTAAAATTGTGTATTTTACAGCCTCAAACTTTGTATGATTCCCTGGTCGGTCCTAGGCATGTTTTTTATCGATGGAAACATCAGAACCTTGTCAATATCATCATGCTGCTTTCCTATTGGCTTAACTTCCCCCTCCAAATGTTGTCATCTTGCATAAATTTACTATATCTGAGGCAAATTAATATGAAACTAAATACCAACAGAACCTTCATCATACCTGTTATAAAGTGAAAAACAACATAGTCCGGGTTTTTAAGGTTGACTGCGTTTTTTTTTTTTAACTAGTTTCGGCGGTACCTCCGCCTTCCTCAGGAAAAAAACGAAGTGTTTTATTGATTGGAGACATATGCTGAAGTATATATAAAGAGGATTATTGGAACTTCCGGCAGCGACCGGAGGTGACGTCATCTGACTGTCCGTGTTAGTCCTTGGTATACATCGTATAAATACGAGAATGAAATAAAATAAATGAACTTTTAACCAGATTGTTGCTTGTTATATGTACAATTTCATGAATGTTTTTTTATAAGAGAGAAAAGATGAACTGATTGATATATATATTAATCCAAGACCAGTCTTGTAAATGTCATGTCCGTTAGAGACAGTATACAGTGTAAATTACAGTTTATCATAAAGTTAAAGGTCAAGCGACAAGCTCCGATTTGACATTAAATTCATATTTTTGCGATGCGAGGTCCCTTTAATGATCAATTAAAACGAGTTGATGTAAAAAAAAAAAAAAATGAAGCAAATCGGTCAAAAAGCGTTCTTTTAGCAGCCTCAAAGTTGGGCATTGTTCCTGAACATTTCTGGACACGGCCCGGTGAACCGCAGCACAATTGTGACGTCATTCTTGCCATAGCGGTCAAGTACCAGTCCGCCATTACCAGACTTGACTGCACAGTTTGAATAGCTTGCCGTTGGTTCCGTTGATTTTGAAATCATAGTTATGGTTTATTGTGCTGCTGTTGGATGTACCAACGGCACAAACTTTGGTGGAAGTTTTTACAAGTTCCCAAGTGATAAAAAGTTGAAGAAAGCGTGGACGGCAGCAGTCAGAAGGGATGGATTCAACCCTGACCACCATACACAACCTGTGCTGTGCAGTGCCCATTTCCATCGCGATGCTTTCGACAGAAACCCAGAGATTGCTCGCAAGCTTGGTATGCAAGTCCGATTGAAAAAGGATGCAGTCCCTACCATTTTCGATTGGAACAAACAGGCAGATCAGTCAGAAGGCCCGCCAACGAAGCGGAGGAGGTCAAACGCCCGGACCAAACGACAGAACCTCGCGGTAGGTACACGGTAGCGCTTTCCACTTTGGTACGGGGTAATCGGCAGAAGCAGAAGTGGAAGATATTGGCGATTTTCGGCATGTTACTGCAGCGTTTAAACATAATCTTTACTTCTGTTGATACATAAGCCATTTGCGCATTCCAATTAAGTTGTGTATTCATCAATGTACCCGTTATATAAAGCACAATGAGCAAAAATAGACCCATTCGCTCATGCGGCAGACACCAGCGCCCGCCATATTGGATTCCTCTAAGAGGGAGCTACCATTATTTCATTACAGGCATTGGGAAATATTATGGGACTTTATTCTGTTGGCAATAACAGTAATTCATTTTTATTAGTTGAAATGTGTTACACAAATGCACAGTTAATAGTTTTAACCAGGATTCCACAAGGTAGTTTCATTTAATTACAATAATATGAATTGGCATCAGTATAAGCAGCATAAGTATTTATTGGCGTTCAGAATAAAGGTATTCAGTGTCATCATAAATTGCTATGGATTTCATTGTATAATGTTGGTATGTCTTACTATATTATTTGAATCATTTGAGAAAAATAATTCATGAGTTTACCATGTTTATTTTAAAATTTTATATACATATTTTATATAATTTCCCCTATTTTATTTTTATATTTTCCCATATAATTTGTTATATCATTTTAAAAAGAGATTTTTTTTCTTTATCATAACAAACCAGCATCTCATCTCGGTTGCTACTTCTTTCTCTTTTAGGACTTGGTATCTTGTTCAAATCAATAAAATCAGTTTGTGTGTCTTGCTTTTTAAGTTGTTTCTTTTTGTGGACTTGGTAAATCATTCAAATCAGATTCAACAGTGTTTGCACCTGAAGTTTTGTTATTTGTTCCTGTTAATCCAGTACTATCCTGTTCTTTGTTCGTGGTGACCTGTTGCTTTTTTGGTGGTAAACCTAACTTGTGATTGGCACTGCATGTTTGAGATACATGATGATCAAGAGTAATAAATTTTGGTGATTTTTGAAATGACAAACTAAGTCTTGTCAACTTCTTCAGGGGTTTCTTTTCAATTTTTTAAGATCTATCAACCTGTTTCTGGTTTGTTTGTTTATTAACACTCTTTTGCTCCTTTTGACACATCATTCAAAAAAGTTTTGGCATCTTCTTTGTTTTGACCTGCCATTGTTCTCCCTTCAGTAAAGTTTGCTGCATCATTGTCGAGTTCAATCTCTAGCTCCCTAGGAATGGGGGGGGGGGGGGAATCTCAGCTTCTGCTTGTATTGTGTTTTGTTCATTTTGACACACCGTTCTCTCTTTTTTTTAAATTCGGTTTCCATTGGACTTGGGTGGATTTCAGCCTCTACTTGTATAGTATTCCTGACCTGCTGTGGCGAGTCAAAGACTTGAGATTTTCCTGAACTATTCTGAGCATGCACAGCATTGTTTGTTTTTATCTTATCAGCCTCTTTACTCTGTTGTTTATTTCTTGATACTTTTTGTGTTCTTTCAAATCTAGTTTCCTTTATCGTTTTTACTGTCGTAGGGAATTTGTCTCTGCTTTGTTTGAATGATAATAATCATAGAAAGAAAAATGATAAGTATAAAAACACAAAAAATATTAAGGCCAGTAGGAAGTAAATTCTCATGATGATGATCATAATATTGATACTATCAATAATATAATAAATTATAATGATAATATTGATAATAATAATAATAATAACAACAACAACATCAGTACTAATATGACGACTTTTTACCATCATTAAAAAAGACAAATTTGAAAGTGAAAAGGGGTACTTCTTTCTAGGCCTCAGTATCAATGAAATTTTTGTGTTATTAGATAGAACAAACTCATATATATATATATATATATATATATATATATATATACATATATATATATATATATATATATATATCCCACTTATGCAATTAAGCCAATTCAGTCTATGAAATTCATGCTTGTTCAAAATGAACACCAAGTAATTTTTCTGACATGTGCGGACAAATTTTTACTTTTTGTATTTAGGAACTAGATGGCAGGCAAATACCATGAATACGTTCAGAAAAATTAACATATAAATTAATGTTTAGGGGGCTAAGAATATACAATAAGCAGACAATGATCCTACTTCTAGATACCCAGCGCCTGGGCAATATACAATAATGACGCCTCCCTCAGTCATTATGGCGGACATACTTATGCTGTTTCCCGGTTCTGTACTATATTGATCAAGAATTCTTTCGTGATTTATTTTTAAACAGAATTTCTGCCAGTATCAGAGATATTTAGATACATAGATTTGATTTGATTGCATAGAGAGGTAAGAATATACACCACCACGGAGCAGCAGAGGGAAACATGTGACTTCTGCTTCTGCATTTCTGCCGATTACCCCGTACCCACATTTCTGTGTATTGCAGAGAGTCCCCGGCGAGTCTGTTATCAGTGGTGGCTAATTAGCGCCTGCAGATCACACCGTCTCTTGTGTATTCATATCAAACGTTTGTAAGTGAATGATGGTAGTTGTAGGTCTATATACAGTGAATTATGAGGATAATTATTGTTGTGTGTTGATGTGCACGATCTGATTTTGAACGTTTGTGACTCGACCCGGCCCCGGGAGTCATGGCAGTCCCCAACTTTTTACAGTTTACCGTTCAAACTCAAAGTTGCCGACCAATAGCGTACATGAGACCGTTGTTCACTGACATGTCAAGATGAAACTTTTATAAATGCCAATGGGCTGTGGCAGATCTCCGAAAACATTATTACACGCTATTGAAATGAAAATTGAAAGAACATTATTCTGTCGATTAGAGTGAGTGATATTATGTTGATCGGGCCATTGACATTGTTTACGTTTTGTGTGTGTGGTTAGGATTTATGAGTCCGTTTCATTACAATGACAATATAAAATAACTTTTTATTTTAAATTTTTTATATTCAGTTGATTCAAGAACACGATCTGGCCGCAGAAGATACTGGATTTTCCAGTCAAGGGACAGAGCAAGCTGCAGTTGCAACTTGGAATGGAGACACAGAGCAATCTGCAGTTGAGGTATGAATACACCATTGTGGCCAATCAGGGGCAGGTTACTGCACTTAATAGTTCTTGGTTGTCTTGTGCTGATACTTTTGGGGGCCGTTTACCTGTAATAAACCCACTGTTTCAGCCAGACTATTACATGAACTTATCAGCCTGTTTGTGTTTTATGGTTTGACAGATAGTTTTTCCATGATGAGTTTTATAAACAGAGGGCAAATCGCATATTCATACACAGTGAGGTAATGCTGGCAAGCCGTGCTCGGAGCACGTTTCCTGGCTATGACAGGTTAACACTAGCATAACTTTCGATTCTATCTATAGACTCGCCTTTTTTATCTTGAATGTTTTCAATGAAAGGTGTCTGCACAACACCAACTGCATCCTTTATTTTAAAAAGTGATGCAACAAAAGTTATACGCATTTATGCTAATATGAGAATATACAGTAAATATTATGGTGGTTTCATCCCTTGAACTTGATGGGACTTCCGATGGGGTATCAGACACGGAGCATGCCCTGCACCCAACCTTGTGGAAACTCCAGACCCTCCTCATGACACAGTACCAAAGGTTAGGATAGTTTATAAGTATGCCAGTCAAGTAAGCACTTTTGTGTGTACAGAAATGAAACTGTTTTTATGACTTCATTCAGTAGTAGACAAGTCAAAATTTCACTCAATTAGGAAGTGCAGAAAAAAAAGACTATTGTTACCTTCAAGTGAGTTACTTGATAAAAGATTTAGTCATTTCAGATAGTTACACAAGGCAAAAACAAAAAAAATTGGCTACTTGTTTCTCATTTACCTCTGAGGACAGAAATGATGAGGGAGGGAGGCATTTATTTTAATTTTTGGGGGGTGCCAAAAATACCATGGGTAAACAGGAGTGATACCATTCAAAGGCTCCATTCCAGATGGCCTATATATACACATACTTTTTTTATTCAACAACAGAGCTCACATTTACATGTTCTATTGTGAGGGACAAGACAAGTTGATGGGGGGGGGGGGCAAGTAAAATTTGTGAAATCTACTGACACTAGAAATTGAATGATCTGTCACTCGAGCAAAATGACATGTATTTTAAGAAAAAAATGATGAGGCAGAAAAATGTGACGCGTGCAGAAATGAGAAACAAGTTATATTTTTTATTTGACCTAGTGGGATGTCATTTTTCACTCAGTAAAAAATTAGCAACAATAAATCCCAAAATTGATAGCGTGTAAGTCCATTTTTGTACTAGTTTAGAATGAAAGAAGAAATAGCTAGAAAAATAGTTTTTGATATATTCAAATCGTCACAATGGCCCTTAGCCTATGTTCCTTTTTTTTTGTACCAGTCAAAGAAAGAGCAAGAAAGAAAGAAAATGAGAAAATTTGGATCTGTGCCCCTTGGCTTTTTTTTTTTTTTTTTTTTTTCGCAAATAGAAGTTGCAACATTGTAAAAGATTTTGTTCCTAACTTTTCACCCATGAGAACTGTATGGAAACATTTTCTCACAGAGCCCAATTACCAATCATAAATATTGACTTTATTCTCAGCGTTTACTTTACCAATATACCTCCCCACTCCCTGGCATACACACCTGTGTACTGCATTTAGCTGCAACAGTGGCACTCTAGCACCTGATAAGCTAATTACCGGTGATTGTGTATTGTAATAACGCGTGACCTGGTAGCCCCAAATGCCTGATTGCGGCTGGGGCTCAATTTGTGTACTGCCGATCGGTACAGATGGCTCGGTCAGCTTTACATTCAAAATTGCCATTCGTTTATTAAAAATTATCATACCAATGCCATATTAAACTCAAATGAACAAAACAAATGAAACACGGGAGCTTTATTCAAGAATGTCCGGGCATGGTCACACCACAAGGAGAGAAATGGGAATTCCCCATTACCATTAGCATTACATCAGGCCATAGAGTAAAATAAGTCTTCATTCTGGGCTCCATGGTCAGGAGTAATTTACTGATCTGGGCATGAATCTTTTCCTTGATATAAAACTTTCTTGTAATTCTAATCATGTGAGACAAGACCACAGGGAACGATAAATATCTTCCTAAGTCTGTCGGATATTCCGCTTGCAAATTTGCCATATCGCTACATACCATGCAACATCAGTGGGATCGTCAGGCTCAGGGTCCTCATTTTCCTTCCGTGAGTCGTTGACCGCTACTTCCTCGACCTCAATACGTCTCCTTTTCTTCATTGGCTCATATATGTATGGTTTGACAACAGATCTGTAGGTAATATTTGGCCCAAAGCTAGACTTTTCTTCATCTTCCCACCCAAACAGCAACAGGTTAAACATATACTCGGCCATTTTTCTCTCCTACTCGCTTGGCAAGAATGACGTCACGCAGCGCGCCATCTGGAGGCAAAAACACAACAGTAACTCAAAGAAATGTTTTCAGTGGCGGGGATGATAAAATATCATTTTTTTTTTTTTTTTTTTCGTATCCAGGTGCTAAAATCACATATTTATTCTTTCGGATCTGAGACATATGGTTCTGAAGTATACATTAATGCTAAAATGAAGGAAATTAACATTTTGTTTGTCGCTTGACCTTTAACATAGATCTGCCTGAGAACGCACCATGTTGCCATATCTTGGTAATTACGCACACTGAAAGTTGATCTTCCACATGTACTACATTAGGCAGATAAACTTGCCTGCAGCAGAGGAAGTGTTTTTTTAAAAATCACCCCACACCGAAAATGGATAACCCCTTTATGCATGAAAAATACAGATAAAAGAAATGGGGAAATGTATCCATAAAGATGGGGTAATCCCCACTATGATCACCCCACCAGTGGATCATGTACTCCCCAATTATCCCACAAGTACACTCTTGGGAGAAACGGACAGTCTACAGTGCACAGCGGCAGTGCCATCTGGGGAGCACTTCATGTTAGAAACAGTCAGCCATTTTGTTTTTCACCTTTCAAGCATGCAAACGTTTCAAAGTTCGAAAAAGCCACAGGTCCCATCTGTTACTCCAAAAAATACAATTTCCACAAGTACCCATGAGGGAGTACATAGATCCGTCAGTCCATGAAATTTGTTTCTTCACATTGGTATTGGAAGATGAATGTTGATGTTTTGGTAACTCTGGAATACCTTTGCTGTCATTGTTGGGTTTGATATTTATGAATATGGGTCATGTTTTTCTACATAAGTGTACCATACTAGAGACGTCTGTCTGTCATTAATTATGTCTCCCGGTGGAAGCAGGGGGACATATTTTTTAGTGCCCGTTTCTTCCGCTTCGTCTTCTTCTTGTCGTTGTTGTTGTTGTTGTTGTTCAGGTTCTTCAACACTTGGTTTCCGTGCGATAAGTCTTGAAGGACTTGACAGAATTTGATGAAACTTGGTAGGATTATGTATCTAGGCAAGACCTAGGTTGGGATTGTATTTGGATGAGCTGGAGCGAATTTTCAAGGTCACAGGGTCACTTATGTGAAATTGGTTTCCCTTCGATAAGTCATGAAGAACAGGATGGAATTTGATGAAACTTGGTAGGATTATGTATCTAGGCAAGACCTAGGTTGGGATTGTATTTGGATGACCTTGAGGGAATTCTCAAGGTCACAGGGTCACTTATGTGAAATTTGTTCTCGTGCGATAAGTCTTGAAGAACTTGATGAAACTTGGTAGGATTATGTATCTAGGCAAGACCTAGGTTGGGATTGTATTGGGATGACCTTGAGCGAATTCTCAAGGTCACAGAGTCACTTATGTGAAATTGGTTTTTGTGCGATAAGTCTTGAAGAACTTGATGGAATTTGATGAAACTTGGTAGGATTATGTATCAAGGTAAGACCAAGGTTGGGATTGTATTCGGGTGACCTTGACCTTATTTTCAAGGTCACAGGGTCATTTATGTGAAATTGGTTTCTCTGCAATAAGTCTTGAAGAACTTGATGAAAATTGCTAGAGTAATGTATCTAGGTGAGAGATAAAATAGGATTTAAATTTTAAGCAAACTTGGTCATTTGTAATTTGTTATCACCTGTTGCTTATTCAGAGACATAATCCACCGGGAGACATTTGATTTTCTGTTGGAAAATCAGTCTGTTCCAGTTTTTTACATTTTTGACTTCTCAGAACCGCTGCATGGAATGTTTTGATTTTGCACATGGATTTTTCCCAGATAGACCTCTACAAAGTTTGCCAAGGAGAGGATGATGTGATATATTTTTTCTTTTTTTTTTTTTTATCTGTGGTGAAGCCACAGATATAACAACCAGTTTTGGCGGCCATTTTTGTTGACGTGTTGCTTGGCAATGCCAAAAAAATTGGGGATATGCAAGTTTCTGAAAGGGAATTTGAGGTTTAAGGCCCAATTGTTGGGGTTGCGGGTCTGAAGAGCTTGAAAAGAATCATTTGTAAGTCCTCAATTAATTCAGTTTAGTTGCAAACTTGATGCGAAGTTGATATATGGGTCAAGGGCCTTTTCTTATCTGTGTGTACACAAGTGTTCTAATATAAGTGCGTAATTATCCAACCTTGATGCCAGTACAACCCTGCCACCGGATACAAAGGAACTTTCCTAAGACCAAGCGATCACCCGTGGGGGGGGGGGGGGTATGCAGTCAGAATTACATGCGTGCGCACATCGCTCCACGTGTTGGTCGACGTTCCGCTGGTGTTTACATCGGCCGTAACGAAAGAAAGTTCGTAATAACATTGACTTTTGGTTAAATTTTTGGGTACATCTTTTTATGAGAGGCTATTTCGTATTTGTTTTTACACACGACTTTTAAGAGAAGTGCGTAATTGCCCATCCTAAGTGCGAGTACGACGGTGCCACCGGACAGGAGGGAACTTTCCCCAAGACCAAGGTCCAAGCGACCATCTGTTGGCTGTTGCATGTGCAGTTCAGTCGTGTACCACTTTGGGAAAGAATCGCATTTTAGAATTAAAGGGCTTGGTGCAAAGACCTGTTAAGTCCCACCTTTGTGAAATAAAAAAAATGGGGTTTTAAAGTGCTGAAAATGATGACTTGTGTTTTTTTGTATTTTTTGCATCAAATTCCCTTTTTCTTCACTCTTAATCCAAAGTTTATAAGTAAGTCTTAAGTTTTCCACGAAGATTGACCATGAAAACATCCCAAATGACAGATAAAATAAAAGAAGTAGTAATTATCATATTATTGCACCATAACTTACCACCATTTCTAGAACATTGCAGCAACATCAAACATTATATGCACAGTTACCTCTTTTTTGCACTCCGATAACATATATCGGGCCCATGTGTGATGCAGCAAACAAACAAATCCTCATACTAGTCATAGAACTTTTAGTTGTGCAAGAATTGGGCAAGTGTATATGCATGTTTTAAGCACAACGGACTGATTTTGTATGTCAAGATGACATAAGTTTGCACTAACTCGGTTATTTTGAGGGAAATAGTATTTTGTGTTAAAATATGTTCGGTATAAACGACATGGTATTGCACTCTTTTGTCTTGATGGGTATATTGAGTTAACATGAGCTTGCACTGAAAATTATCTACAATTTTACTCAGAAACGTCCAAGATTTACACAGCAGGAAGATCCTGCCATGCACAAGGCAATGCGCCTAATTTCAGGCAAAGATCTGTAACTCGAGTTATCAGGTCTTTGCACCAAACCCTTCAATTTAAGCAAGAACTTTGTGTACCAATATTTGCTGGTATACGAAAAAAAATATATATCTATAACTTTGCTTTAAGCCAAGTTTACAGTTTCAAGGCAGACTTTGTTCGAAAACTTTGGCACATGTTACCGCAATACAGAACTGGAAGTGAGCTTGCGCTTCCCTGAAGGCTGAATGAATTAACCCAAATTCTTGAGTTTACACATCCGGGTATACAAATGGAGATGTGCGGTCATCTGTTTGCACGAGGACGAATGTGGTATTGTTGTGTCAAACTCTTTGGATTGCATAGACAAGAAAGAATGACCCGAGTTTAATATAGAAGGCATATCAGAGCACTGTCCACATAGAATGATAGCTCTTTGGACTGCATAGACAAGAAAGAAAGACCGAAGTTTAATATAGAAGGCATATCAGAGCACTGTCCGCATAGAATGATAGAATCTGTTGCATTCTAGCAGCGGATAGAGTGTTCAAACGATCGCAATTTCACCGCAACCCAAATGAAGCCCCAGTATACGCGATGCAAAGCGAGAGCCGATCAATATTTCTGCGTGCCATGGGGCTCCCTTTCGGATGTAGGATATTAAATCAATTTAATGGAATTGAAATGAAAAGTACATGTACATAAGAATACTTGAGGCCCCCACCCCCCCACCCCACCCCATGTCAAAAGATTGTGAAATTAACCGCTGAATTATAGCACTGCAGGCTTTAGATACTATAATGAATTTGTAAAGAAAATTAACATATTTCTCCATTTACTACTCTGGCAGATTGCCATATTATTGACGTGCTAGTTCCAACATGTATCATTTTTCACCTTTCACTGTTTTGTACCCAGCACACGTCATCCGACGAGGAAAGGATGCCAGACAAAGATATATTGGAAAGCAATTCTGTAATATATTTGAAGTGTGAAAGTTAAGTTTTATTTAATTAAAATGCAAGGGAGGCCGACACTCGAACATATACTTTTAAATCAATCAACCAATACAATATACAAATTGCAATATATTTACATAGATTGAAAGCTAAAATTTTGCCTCTGTGAAAAATTTGTTTGCATCATCAAAAAGATGCAGCGCCAGTGTAATGCTTATCAAGAATAATTTTTATTTATAATTTTCAAGAATTTGTCAAAAAAACTAAATAATTTTTGGAATTCAATAGAATGTTTATCAGATAACTCAACTTAAGTACATCAAATCACATTGTGATTCAGAGATTCACAGTTTACAAAAAGTTTTTAAAAGAATCCCTACCTACCTACCTACTCTTCTTTTGTGCTTCGCTGCATAAGGAAGCACGACATTCGTTTAAGGCCTCACCAATGCTTGTTGCCTGTCCAGGACTCCGCAGAATAGAAGTTAGTGCTAATATCTTATAACATAGCAGTCTTGTATTGAAGTTCCTGAGTAAAGTTACCACCAGTAACATGGCTTTTTGAGTCACAGTCGCTTTGTGGCTCAGCTGACCTACCAGTCAGGTTGAGATATTAGAAGACTCAGTCAGCCATGGCTTCTCTCTGTCCATTCACAATTCACCTTTTTGACTTCTCCAAAACAGCCAGCCAGATTCATTTCTAACTTGGTGGCTATGTACCTTGGGTGGGTCTCTACCTAGTTTGTTCAAATGGTCATGCTCTAGTGATTTTTAGCTCAGCTGACTAGTCAGTCAGTTGAGCTGATCTTATGGTCCTCTGTCTGTCGTCCCCCATCCGTCAACAATTCACATTTTCGACTTCTTCTCCGAAACCGAAACATCCACTTCAAACTTGTGGAACTTGAGGGGGGGGGGGGGGGGGGTGCCTTGGGTGGGTGTCTACCAAGTTTGTTCAAATGGTCATGGTCCAGTGACTTTTGGATTTTTTTTATAAATTTTTTTGTTCTTTTTTGGAGGCAAATCTTAAAAAATCTTATTTTCCGAAATCACTCCCCCAATTGCTTTGATATCACACAGGAACACTCCCTGGGACTCCTGGTTCTTAATTTGTTCACCACGTGGCGCTGCAATTTTTTCCTATTTTTTATGAATTTTTGTGTTATAGCTATTTTTCGACTTCTTCTCTAGAACAGTCACTCAGATTAAGCTGAGCCATGGTGGATATGTTCCTTGTACAAGGGTCAAACAAAGTTGTTCACTATGTGGGACTGCTGTGGATTCCTGATGTTTAACAATTTTTCAATTGGGCTCTTTTTCGGAAAATGCACCTTTCCTATTGATTACATTACATTGTAATGCCAATTTACATTTTCAACTTCTTCTCCAAAACTGTCATCCAGATTTACTTCAAACTTGGTGGGGATGTACCTTGGTCGGGTGTCTACCAGGTTTGTTCCAATGGTCATGTTCCAATGATTTCTCAATTTTTTTATGATTTTTTTTTCATAAATTTTTACAAAAGTTTTAACTCTTTCAGTGCCAATCACATCTAAAGTCGATCTATTAAAGTCAAACAAGTTTCAATTACCATTAGGATCTCAGATTTGTATTCCTTGTAAAAAGACCTTTCATTCAAGTACCAGCATGCCTATAGTTCCAGAGAAAATATCCCAGATCAATAGCTTTTCTCAGCACACATTGGGCACAATGCACGCCGAGAAAAGCTGTTGACTCAGTCCAAAACTTGGCACTTCAAGAGTTAATAGGAAAGTTGAACATGGGAATTTCTTGTAATGGTTATAGCTTAAATAATTTTGGCCAGATTTACTTCAAACTTGGTGGGGATGTGCTTTGGGTGGATCTCTACCATGTTTGTTCAAATGGTCACGCTCTATTGATTTTTGGATTTTTTATTCTTTTTTGGGACAAACCTTAAAAGCTCTTCTCCTCTGAAACCACTCACCCAATTCCTTTGATATCGTACATAGACACTCCCAGGAACACCTAGTTCCCAATTTGTTCACCAGGTGACGTTGCAAATTTTTTCTAATTTTTTAATGAATTTTTTGTATGGTTTTGCAATTTTTGACTTGTTCTCAGAACTGTCACTCAGTTTAAGCTGAAATATGATGGATATGTTCTTGTGGAAAGGTCAAACAAAGTTGTTTACTAGGTGGCACTGCTTTGGATTCCTGATTTTTGAGGATTTTGTTTCATTTACTGTACTTACCAGTCAATGCAGCTTTCCTATTGATTACTATGTAAGTCAATGGGCATTCTAATGCTAATCCGCAGGAAACTGACATGAAATTTACTGTTTACTTGACAACTTGAGATCTGTTTTGAGTTAGTGCCGTGATGCATGCAGCATGTTAACGCTTCTCTATGAGGGTCATACTTAGACAGTACATGAATGACCTTGACCTCATTTCTGGGGTCACTGTACAACATACAGGAATTTTACTCTTCATTATAACTTGAGAACTGCTTGAACCTTGGTGTTGCACATGTTAGTGTTCTTCTATAAAGGTCAGACTTACTCAGAACATGGGTGACCTTGATCCTTTCCCAAGTTCACTGAGCTGCAAGTGTGATGAATGTCTAGGTCAGCTGAGCATGGGCTGTTCACACACCCCGCTTGTTTGGATTATTTGTTTGTTTTTTGGGGGGCAAATCTTAAAAAAATCTTCTCCAAAACTGCTTATCCAGTTGCTTTGATATCACACAGGAACCCTCCTAGGGACTCTTAGCTTTTAATTGTTCACCAGGTGGCGCTGCATTTTTTCAATTTTTTTTTTTGTTGTTTTGCATTGTTTTCACTATTTTCGACTTCTCCAGAACCGTCACTCAGATTAAGCTGAAACTTTGTGGGTATGTTCCATGTGAAATTGTGAAACAAAGTTGTACACTAGGTGGCATTGCTATGGATTCCTGATTTTGAATGATGTTTTCAATTCGGGTACGTATCGGCAAAAGCACATATCCTATTGTCAGATTAGTATGCAAGTCAATGGGTATTCTAGTGCTTTTTCACGTTTTGTACTTATCTGAAGAAAATGTCTGTCAGATTCACCTCAAACTTGGTGGCAGTGTACCTGGGTCATCACACTCCAGTGAATTTTTTATGATATTTAGCTCAGCTGACCTGCTAGTCATCTGTCGGCAGGGCATTAGGCCCATGGGCCTGTCTGTTCAGAAAAATATCTTGATATGTTGGTCCTAAAAAGTGATCTCCATTTGGCCTGGTCTCTCAAGCCAGCTGTCACTGTATTACCTTCTTTGGCAACAAATTCAGGGAACAATTTAACCGGTATCGCATCGCAAAAAGCGATACAAAATGTACCGTGTGCGACATTATCAGCTGTCTGTGGAGCAAAGTTGCGATACGGTAATTTTTTCTCGTATTTTATACAGAAGCTTGAACTGAAACATATCTGCGGTGACAAATGATCCATTGGTTTTACGTGCAGACAGTGAGCAAGACACTACTGTCACTAGCAAGCCAAAATATAAATACAAGCTGCAGCTTGATTGAAGATCTAAGCTTTAGCACTACATGATACTGTGTTGAGTTAATAATACACACTGGTGCAGTTAAAGGTTGAGAAGCCTTTTTGAAAAGGATCCATACTGTGATAATCACACACTCACAGAGATGTTAGTAATACTATTATTATAAAGACTGACATTGAAGTTTATGATACTTTTGTGATCATTTTGAGAAAATTGAACATGCACCAATGATGATTCATTGTCCAATCCATGATCAGATGACTACAAGCATTTGCATGCACCACTACCACCATCATCTTGCAACTATGTTCACTCAGGCATGCTACAGAGGGTGATTAAGGATCCATGGGCACAATAAGACAATCAGTTAACATTCACACACACTCACTGTCACAGAGTCAGCAGACTGGTGGTTGCTAAGCTTACTAACAGTTACAATATAATGAGTCAGTGAGGAGATCACTGAATCCATTCAGTGAATCATTATGAATTTTAAGCATAATGTACAAAGCTATAAAAAAACATGCAAGTAGAGTGCCAATAAGTGACTGTCAGATGCAATTAAGTTGAAATTTTGGAAAGGTTTGTGGCTCAAGATGAATTGCTACACAAAATTAGCTGAGTGCTACACAAAATCTGTTTTGTGGAGCAAATTTGCTATACATATCTGAAAATCTAAATTGTTCCCTGAAATTTATGAAAGGTACAACACCAAAAACTTAAGAAAATGGAGAATATTCTGGAAGCACATCATATGCACGCACAATAATGTGTCTACCAAAAATACCAATCGACCAACTGGCCAGTTTGGCGCCACAGATTACATTTTAGGCCCATGGCCTTGTTATGAATTTTTAATTGATAAAACAAGTGTTCATCTCAAGAACTACTCAGCCAATTGGTTTGATATTGCACATAAGGGTCAACTGGGGTTACCTAGTTTTTATTTTCACCACCAGGTGGTGCTGTGATTTTTTCTTATTTGTGATTAATTTTTGTCTGCCGAGGTCATTTTTGACTTCTCCAGAATATAACTTGGCAATGGTGGATCCTACGAGCCTTGTTCCTTTTAAATATCAATAAGAAATTGCAATGTAGGGTTTGTTTTGGTGTGGTCCCTTTTGACCTGGCAAAATCAAATTGAAGTTCAATTATATAAGCTTATATCTTGACAATGATGGATCCTAAACCTGTGGTTACCATGTGCAGCCCCAGGCCACATAAAGTGCATGTATTATTCCCTACACCCACAAAATGGGAAAAGGGAATTTATATAGTAACACGCTCCCTTTGTCCACTCCTGACGTTAGACAGTCAACGATAAAAGTGCAATTGGTGGTTTTAAAGTGGTCCTCTCAACCTTTGAAAAACAGCACTGGAAACTGTTTAACACAAAACCCCATACAGAATGAAATGCATCGATAAGAAAGTAATTGTTATTAAACGTGTATTTTGTTTGTGCCTCATTGTGGGTGGCCTGGAGGGCAGACATAGTATCTTGCACACGACTTTTCCAGCAATATTGAGTTTGGGGCAAACCTTTATGTGAAAAGTACAAACTTGCATAAGACAATCCTTCATGAAAGATGAAAACTTACAGATACGATTCAAACTTGTATGAAAAGTACAGGACTGTCTTAGTCCTTTTGTTTCATATTTCATCAATCAAAAGATAGGATATTGTTGATGCAATATTGTTGATACATTGATTTGATAGGTGGGCACTTGCCACGGTATGTTAATCAAAAAGACTCACCTCATGGGCAGCTTCGATTTGTCCTCATTCTGAGAAGAAAATATGCATGTCTGCAGAATGCAACCACTGTTGGAAAAGGAGATATGCAAATTAAGGTCCCCCCCCCCCCCCAAACTGCATACCTGATTGCCTAGTCTCACTTAGTGAGATATGGCGACATACGGGTCGGTACCTGTCAGTACAAGTGGGATATTACTAATATTTTGGAAAATACAGAATACTTATTAAAGGCATATGGAAATTTTTCTTATGGGTTGGGAAGTACATGTACTAGAAGAATACCAGTTTGGTATTTGTGAACTTAAATTTCTCAAAAATTCTAATTTTGTAAGAAATGAGCATATAGCCTGTCTGTGACAGTGATGCGACCCGCACATCCCCCCTATGATCGCCAGGCATCAAACCCACCTTTGTGGCTGGAAATAAGTATGCACACAGTGTATTGATGTTTAGTCATTTGATTGGTGAAACTAAGTCATGCCTAAATGGTTATTAACTTATCTACTATAGTGTCGGTCAGATCACTGCCGCTCACATCAACACAATTTTCAGAACAAAAGCTAAATGCTAACCAATTTTTATTGTCCTTTATACATGTATGTACATCTCTCATAAAATATTTATAAATCCTTAAGGCTATTTAGCCACACCCAATATCTGCTTGTTGTAACATCAAGGAAATGATGAGTTTACCATTTTGGTATGAAAGGAAGGAAAAAGCAGATAATGTGAAGTGATTGACGAAATGATGAAGGTGCCAGTGCGCACAATCCAGGGTCAACAATAGCGCACAAATGGGAGTAAATTACGCAAATAATTGTGCTCTGATGCACGGAGTGACACATGCCTGCGTTTTTCTGACGCAGGGGAAAAATCTGATCCTTTAGACCAGAACAGTATAATAGTATTAGGATGCGAAAATAATGCACAGAACACGCTGCTCTGTGTTTGTGGTTTACTTTAAAAATTGTGACATGCAGAGCCGATCGGTTGGTGCTTACAGTGTTGGGGGAAAAGGGTTGGGTATCCTTATTATTTTCTGTATCACGAAACTTTTCGATACAGAGCCATGTATCATACTATCATGATACGTATCACAATATTTCATGAAAGGGTATGAAGTGATCACACTCTTGGAATTTACACACAAGTCAGCATCACAGCCTCTGTGCTGGTGTTTTGATAAATCATTCTACTGTGTCTACATGCACCAGCAATGAATATTGATGATGTGCTGTGAAATGTATTTTATTGGCTGTTCATTTGAAATCCATAAGTTATAAAATTGAAGTTTTTTAGCATATGAAAACTCGATACACACAAGGAGTGTATCACAATATGGCTCGGTACAGGGTAACTTAGTATCGCGGTTTTTCGGTATTTCGAAGTATTGTCCCAACCCTATTGGGAAAAAATAAAGATCAAGTTTAAGTGCAGTGAGATGACTTCCCCAACAAAAACAGCACACACCTGCCAGTCACACACAATACAAGTGACAGCGTGGAGTGGATCCACGGACCGGTGAACTGAGCAATAGTACAATACAGAGCATCAATATAGCTGTAGGATCCAATCTTGTGGACTGATTTGGGACAAATTCAGCGGTTCCGTCTATCCCCTACCTTTGTGTTTATGCCTGACTCCAAATAATTGTTCTTATAAACACTGGAATTATTATTTTCGCATGCTGGAATATAAACAAAGCTTCCCGTTTGTGTGTTTCCTCCGTAAATTACACAAGATTCACACATGCTCACTGGGTGGAAGCCATGATGAACACACTGCAACATGAGCCATGATTGGCTCATTTTTGCATAAATACTAATACGAATACTTTATTGATCAGAACACTTTTTACAGAAAGTAGCAAGTGATCAATACAATACAATCTAACTATACGCTTATGGTTAAATAGAATAAACTAAAATAGTAATGATACAATTCGTAAATAAACTTCTATGTACATATGCTGTGACCGAGGTCGAGTTAAAAGTTCCGTGTACACGTGGTCCGTTCACTCTTGCCACTAGATGTCGTACATGTGATTAAGTCCATTTGTTGTCGCTAGATGACGCTACATGTAGAAAGCGCTTACTAATAATACTGAGCTTGGATAATAAATACATGATAAACATGAAAGATTAAATTACTAATTAGTATTCTTGGTATTTGCAAATCTTTTGTCAAATAAGTTGTTCACCAGAGACAGTACCTGCTGGAGGAAATCAGTATCCCCATCATAATATGACATGATCAACACAAAAATTTCTTTCTTTCACAAGTTATCAAACTGAATGTAACTGGCATTTTGTTGAAAGGTCTTGAATTCATGGTGGAAAGCAGTACAGTTACAAACCAAGTGAAATTCGTCCTCAACACAATTCATATTACAAAACTTGCATATCCTTTGGTCCCATGGTGTTTTGGGTCTTGTATAACGGCCAATCTCACTTTCTAATTGATGGGCACTAATTCTTAATTTTGTAAAAAATGTTCTCCTTAATAGGTGTGCCAATAATGTAATTTTCCATACCAAAATATTTTTTGAATTGCATGTATGTTTTCAATTTATTCCCTGAAGCAGTTCCCTTACATATTTGGGCCAGCCATTGACTCTCATATTTTTGATACATGAGGTTGCGCAATAATTTGCACAGCCGCTTTATATTTTTAGTTCCCTGATTATACCAAGTTTCAGGTTATTCAAATTCAAAGAGCAGTGATTTAATGGAAGAAATCCAGCTTCTGGGGAAATTTTGTAGCTGATCAAGGCTGTCCAAGTAGCTTTTTCTTACAATTTTTTCAGGTTCATAAGTACAAATCCTCACCCAAGTGTTAAAAAAGTGTGAAATAATATCCAATAACAGTGGGTATCTACCCAACTCGCCTTTAGATGCCAAATTAGAGGCCTTTTTGTGTACACCTAGGATAAATTTACATAATTTGTTGTTCAGTTTTTCAAACAGAGCATTTTCACACAATGACAGAAAGTTGTCTTTGTTTAAACCTTGAAGAAGAGTAGCGCCATGAACTTCACTACCATATCGCAGTATTGGTAGGACCAGAGAGTCAAACAGGCTCAGGCCAGTCAAAACATTATCCCTAATGTTAAAGTGCCTCAATTTAAAGAAGGCTCTTTGTGCTTTATCAGTAAGATTATCAATGGCTTTTTTCATACTGCCAGATGCCGTAAAAATCAGACCCAGGTAACAGTAATCCTGAGATTGGTCTATTATATTTCCATTGAAAGTAAAGGAGTATTTTATATATGGTAGCCACCCTTGTTGAAAATTATTATTTTAGTTTTTGAGAGATTTATTTCTAGATTCCAAGTGTTACAATATAAATCCAATTTGTGTAATGCATTTTGTAATCCATGAGCAGATTCTGACATAAGGACCAGGTCGTCAGCTTACATAAGACAGTTAAGTTTAGAATTCCACACTGTTACTGGGTCACAGGTATCATCAAAAATAGATGGGAGGTCTCGTACGAATACATTAAAGAGAGTAGGGCTTAACACACTGCCTTGTTGCATGTGACTCAATAGCGTTAGTCACCGGTGGCGGCGCTGCGGTCACAGCCAGAATCACGTGACATACTCTAGCTTGGTAGCCATAGTAAAAGACCAGCGATAACTCGGAGGTTTTGAGGAATTTGTGTCGGTTCTGGTGAAGAAAATGCCCACATACTGCTGTGTGCCTGACTGCAAAAGCAGAGGGAGTGGCCATGTGTTCCCTAAGGATTCTAGGCTTCGTGTCAAATGGAGAGTAGCTATCAATCGGGAAGACCCGAAGAGGAAAGGAGTACTGTGGGATCCAAAGCCACATAGCGTTGTCTGCAGCCAGCATTTCCAGCCGTCTGATTACAGGGCCACACTTCTTGGTAGGTAGCCTTATTTATTACAAAGATATCTTTCATTTTACAAAGTTTTGTGAGTGCATGGCTAGAAACTCTTGATATGGCTGCTTGATGACACCCATTCACCGATGATTTATGGGCCGGCAATATGGGCTCCGCCATCGTGTGTATTTGTAGTGGCTGCCAGTGCCGCGTAATATCAGGTGTGAAATCTTAAGCCTGCTGAGCAGGGCTGGCCTGCCCAGTCCCTTGTGTATTCTGTCTGTACACCAAAACTGCACGTGCTCAGGCTTAAGTGGTTCCCCTGTTTTAACCAAGTCCTGGGTACAAAGGCATGGGGCTTTGTTTGTTTGTTATTTGGTTTTTTCCCCGTGCAGTGTGGACATTTTTTAGTGATTTTTTTTTTTTTCATTAGGGCATCTGGTACTGGCAAGTACAGGAGGGTGTTTAGGCCATTTTTTTTTTTTTAGATCGTATTAAGTTAGCTTCATTATTGTGACCAATTTATAGACATCGATTTCAACACAAGTTACATTTATCTTGTGCACTGCTTGTCATTCAGCCTTTCAGGATTGGTTTCCATGCTGTTTATTAATACAATGATAAGCATGACACTGGCTACTTGCAAAATAAATAAGCCCTCCAGTTTAATTTTTAAACTAATTTTGTCTTGTGTAAAAGACAGTCAGTTAAATCATCTTAAAAGAATGAAATAAATAAACAACAACAACCGTGTACCTAGTAGGAACTAAGAAATGAGTGAGTCCTCTCTTTTCTAATTTTTCCCAATCACAGTATTCATACATTTCTGGAAATTAAGTATATGGTGTAGCATTGACCACTGTGTGCATTTCAGATTATACTGGGACTAATTTGGAATTTTGGATTCCAAAAGTTTGAAGTCCAAAAGCACACACACACAAAGCAAATATTGGATGGTAGTAAAAAGGAAATAAAAATAATCAAGTAAAATTACAAAAGAAAAGTGAACAAGTCATTAAGAAAACACATTACTTTTGTTGATACACTTAAATGTGATGAAACCTCAAGAACAAAAGAGAAAATTTACTTTTTGTGTTTATTCATCATGTTCATAATTTATCATAATATATGCTAAAAGTGTATTTACCATTCCAGTAGACCAAATAGTTCATATTCACAAATATCAATCATACTGCTTTTGACTATGGACAAAAACTATTTGAACACGCTTCTTCTAAATGCACTTGCATTAATATAAATATCAATCATCAAATACAGTGTTACAAAATCTACAGGCTTCAGAAGTACACAGATCTTGATGTGGCACTTTACTCCATGTCACCACCTCATGTCTTTTTATGTCTGCATGTACATTTGAGCCCTGTACTTCATCATGAAGCACTACATTAATTTCATATGTAATGTACAGGTGTACATCAACTTCTCAGCACCATACAATCTTCAAATCATTACTTGTGGCTGAGACCAAGATTCTGTCTCACCTTGTGGTAGGGACGGGTTGTGCGAGATCACATGTATGAAACATTTTTCAGTATCAAATACACAATCATTTACTATCTAGATGTAAATTTATACTAAAGATCATTGTACACATCCAGTGTGTTGCATTTTGATGTCAATGCATGTATTATTTCTATATACATTTTTCACCGCACATGAAATCATGATGTAAAATGCACAACTGTACCTTATATTCATAGGTTTACATCAGCCGTTCATCACCATACAATCTTCAAATCATTACTTGTGGCTGAGACCAAGATTCTGTCTCAGCTTGTGGTAGGGACGGGTTGCATAAGATTACTTGTATGAAACCTTTTTATTATCAATGACACATTCACTGTCTATGGGTACATTGTAAATACTAGTTACAATGTATATCCTTATACACATGCAGTATTTAGCATCTTGATACATTAATGCATGTACATATCACCACTGAAATTTTTGACAGCAGGAAATCATGGTGTAAAATGCACGAAAAATATAAGAATTCTACTGATTAGTCTCGACTTGGACAGTAAAACACATGTATACAGTCTTTGGCTATATGATCACATGGTATTTGATTAAAATGACATTTATATGATGTAAAATGGATAAAAAATAGCACCATGTACTGCCAGATATCGTCAGGTTTACATGAACCTCAAGGTACAAGCACATAGCTTACTGCCTTTAATAGTTTTAACACAGCATCACTCTCACAGAATATCATTAATCCTGAATGAAGTACCATTCATCTGAATTGAGTCCAAAAAAAAAAAAAAAAAAACTCACACACACAATCAGCAGTAAACTATATGTATTAAGTAAGTTGCTGTAGTTACTACTCTTGTTTTAAACATTAAAAATGAAAAAAAAAAAATAGGACAATATCCATTAGTTCATGATGTAAATAAATGATATGCCATATCCATTTATTGATATACATTGTTTTGCAGGGGACAGGAAATGTTTGAAACCTGATGCTGTACCAACAGTCTTCACCTTCAGAGAGAGCAAGACCCCTGACAGGTTGCGGGGGATTCGCTATAAAAAAAGAAGAGCTACGTGCAGTGTTGTTGGGGATATACTCCCTGAAGTGGCGAATGAGGTGACAATTGTCACAGGTGGAACATTCTGTCTACTGCTATCTATGAAGGTTTTGAAGCCTGAGTCTGGCCACTGTGGCAGAGTCCTGTCTGGCAGAATAACTGGCTTGGGCTGAAAATTGCTGTTTCTGTCATGAGCCTCCAACCTGAAAAGATTAAAAAAAAACAAAAACAACTTAAAATGGAGTTCAAGTAGTGTATGTGCCCTCTCTTATTTTTTTTATTTATTTTTTTTTTTTTGTGGGGGGGAGATGTATGTGTTCTAACTGTGTGTCATTGCATCTAGTTAAGTTATTTTGTCCATGCACTGTACATACTGACTCTGCGTCAGTTTTAACCATCTACTGGAACCCATTTTTTTATTTTTATTTTACTTATTTTTTGGGGGGGGGGGGGCAGGTGTGCAAAGACCATGGCCTGGGGTCAGTTACCTACTGACCAGACTTCCGTAAACAAACTCTGCAGGTGTCATGATACTGGGTCATACCCTTGTGGTGCCCTGTTGTTTATGACCAGCAGCCGGCAAAAGACCCCATCAATACACATAAACTAATCACTTGACACCTACTAATCCCTAAGGGACCTCAACCAGGGTCACAGCCTGGCTGGCCCAAAGTGCTACTGTGTACACAGTGGCTGGTGGCTTGGGTCAGCGGCAGGCAACACCCAGGTATTTTCCATCCTTTAAAGACCACTGGGATGTTCTGTTTTCTTCCCATTAGTTTCACCAAATGGCCAAACTTTTGATTAATGGCTTGATTAAACTTTGTGAGACACTGTGTTAGTGTGTATACATGCTTACTAAGTTACATGCATTGTTTGCATCATATCAGCCGCTGACTCAACCCAGTCAAGCCAAGGCTTAGGCTCCACCGGGCACACAAGCTGTTCTGATTCATGTAATTATATAATTTTGTTTAAATGTGGATACTTACCTGTCTGTCTGTCTGTATCTGATGACATGTGCAGACATCAACTCTATGATAAATTACCCTGCCGATAACTTTGAGATACCCCCAGATGGGGAATGTTTACATCTTGCCAGCTGGTAAACACACGCCTCTCACCCCATCCCAATGTCATTACAGCAGATGCAATTTTTCATTATTAAAAGTAAAATTATCAAACAAAATGTGTGACAAGATAACTGATCTTTCAATTCAGTCGGCTTTCTTTCCTCCTGTTACGGCACCTCTGCTCACAAGCTTTTCTTTAAAGTGAGTATAAGCGCTAAATGATTTTCCGGAGTGTGTCTAATTATGGTATCATAAGGTCCATCTTATCCCTGTGGGACTGGCTTGCACCTTCATTACAGCAAAAATATTACTAATTCCATGAAAATTAAGGACAAATTTTGTGAGTTGCTTCAAGTGAGTATACAAGACTTGTAACTGTTTTTTGTTCCTTAGCAACCATAAAAGTGACAATTTGTCAACAAAGAGCACATGTAGGTGCCATATCTGGTTCTGTGGGTTAGCCCCAGCATGTGGTCTTAAGACCCTTTGAATGTGTTATCAGTACAAATTAAAAACTGCAGACATGGGACAGAGGGCAGGCCAGTCAATACTGTCTAATGTGACAGGCACCATGTTGGAGGATAGGGTCACATTTATTTGATATTCCAAGTGGCATCCAATACAGAATAACAACATGAAAGTTCTGGCTTCTATCTCTCATGATCATTGAATCAAAAAGGATTCATGGGGGAAAACAACACACATTAATTTTTGTGGTCAGGCCGTTAAGTTCCTGTTACACAAAAAAGATTCATTTGGTGATACAGTGCCTCCTGTAAGTCCATTCCAAATGCAACAGAAAAGTGGCCTTATTGGGAAGGGGGGCTTTCTAGAGGGGGCCATATGATGGAATTGTCACACTTTCTGCAAATGAATGGTGGAGATTCAAGAGGGGTGGTGTCCGGTGAGAAGGCAGGGCCTCACAAGAGGGGTACCACTGTAAAGACACATCCTCGCAATAGATGATCATGGTCTGGTAAAATGGAAACCAGCCGGACCTTTGCCTCGGTCAGCACAAGTGGATGAATAGGGTTATGTTACATAACTGTACAACCACAGTCATGTCCACTGGATACCCCTCTACGGGTTGGCCCCTGTCCCCCCCCACCCCCCCGTATCAGTTAACTAGCCATTCATCAAAACATTCAACTCCACCCACATACCCATTCGTAATTTAAAATCCAGGGTGGTTTCGGTGTTCACCGATTGAAATATCTACTATTTTAGCCGTGACTAGCAAAATAATGAAGCTATATTTTGCACACCCAACTTGGAATATGTTAAGACTGAGGCACAACACATATAATGAAGTGACAAAGATTGAGTTGATGAGATGACCCCATTTGCAACGCGTATACTGACTTTAAGCCATTTTACTGTCCACGCACACACCATAGTCTGCCATTGTGAATCAATGAATGACCTGGCCAGCCCAGGGCAGGTATTCTTGCTATGGATTGGGGGCAATCTGGCGGCCAACCTCCAACCCTGACCAACGCTATTGACCAATCAGGTAAAATGTTGTGCATGAGACCACATGGCCAAGCAGTTGTTTGTGTACAGTGGTAGGAAAGATGGTGACGGTGCGCACACTCAGTTTCTGATTTGAAGTATTGAATTTTTTGTTTGAATTTGTATTAAGAACACTGTTCATTGTGAGGAACTTGCCAATGCCGTATACACAAATTGACTGTGATGTATCGAAAGCATTCGTGGTAGGTACACAAATGATGTGCATCCCATCAAAGGCAACAAGAAATGGGATCCTGAAACCAATGCAACTATTTTAAATCTTTATTATTGTACAAGCTTACCTGGGACAGTGACTCCTATACTCCCAGAAATTACACTGCATTTTTCATCGCAATTCACCCCATGCATGCTTACTTTTAAATTTGTATTTTTAATATTTTGCCAGTTTCTCTGTCGATAGTCATAGCTAGAATCATGGTAAAATCTTACATATTTTTGTGAATTTGCAAGTGACAATAAGCGGCCTATTAGGGTAAATGGTTTGTCTCGGCCTTTGTCTATGGATTGGTGAAAAAAACGTTTGTTTATAAATAGGATCAAGTTCTATTTGGAAAAGTGGATTGTGCACATGGGTTAGTGGATTGAAATCTACTTGCCCTGCAGACAAGTAATTTTGTAGAAAATTGTCGATCCCTGAGTCTGTGCCAATGGTACTGTCAGTAATCAGCCTGCAAGTAAATTTAACATCATGTAAAATTTCAAATGTGATTTCTTCGGAACTTATCATGGCCACTGTGGCTGTGACAGCTTGCTGTGACCCCCTGGAAAGAAACAAAAGGGTTTTGATGACCCCCTGAAAAAAAACGTACAGCTAACCCTGACAATCACTGACTGAATCATGCATGTAGGTTTGTGGTACGCACAAGATGCCTACTTTGCATCTTACGTGTACAGTGTAAGTTTAAACCTTGTGAGTAAGCTTGTGTCTTTGACATCACTTTCACTTAAACTTATAGATATGGCAGATGGCTGAAAAAAAATTTAAAATCACAACGGTAATTTTGCCACCTTGGCAGCTTCAGTGTTCCAGCTGCACTGCCCATTTCCCTATGTTTAGTGAGTAGTTTGGGATTGCTTATGGGTGAAACTCATTTGACAGAAAGATTGTTGACTTACATGTATCTTTGAAATGACCTTACACCTCAAGTTTTATGTTGTGGCAAACTTGAATATTTAGCCTTTCTTGTCATCAGATAAAAGTGTTTTTTAACTTGTCTTTTTACATGCAGTTGGAGATGATTGGTTACCCTGGATGGCTACTAGGCGAGATGTACAGTTTGTGGAAACAAGAAAAGTTCTGTAATCTTACCATTAAAACCAAAGATGGTACATGCAAGGTAAACACATTTCAGAGTTGTACATGTATATGTGCTGATTGTAGGACCATGGAGTTCCTGTGCTTGTCAAAGTGCAAAATATACCATATGTACATTCCATGTATTTTGGGCAACTACAATTGTGTTTGAATTAACATGATCAGTGCTGCCACTTTATACTTTTTTTAAAGTATGATGCTTAATTTCACTGTTTTACCTTTTTATACTTTTTTTCCCTAAAATACTTTTTTATTCTTTTTTTTTGGACAAATTTATTAACTTTTGATTGGAATTCAGTTAGATAGTAAGGGTAGTGTTTAAAGCATTCTCACAGCCTTTCTGAGTGTCTGGTTAACAAGAATGATGAACCATCTTCCCACTGAGTGACAACCAAGGGTCAATGTCAGTGTTTCTGTTAGGAATTTTTTCAAAGGGTCCCAACCTGAAAGAGAGCCAATTTTTTTTGCTATCCTTTGCAAAGTTAACAAAGAAAATAGGAAGTTGGGACCCTTTAAATTTTGCTGAGGGGGTATTTCATGATATGAAAGGGCAATATACTCCCATTTGGAGGTTAGCGGAAACCTTGCATGTTTTGGTGTCAGTCATAGTGAGGATCTGGACCATGGTACAGAGATACCTGATTCTTTGCCAAGGTCCTGGTTCCCATCAGGCACAGCCAAAAATGCACTTGAAGTGGTACAACTCAGCATGGAAGTCTGTTCTTTTTTCATAACAAGCAACTTTGGGTGATTTTTAGCTCAGCTGACTTGTCAGTCAGCTGAGCTTATGTGGTGATTAGGCATCCATCGTTCGTTTGTCTGTGTCCACTATTCACATTTTCGACTTCTTCTCCAAAGTCCCTGGCCAGATTTACCTCAAACTTGGTGGGAATGTACTTGGGTCCCTACCAAGTTTGTACAAATGGTGATGGTCCATTGACTTTTTTTTTTTTGGGGGGGGGGGGGGGGGCAAATCTTAAAAAAATATTCTCCAAAACTGCTTGGCCAATTGCTTAGGAAGACTTCTGGGGTCCTTAGACCTTAATTTGTTCAACAGGTGGCGCAGTGATTTTTCAAATATCTTTTATGTAAAAAATGTGTTTTTGCTATTTTCGACTTCTCCAAAAACGTCACTCAGATTATGCTGGAACCTAGTGAAAACGTTCCTTTTAGAAGGGCCAATCAAAGGTTTTCACAAGGTGGTGATGCTATTGTAAAGATTTTAAAAAAAATTCTTTTTAATTTTCCAGTGACTTATAATTTTTACAGTGATTTGAGGTGTTCAAGAACAAGTATAAAATCTTATGCATTGTGACATTTAGAACTGACTGCTTATGCTTGGGCCATCTATGTGCATCTTGAGTTTCATCAGGCCAAGTCTGCTGTTATTTAATAATGATGTGATCTCAGGTAAAAGCACCGTGTCATCATTTGAAAGATCAGTGATAGTGTTGTCTATCTGAGAGTCTGGTACAGTAATTTTGACTGGAAAATAGGACGACCTAAATGATGCCACAATCAAAAGTTGCAAGGGGAAGGTCAGCGTTAACATGTCAGAACTTTCGGCCAATGAACATTTCCAAATTATATGCAAATCATGCACTTAAATAAACGTGTGAAGCACGCAAAGTCTATTTTATATGCAATTTATATAGATTATTAAGTAGTGGTAGTAAAAATCTGCCTTGTTGAAATTATGTAGTTAAAAGAGGCTGGCTGGGAGTTTCGTCACCCATGCAATATTGTGCCTTGGGAACTAACAGGAATTGTAATTGATACATTATGTATGGACCATGTACATGGAATTAATAAACTTGTCAAGTTTTCAAAGTGACAATCTTCGTGTGAGAACTTCACACTATGGATCCCTGATTTCTAATGATTTTTTTCAATTTGGGTACTTCTTGGTTAATGCATACAGTGTTGATTACTACATGTATAGGTAAGTGAATGGTGATTGCAATGGTAATTCACATTTTGGACTTTTTCTCCAAACAGGGATGAGAATTGGTTGCCAGTTGGCAACTTTCAGCCAAAATTGCTTTCCTTCAACAAAATAAAATGTTCTTAGTTTGGTCTAACTGCTGCAAAACTGTTAAAACTTTGGGGTGGGGCATATTAGGTTGCCAGTTTGCTCTTGGGGTAGCCAAAATGCACTTTAACCATTCTCACCCATGTCCAAAACCACTCGTCAAATTCATTTCAAACTCAATGGGGATGTACCCTGGGTGGGTCCCTGTTAAGTTCATTCAATGGTCATGCTCCAGTGATTTTTTTGGATTTTTTTAACGAGTTTTTGGTTCATTTTTTGGCCAAATCTTAAAAAAAATCTTCTCCAAAACCACTTGGCTAATTGATCCAAAATTTAATAGGAAGACTTGAAGGCATGACAGCGGGAGATATACATAGTGCATGGGTGACTTTGACTTCATTGTCAAGGTCACTTAGGTTTATTTAACTCTTAAGACGATAACTTGAGAACTACTTGTGCTACTTTCATGTTTTACAGGGCCATCAGATACCCTCTTTGAGGGCCACATTCAGTACATGAGTGACCCAAGGTCACTGGACAATTGATATGAAATTTACTGTTCACTGGATAACTTACGGTCTATTTTGAGTAAGCTAGGACATTGATGTTGCACATGTTAATTTTCTCTATGAAGGTCATGCTTAGACAGTGCATGAGTGACCTTGATCTCATTTCTGAGGTCACAGTGCAACATACATTTATTTTACTCTTCAGTGCTATAACTTGAGAAGTACTTGAATTGGGACTTTGGTGTTGCACATGTAAGTGTTCTTCCATATAAGTCAGACTTACTCAGTACATGGGTGACCTTGATCCTATCCCAAGTTTACAGAGCCATAAGTGTGATGAATCTCTAGGTCAGCTGAGCTTGGGTTGTTCACATAGCTCTCTTGTTACAGTATAATTTTGCTGCAATACCCGTGAGTTGCTTCAGATTTATACTTTTTTTCTGAAAATTTATACTTTCTTTAAGTTAAATTGGATACTTTTTTTTTTGGTAATTAGGCAGTGGCAGCACTGCATGATTAAAGTGCAATGATTTGATTTATGTGTGTGTGTACAGTCAGACCCCTAGGGTCTGTCATTTTCCATTTCAAATTTTGTTGCTTTACATTTGGCAAAACAGCAAATTCCGATTCAATTCCATGTCACTCTGGCATTCATGAATTCAGCTTTGAAATAAAATTAACATATATACATGTATATTTCATGCCTGTAGAGAAAATAAGTGGAGGCACTTCATTTTTAAAATCTTTGGATCGCCACGTAAACACGATCTTCTTGCATCTACATGGACCTTGGCTTTATGTACGTAAACAAAGATATGGTATGCGCATTTCCAGTAAATCAAACTGAATAGTTGTTGCTACAGGAACAATTTTGTTACGTAAATGTGATAATTTTATTCATACAAAATAAACATCAAATCAATTGTTTTTGTCACATTTGCCAATAAAAATTGGCAAAACAGGGGTAAAGTTGTGCATTTTTCGCCAGCAACCTTCATGCAATTCTGTAGCCATTTCCAGGCATGTCATCTTGCATAGTTAAATATCTCTGAGGTAGAAATCTAAGAAGGCAGCGAGATTTTCACCCTGCTTTAGATCTCTGATTGGCTCACAGGTCATGCAAATAGAGTTTGGCAAGTCTCTGCATGTGATCAAGCATGCGCACTGCGCATTTTCAACAAACAATTGTTTGTGTTCCCCAACCCGACCAACCCATCTCTAAATTCCCCTACCGACCTCCTGTTACTTCAGACCCAAAAAATAAAAACACCTTCCTACCCAAAATTGTGGAATATTTAACACAGAGAACTTACTGACCCACTCAAATTGTCAGACTAAAAAACAAAAATTATGCTGACCAACCTACCCCCCCCCCCCCCCTCCAAAAAAAAAAAATTGGTGTGGTAGGGGAAATGCATCTATTTTTTGTTTTTGGCCTTAATTTCTAATCCAATTCTCTACAGTATGGTCTTCCAAGTGCTGGTTACCAAGTAAGCAAAGTTTCTACACCCTGTCCAAAGAATTTTCTCTTCCAATAGAAGACTTCCACTATGTTATTCAGATCCAGATAATTTTTAAATATGGACAACCTTTTGCTGACAGGATCGAATGCATGCATGAATATAATCTTTTGTGTGGATAGAAAGTTGGATAGCTGGGTAAGTTAGTGACCGTTGGATGTCAGACTTGGTTTTAAACCAGTACAAAGCTTGACACTTCCTTATTTTGCACACAGGTAGATCGTTTTGCACAATAGCTTGTGCAGATGATGTTGCATACGAGTTACGAGTTAAAACTTTGAAAAGCAACATTGAAAGGATGACCATACGAGATAGGTTGGGTACTTTCATTGTGTTGCAGAGAAAGTGCTAATCACCTGATCACTGCTATAGCTGCTTTCTCATTACTGTTAAACATATAATGGTTAAAAGATTTCAATTCCTCATGAAGATACCTTTCATTCAAATAGCAGCAAGCCCAGGCTAAAGCAAAAAGCACTCAGTCACTTGGTCAGTAGCTTTGCTCTGGACACTGCCCGCAATGCGTGCAAAGTATCCCGAGGAAAGCTGTTGACTCAATCTTAAATCCGCACTTTAAGGGTTAATATTACATACTAATATCAGTTTGTCAACTCTCTATTTTTAGGCCCACGCCTCTGTGCTTGCTGCACACAGCCCACTTCTGAAGACTTCGGTCATCAACTTTAGCAAGAATGTTCCCTTCGTCTTGGACTTGAGCTGGTCAGATGTCAGCCTCGCCAACATGAAGCAGATCCTTAACTTCTGTTACACAGGATCTATGGCAGCCAAGGAGGGCAATGTCTGTGATATCTTGGAAGCTGCGAAAAAATTGCAGTTGCGAAAAGTCGTTGACATGTGTAGTGCATTACAGAGTAAGAAGTGGACCCCTGTTAAACCAGCATCACCCCCGGCAACTGGGAGTACAAGCCACCGGGACAAAAATTGGCCAAGAGATGATGCTGAAAGAGTCCCCAGCGATGCAAGCATGATAAGTGATCACAGGAAAAGAACAAGGGAGGAGACTCCAACTGTAACATTAACCAAGCGACAATGTATCAAAGAGGAAACTGAACCAACAGGCAGCTTGCTGATGACAGTTTCCAGTGAGCAGTTGGTCACAATCAAACAAGAACCAGAGGATGATGGGTATCACATTGATGCCACTATGGATTTCCCTCAACCAGCACAGTGTACTGCAATAAAGAGTGAATGTGAAAGTGCCGATGTGCAGACTGACTGGGGAATCAGTACCCAATCTGTAGCAGGCACATGGCTTGACTTTGAAGCTGATAGACATGTTGGTGTAAGCCAACCAGGTGTTGGCAGTAAAGCAGAGAGACAGCTTGACTATGAAACTGATACATATTATGGTGAGGTTAGTCATCCCCATGTTGGCAGTGAAGCAGATACGATTAGTGTTGGTTATAAACATGTTGGCAGTGACGCAGATAGACAGAGTGACTGTGAAGCTCATATACATGTTGGCATTGAAGCTGATAAACATGGGGACTGCAAACCTAGGACAGGTACACAAGCTGACACTGAAACAATGAGAGTGTCACATAAATTAACCAATTACACTCAGAATACCATAGAAGCAAATGTAAGTACAAGCTGTTGGTCATCAAGTCCAGTTGGTGGGCAAAACAAAATGGTGAGCATTTTGTCTCCTTCAGTGTCTAAAACTTGTCACCAGATGGCGGCAACACCACAAAATTCTATTGCTGAACAATCCGGGTCCAGGGTTGAAGTGGCCGAGTCTGATCAATACTGTGGACACAGTTTTGCATTTCAGAGGGATACCGTAGCTCATACAGCCACAAAGAACTGTGATGAAACACTACTTGGAACACCTCTGGAGAGCCAAGAAGAGCCTCCAATGCATACAGAGACTATACCCACAGACTTTAGTACAACAGCCCAGCAAATCCGTGCTGTGCCCATCAAATCTGAGGAAATACCTTCCAAGTGCTCTCCAAACGAGAACTTACCTGGCTACTATAGTTGCAGTCTTTGTGAACTATCAGTCAGAGATGAAGATGCAATGAAAACTCATGTCAGGCAAGACCACTGGTTGGTTGAGATAGAATCTGGAGAAAACTATGAATATGTGCAGCCCTGGCCATGTCACATTTGTGGGATGATTTTTCTCTTGAATGCTTCATTTTTGTCCTTCATCGAGCTGGACAAACACATCCAGACAGAGCATTCCCAGAAAATGTATTTTTGTTGCAAGGTGTGTGAAAAACTGATGCCTAATACCATGAATTTCACAACCGGAGTCCTTTCTCACTTGAAAACTGCACATAATATTCCAGAATCCATGATAGCAAAGCATGCAATGTACATGTATATTACAAAGCCAGCTGATCTTGACTTAAGTTGGACCAATTCCATTTCTTGTGATCCGTTTAGACTTTTATCTCAGAGATCGGTGAAGCCATTCTGCTGTTCCATTTGCTGGGAAAACTATGATAGTGAAAGAGAGTGCCTGGACCATATGCAGATACATTGCTTGCAGAGACCCACATGGGCAACAAAATACATGACATATGTCAAGTCAATGCTGTGCTATCAGTGTGGCAAGGTGGCGAATTTGACCACAGCCACTGCTGATAATTACGTAAAACACATTCGTCAAGAACACCGGAGCAACGTGAAAATGACATGCAAGCTGTGCAACTCAAGCATGCACAACATAGCAAATCTGGTCCAACATCTTCATCACGTCCACAAATTGGACACAAAAATGACCCTAGACTTTTGCAAGATTCTTCCAACGACAACAGGGAATTTGAAATTTTTCCCTAAACATTTCAACTCTCTTGGCCATCCCCACATTGGTCGTTACTGTTGCAGTGTCTGCTGGAAAGGTTTTGGGGCTGAAATTAATTGCATACAACATATCAAAGAGGAACACAAGCTTGGAGAACAGGAAGATGGCTTGGTGCTAGATGATTTTGTGGTAATAATTTTTGAAGCCGAGTGTGAAGTGTGTGGTATCACTGCAAATTTGCTACCCAATAATTACAACATCATCATCAAACACATGGAGACAGAACATCGGATATTCAAGGCACTTGTTTGTAAATTCTGCCATGACAACTCTCAGGAAACATACTGGCGTGGTCCAGGCATCGTCGATCATTTTGTAAAAGAACATAATATTTCAGAGCATCGCTGTATGGATTATATCCAGTACAGAAAGTGTAGAACTATTCTGAAATGTGAGTTGTGCGATTGGCGAGTTGCAGATTCCAGGCCAAAGATGCTACTCCATAAATATAGAAAACACGGGATACCAGTATCAACAGAGGATCAGTCACTGCTAGTGCTGTGTGACAAGTGTGGCTGGATGGGTGTAACTGCAGCCCAACTGAGGGCTCATCAAGCAAAGCATGCAGGTAAACAGTATATTTTGTACATTCTCAGGGGATGCATCTAGTATTCAAAATGCTTAAAAGCCTAGAGCTGTGCAAAAGCTCATAGGCCTTCATCCTGGGGGAATATGAGGTTTGTACTCAGGCTTTCAAAACTATGGTATTATAAATACTTGAAATTTAATCATGGTAATTTGCGTTTTGTTATTTTGTGTTAACATTTGTACTATTCTGAGGCATCGCAGAAGTTTTTTTTCAGATTATTTTTTGCCATAAGTGACATCTTTTTGTGTAGGTTAGTTAGTAGGTATAAAAAAAAATAAAACAAGGCTATAGATTTAAAGTACATGTACACACATGGTAACTATTATTACAAAAAATCAACATCAAGGTATCATTAGTTCAATAAATCCTATTAAAAAGCAACAATCCACTGTGAACAGACAGGTCAAGAAATGTTTAAAACAGTGATTTTTTTTTTTTTTTTTTTTTTTTTATGGTGCCAAAATCAATAAGATTAGTGTAGTTATTTATAATATTGAAATTGTTTTTAGCTCTGGTGACCAAAGGTTGCAGAGCTTATATATATGCAACTGCTCATGCCCTTTTCGTTAAAACCACCAGTTGCCTTTTGTGGGTGACTGCCTGTCTCAAGTCAGGAGTGAAATTTGTTTCTTCACATTGGTATTGGAAGATGAATTTTTATAACTCTGGAATCTCTTTGCTGTCATTGTTGGGTTTGATATTTATGATTGTGGGTCATGTTTTTCTACATAAGTGTATCATACTAGAGACGTCCGTCCAGTAAATAATACAACACTAACTCGAGAACATTAGTCAAACTATGTCAAGATGGAGCTTGAAATGACTAAGTGTAATTCACTTTGAACATTTAGAGTGGTAAAAGGGAAAGTACCCTGGGTAAAGTATACTTAACCCATCTAGAGAATTTTCTCTAGTCCGTCTTAAGTCGGAAAACCATGATCACACTCACTTTTTGCAGGATTTCTTTCTTTTCAATCTTTCATCCAGTATAGTGGAAGAGGTGACTTCCAGCTAATACCTTAGTACACTTTACCTCATAAGACTTCTAGTCAACTTTATGGTGCTAAAAAATATATTACTATTTACCTTTTTATACCAGTGTCAGTATGGTGGAATAGTGTATGAAGCTTTTAAGTTTCAAAGGAGACGTCCATAAACTTTTGCTCCTTAGCGCGATACCGTCTACAGTTATCAAGTTAGCCCAATATAACTTTCAGGACTGGTAGGGTGTATGAAAAGAATATAGGGGTCATAATGTGAAAATCTTGTGAACACTCTAGCATCTCGAATTTTTGGCGGAGCTTCACCAAATCTGGTGGGATTGTGGGGAAGGTCAAATTCTAAGTTGTTAATGATGTTAGTGGCGCCACCTCTAATTTGACAGAAATTAAGAGCCAAAATGAGTTTTAAGATGTAAAATTCCATATTTGGAAAAGTAATCAGATTAGACTTGTTAAATTTATATGTTGTATGGACCGTGGCCAAAGGTAGAATATTCTGTAATATCAGTGACTTTGACATATTTTTGTGAGGTCACCATGCCTGCAAAGTTAAAAAGGTGATTTTGTAATGGCCAGGTGTAGCTTGGACGTCAGTGGCAAAGAGGATTGAGCCTCCAGATCAAAATTGCACTTGATTACACAATACATAAAACTGTAATTGGTGACCTGCTTTTTGGGATCACTGTGACCCAGTAATTATGGAGTTTGGTGCTTGTCCAAGTTTATTGTTTTTCCTCAATAACTCAAAAAGTTATTACCCGATTTGAACAAACAGACTATGTATGGAAAGCTGGACGTTGGGTGCATATATTGGGTTACAATTTTTTAATCCGAGTTGAAGGTCAAGGTTAAATGACCAGTTTGAATATTGAGGTCATCTCGAATGCTCTGCACCCCACAATTCTTAAAATAGGCCCAGGTAACGTTAAGGAGTTACAAAGTGTATAAAAAAAATTGTCGACATCAGTGTTGGTGGTGCCACCTATAGTTTTATGTAATTTACGGGTCAAAATGGGAAAATGATGTGATTGCAGTACTGTCCATAGTTTTCAAGTTAACCCAATATAACCTTCAGGAATTACAGGGGGTATGAAAATCTAGGTTCTTTTCTATGTTGGGTAGGGGTGCAACCATTTACCGTTACACCAGTGTCCGAGCAAAAATTGAGCTACAATACGTGAATTGATTCAAATGTCCATATCGGTACCTCACGGTATCAGAAAAAGTGGACTTTTGGTCTCACATGCAGGGCAGTAAACATGACGGAAATATAATTCAGCTTTGAAACATTAAAGTGGGGAATAGATATTGGTGTTGAAACGCAATATTTACTTACCAATGCTGATGATGTTTTAAAGGGATTTCTGCAATTGTGCATGACATTTTGTGGAATGTTCCCAAAATAAGTCATTCTTTCTCGTGGGAACAATATGGCTGTGCACTGTGACTGTCAACATCACACACATGCCTGTATATCGTGGAATGTATCATGTCGTCACCTCAGTATCGAGATATGTATCTTATCGTGACACAGGTGCATGGTTACATCCCTAATATTGGTGGTGCCCCCTACAATATTATGTAATATAGGGGTTAAAATATGAAAATCTTGTGAACACTGTAGCATCTTTAATTTGTGGCAGATCCTCACCAAATTTGGTGGGATTGTGGGGGAGGTCAAAGTACTTTGGTAGTGATACTAGTGGTGGCACCTAAAATTTGATGAAAATTATGAGCCAAAATGTATTTTAAGATATAAAATTCCATATCTTGAAAAGTAGAATTAAACTTGCCAAATTTATAGGATATATAGACAATGTCCAAAGCTAGAATCACATATAATATCAGTGACCTTGACCTATTTTTGTGAAGTCACCATGCCTGTAAAGTTGAAAGAGGTGATTTTGTAATGGCAGGGTGTAGCTTGGATTTTAATGGCAATGTCAGCACACCACCAGGCAGGCCTGTGGGCTTCTTGTATTACATAATCTGGGTGTCCTTGATTGGGCCTGTATTGTTTTTGTTTTTAACAGAAACGCAATGGAATAATGAATTTTTGTCACCTCTGAAACAGAATTTGCTGTTTTGCCTTAATTTGTTTTACATACATTTATAGAGAACTACTGAAACGGAATTTGGAAATTTCTGGCTGGTGAAACAGAATTTCTAGGTTTTTGAAACGGAAAAATACAGGCCCTACCTTGATCTTCTGTCCCAAGGTCACTGAGGACATAAAGTTAAGGACTCGCTCATTCATTGTTTCCGTTAAGATTTTTTTTCAGGGGGTCACAATTAGGGAAATTCAGGGCAGAAGACTAGATTTTTATCAATGTTAAATGCCAAAAAACAAGACTTGTGACATTTCAGAATTTTCTTGTGGGCTGTTTAAGGTTTTGAAAGGGTTATATACCCTTATTTGGGGGTTAACAGAAACACTGTCTTGCTGTCTTGGCAAATGCAACAATATTCATTACAGGAGTTGCACAAATACGCTACGATTACATGTGGAGCAAAGTGCCATTTAAGGTGGACAATTTGTACATTAAATGTACATGGGGTATAAGCTTTTTAGGTTCAGAAGCCTCTTGAGGACTCACAACTTTGAAATGAACAGGTGATATATTGCCACAATGCCAGCAGAGCATTAGGCCCATGGGCCTGTTTGTCTTGAATTTTCACTTGTTCTGCTTCAATATTATGCATCCCAAAACATGCAAACAAAAGGACAGAATTTTCTCACCTTGTGTGATATTGCACATAATGATTGGTCCCTCAGAATGGCTATCTTGATGCTTCAAATTGACATGACATAGACCAAAGTCTCAGAGTCACAGGGTCCTTGAAAGAATTTTAAGTTGTCACTTGGTTACTCTAAAAAGTTCAGTAATTCATTTATTTTCTGTGTGCTAAGACCCAATGCACACGGTAACGGTTCTCCAGAAGGGGTTGGTGACCCACATTGCTGCCAGAAATTCTTGCACCAGGCTCACTGGAGGGCCAATGACGGGGCACACGTCAATGCCACATCACGGGGTCACATTAAGGGTTTAACAGTGTGGGTCCGTTGGACCCATCTTTCTTCTTTTTCAGGAAAAATAGTGAGTCCATGGACTGAGACGATGGGTCTAGTTTAAACTTGTGCAAACTAGATTTCATTTCGTGTGATTTGATTCATTTTATTTGGTATGATCAACATACAGTGATGCGTGAGTTTACATAATGTTAAATAGATAAAACATTCAGGTAACTTAAGCCTAGAAACAAACGTAACATATGGTCTATATGCTAATGCAGGCAAATCATAATTATAATTAAGATTGAATAAAAAGTTAACAATGTACCAATGTAAAAGAGTTTAATTACTAAAAGTTTGTTCATTGTACCAAGGGTGGATTCAGTCTATCCAGGGACCTGCTATTAAGAAGAAGTCTATAACACGTCCCTAGTCTGCCAAACTATGGTTTGTGAAGTGGTCTTAACCCCTAGCACACTGCCACTGTGCCAGTATCTGATGTCGCACACCGTGTCGGTGTGTGCCATCGGGCAATTTTTAACTCTCTTGCACAACAAGTGGCATGCATATTGAACACACCTGGGCTCTGTTATTTTTGTGACTCATTCCACATGATGAAATGGTCAGAAATTACATGATTTATATATTTCTGTGCACTTTCTCTTTCAATTTACCTGAAAAAATTGATGCCGTAGGAGGTGTCAAGAGTCTTAAGTGCGGTCACTTTTTTTACTAAGCAACACGGTACAGGCCGTGCAACACAACTCAAGCGAGTGCACACAGCCTGTCAAAGGCATGGATGGTTGTACGTGTATTTTTTACGGCCTGTGATCGTGAATTTCATTCCTCTTTTAGTTGTGTCATACAGATTTGTTCCATTCTGAAAACAAATAAAAAAAACCAACAACAACAGAATTTTGTTAAAAATCACCAAGGACAATGTGATGCATAGGAGACGGCAATCAACAACACATTATTACATCATGTTTACGCAAATTTTGCTGCGTCCACGTGTGACCGTGCGGTAACTAATCTGCATATTTTCTTTGCCTTCCGTTTGGAATTTTCAATCGTGCCTTTATCTGTATCTAGATTTGTTTGATGGAAATATTTTTGGTGAAAATGAGATGTGAAAATTAAACATCTTGGTCCAATAATCTTCGCTTTACTACGACTTATTCCTCCCCGACATAGGGGAAATGAGACAGGCACATGTATGGGCAACAACGAGTTTAATTTGACAGTGAGCAGCACGTGATCAAATCCACCCAATGAGGAACCTGGAAATGCTCTCAGCACATTTATAATGAGGTGAAATGACGTAAATTTTTGCAGGAATACCCCAGGAATATTTTTTCTTAGCAAGTGAGAGAGCTTGTTACATACAAAGACGAACATCAGAGAATTCCACCTGTATAATGCATAATCATGGTCATGGTGGATGATGCAAAACACCGTGACAGCAAAGGTGTGCAAATATTTGCAGTTGTATCATTCAAAATGCATTGCGTTTTTTGTGCGTGCGTCCACAGAGGCGCAAAATGACAATGTTTATTGATTTCTAGGCGTCTTTTCTTCATTTTTTTTGCATCTGTGACGCAGGACGCACGCTTAATGTGACCCCTGCATCATAATTAAAATAAAATTCTTGCACTGTACCCGGGTGTGGCTGACAGGTTGGTACAAACTGCCCACAGTGTAATGAGCATAAAAATTTCCTGGGAGTTCCTCAGGCATGAGATACCTTTAGGAAGACCACTCGTGTGCCAACAGGGGGACACTCAAAAATCAATGCAAGACTTTCTGGACGACTCTTGCAATGGTCTGCTTTACTTTTAACTTGAAAATTCAATAACTTTGCACTGGGACTTTGGTATTGCACAAGATGGTGGTACTGCACATTATGATGGTCGTATATTGTGAGGGCCATAGTAAAACCACATTTTTTTGACATAATTTGCAAAGTTACAGGACGGCTTTAGTCCTTGCATATCTATGGACAAGGTCAGCTAAGCACAGGCTTGTCACAGTCCTCTTGACCTTACCCTGTATATATATATATATGTATGTATGTATTGAAGTTTGTAATGAACTAATGATTGCTTCTTTGTAGTTTTGATTTTATGTTTCCTTATACCTTTGCCGTTTTGTTTCAGACGATTCCAAGTCAGTTTGTGAGGAGTGTGGACTATTGTTTGCCTCCAAAACCAGTCTGAGCAATCACAAACGTAGTGCACATTCTCTGGGCACATCTGAGACTGCAACCAGCAATAGGAAGCCTTGAAGCACAAAGAGCAAGAGCAAACCTGGATCAGCAGACAGGGACAAGCCTTAAACAGCAAAGGAACAAGCCCAAAGCAATAACAAGCTTTAGTAGTTCCACTTAACTCATTCCATACCAGTCCCTCATTTTTCCGTATATTTACCTAGATTTAAGACGGCAATTGCATATTGTGTTAAGTCAGTGGTTCTGGCACTGACCAATGCCTGTCACCATAGTATGGAATGAGTTCAAGATGTTTTACGGTCTTCACCTTTGGTGTGTAAAACTCCAAAATTCAACAATTCATGTGTTAATTAAAATAATTTGAGTTATCCCTGAATGATTTTATTTTTAAGGTAGTAGTGAATGGTCTAGGTTGACCCATGCAGCTTTTTAATTGTAAAGAGGAAAATTACGCTTTCAGAGTTGCCAACGTGGAGCTCTGGTGAAAGACCAGGAGGATTGTGAAATAGAGAGCATGAAAGCCATGGAGTCTTGCCCAGGGTCACTTTTGAAATTGAGCATTTAAATCAGTGCATTTTACGCCAGATATACTGGCCTTTTTAGGAGCTGATAAGTATGGGAGAAATGTACTAAAAAAAAAAAATACTCAATAAGCTACTTGAAACAAACAAGCAAAAACATAAATTTCAACTTTGTACTGCTGATGTGTCCAAATGCAGGAGAAATAATGACACAGACGATGAAAACACAGACTGGAAGATGATAGAGACCTGGAAAACATAGGAGTGTCTTGTGTGAGTGGAGAGGGTTGATAACACTGCCATTTTGATACTAAAAGTGCTCCCAAAGTTCAACTGATGAGCATAAAGACATAACAGCATTTTGGCTGAGAGGTGGGAGACATGTAAATGGGCAAAGCTAGCCATATCAAATGTCTGTACATGTATGTGAATCCACAAGACCATCGGCTATAAAATCATAAAATGGACATACTTGGCAGTCCCAAAAATTTGTTTGCTGCCATTAAGAGATGCACAGTTCCTGTGGAGTGGACGGTACAATGGTGCTGTTTGACTGTCTGGTGCACACAAAATTCTGAAAACAGGGCAGTAAATTAAATGTAACATCAGTTTTAGTAATGTCATGTATATATGTTCACTTGTTTAGTGCTGTAGGTAGCTTGCAGGCTGAGTCAACAGCTTTCCTGTTGGCACTGTCCTTAGGATTCTCTGGGCACAGTGTATGTAACCAAAGGTATGCCCCAAGAGTGCCCCACGGAAAGCTGGTGACCTACCTGTGGACTTCATTTTCCCAGCAGTTGTCCAGACACACATGCTTTAATGAGTCTTTTAACACCCTTCCCCCCGCCCCCTTAAAGCAAGACTGAATCAACAGCTTTCCATGGAAAGGAAAGCTGTTGACTTGGGGCATGGCACCTTGTTAACTCTCGCCTACAAAATCTCATTCAAGTTGATTTCCATTACTGTTGAAACTCAAATGAAAACATTGAAGTAGACAACATTTGACCACCGGTTTGATGTGGCCAGTTTAAGGGGGAGAGTATAAATTAAGAATTTGAATTAAAGAATTACCATGATAATTCAGATGTTTTAGCATGGACTGTTGTTGTGATTAATTGGCGAGAGGTTAATGGTACATTGTTATGTAAAATTACAACCTTACATAGTGTTCAAATGTTTTGAGTCTGTTCAGCAATGTAATATACTGTGCAAGTAATTTAAAGATGACCCCATTTACTATTGTATTGGGAAAGATTAACCTTTTATAGGTTAACTTGTTGTATCATGTTATGGTACATCTAGATTGTTCAGACATAATGGTATGGTATTATTGTTACATTTGATAGGCATTTCTGAAATTTCTAAGTTGTTCACCACACAACAGAATCCATAGTATGTTTAATTTTTGTACTTTGGTTAGCATACACATTTACCATAATCATTCCAGTATGAAAGTGCACTGTGCATTTTGAAAAATATATTGTACTGCAAGATTTGGTCACCAGAAGTGGTTCCCAAGTGCAGACTCCATTCTTGCGGGGTTTCCTGAGGAAAAAAAATTTAGGGTACAGGAAGGTGCCAAAGGCATGTCACTTGCCAAAGCCATATCACCTGGGGGGGGGGGGGGGGGGGGTCTGAAGGCCCTCCCCCACAAAATCTTTTAAAGTTATATGCTCGAGAATCAATTCTATGGCAATTCTGGAGGCTACGGGGTCAAGAAGGCTTTGAAAGTTAATTTTAAGTCCCAGAATGCTCCAGCTTGCATCATTTTGCATGTTACTTTCAAATATTTTGGGCCACAGACTTGCCCTCAGAAAATTTTGGGGTATAGAATTTCATCCAATTTACTCCCTGGTAGAAACTCTGTCGTGGCTTATGTACTGTGCAATGTATATGTATATGGAACAAAACTGTCTGCCCAGTGGGCTGCAAATTTGTTTTGAAATTATAGCCATGCATCACAACATAGTGGTAGATAAGTGAAGTGTTTTTCGCCCTGCTGACCAAAGGTAGCAGAGCTTATGCGACTCTCATGTTTGTCCGTCCGTCCACCAGTTGCCTTTTGTGGGTGACTGCTAGTGTCAAGTCAGGAGTGTAATTTGTTTCTTTACATTGTTAGTGGAAGATGAATGTTGATGCTTTGGTATCTCTGGAATCGCTTTGTTGTCATTGTTGGGTTTGATATTTATGAATATGGGCCATGTTTTCCTACGTAAGTGTTTCATACTAGAGACGTCCGTCTGTAATCTTTTGCTTGTCAGCGCGATACCGTCCACAGTTTTCAAGTTAGCCCAATATAATTTCAGGACTTACAGGGTATATGAAAATCTAGGTCAAGTTCAATATTGGTGGTGCTACCTACATTATTATGTAATATAGGGGTCAAAATATGAAAATCTTGTGAACACTCTAGCATCTTTAATTTCTGGCAGACTTCACCAAATTAGGTGGGATTGTGGAGGAGGTCAAAGTCTTAAGTTGGTAATGATACTAGTGGTGCCACCTATAATTTGATGGAAATTATGAGCCAAACTGTGTTTGAAAATGTAAAATTCCATATCTTGAAAAGTAGTTGGATTAGCCAAATTTATAGGATATATAGACAATGTCCAAAGCTAGAACCATATGTAATATCAATGACCTTGACCTATTTTTATGAGGCCACCATGCCTGTAAAGTTGAAAGAGGTGATTTTGTAATGGCAGGTTGCAGCTTGGACATCAATGACAATGTCAGCACAGCACCAGGCCTAGGAGGCTCTTGTAGTAATCTGGGTGTCCTTGATCTTCTGTCCCAAGGTCATTGAGGACATAAAGTTAAGGACTCCCTCATTGTTGTCTTGGCACATGCAACAATATGCATCACAGGAATTGCACAAATAAGCTATGATTACCTGTGGAGTGAAGTGCCATCTGGTGGACATTTAATCACTTAATGTACATCAGCTTTATATGTTAAGAAGCCTCTTGAGGACTTGCAACTGTCAAATGAAGAGGTGCAATATAGCCACGGTGTGAGCAGAGCATTTGCCCTTGAGCCTCTTGTCTTTATGGATTTTTGTATCTTTTTGCTATTTTGGACTGCTTCAAAACTCACTCAGGTTCTGGAAATGCAGCTTGTAGAAGAGTCAAAGAATTTGTTCCCCAGGTGGTGTCGCTTTGGATCCCATATTTTTAATGAATTTTTCAATTTGGGTAAGTCGGTTACTGCCCACCATCCAATTGATTACTATGCAAGTCAATGGAGATTGCAATGCATGGATGCATTACTGATATAATTCCCCAAGACACCGGACAATTTAAGTCCATTTATGTTTTGGGTGATAGCTCCAGGACTCTGTGATCTTAGACCTTGTAAAGGGACCTTTTTATGGTCTTCAGTAATGGACAGGTTTGAATTTGGTGACCTTGACCCACATTTCAAGTCTTCATGGTATCCTGTGACTTTCATTTCTGGATGATCACTTCAGATGTAGTTGAATATGATAATAATTTAAAGGGACTTGGTCGAAACAATACATGGATTAGCTTGACCAAATTATTGAGGTGACAAGGCCACACAGTGAATTCAACTGTTGACTTGTTAACTCCAGAACTGTTCCATTAGGGACTTTGGTACTGTGCAGAATGCTTGTCTTCGATAAGGACCATGGTAAGACTGCTTATGGGTGAGCATGACCTTACTCCTCAGGTAACATGGTCACTTAGGTCTGCATGCAGGGTCAGCTGAGTACAGAACTGTTACAGTTCTCTTGTTCTGCATGTACTTCAATAATCACTGGATACCTTACTGTTTTACTGATTCTTAATAGATTTCCACCAACCATTGAATGCCATTTGATATTGCAAAGCAAAGTCATACTTTCACTCTTAACAGTTGAATTGTACCACCAAACCCAGTATTTATACTTTGAGCAAGATGATGCACACATGAGGTGTATCTCTGTCTCCAATGTGAACTTGAGTGATATGCATTTGTTCTAATCTCAAGCAGCAGCTGTATGGGTTGTTATTTCGAGTAAAATTTATAATTTAAAGTTGAAATGTTACATTTTTCCTTTCATACATATAGAACACTGTGGGGCAGTTGGCTGCTTCATGTCATTCTATGCTCATAGTGCATTATGGGACTTTTGCCTGCTTTACAATACTCTGTGCAGACAGTAAACAATGGAACTTTTGCCTGCTTCACATTGCTTCCTGCGCATATACTATTGCCTGCTTCACATAACTCTGTGCTGATAGTAAATAATGGAACTTTTGCCTGCTTCACATCGCTCCATGCTTATAGTGCAATATGGGACCATTGCATGCTTCACATATCTCAATGCTTCGTGGATTATGGGACTATTGCCTGCTTCAATTTGCTACATGGGCATAGTGCATCATGGGACTACTGCCTGCTTTACAATTACTCTGTGATCATTTTGCATTATGAGATGAGTGCTTGTTTCCCATTGTTCCATGTTCATAGTGCACTATGGGTTTATTGCCTGCTTTACATTACTCTATACATATAGTGTATTATAGGACCATTGCACTTCACATTGCTCCATGCCTGCTTCACATTACTCCATACTCATAGTGCATAATGGAACAGGTTAGTTCAACTCCATCTGGATTCTTGATATCCATGATTGATTTATGGATATCCAAAAATGAGTTTTGTATTTTAATGTTGGTCTTTGAACAAATTAGTGATGCTCCCTGTATAATTATAACTACTGATTGGTTTGACCAGTTAGACAATTTAAAACCAATATATTGTTTCTCAATTCACAAAAGGAAAATGAAGAAATTCTCCATGTTTGAATGGAGAGAATAGCAGTTAATTAAAAAAAAACATATTTGACAGACCAGCAGGGATGAAAATTCCCTCCTTTTCAGAGGTTTTCCTCCTTTTTGGTCAGAAAAGTTTGTTCTAAAAGTGTGTGGATTTGGTATGAAAAGGAACTTCCAAAATCTGATGAAATTAGGGAAAGGTGGCCAGACATTTACATGTATAGGAGTGTTTCCCTCCTTTCTTGCTCTTTGATGTTCTCGTCCCTGAGACCGGCAACCTCTCATCAGCTGTTATCTATGATCAGATTGCAACAGTGCATTTACCATATTACCACAGATTACTGAATGAGCCACAGTGATACCACTACAATCCAGATCAGCCAAGTGCATTATGGGACTTTCACTTTGCTTCATGCTAACTTCGTTATTCTTTCATATAAAGAATTCCTTTGTTGAATATCTATGGGGCACCCTTGTACTATTTAGGTATTTTATTGATATCAAGAATTTGAATTCTTGGTATCAATAAATGAATTATTGATGTCAAGAAATGAATTACTAAGTCCCAACCATTTCTTTATATTAAGAATTCGTTTTATTTAGACCTGAATGAATACAAAATAGTAGTCCACATTGAATGCTCCCTTGTAAACTGGGAAGCAGGACTTCTGATTGGCTAGCAGAATTTGGTGTTGCACTTGCTTGCAAAGCAGACCAAGATCCGTGTTACTACACTGAGTCTGCCCTTCTACGCCAGGATTTTATTTACAGTAAGGGAAACAAAACTATTGTGTGACCCTCCCCCTAGACTGAGACACCAATCAGGAAGTTCATTATAAGCTGGACCAGTAGCAGCCTCTGGTCCTTAGTGTACTGAATTTACCATAGTAACCACACTCAGCCAAAATTAGAAACCAAGTCACTTTTCCAATGCTAATACAGTGACCTTGTCAAAGAAGGGCAGACCCCAGTGAAGTAGACAAAATATGACGCTTGGGTTTGCTTTGGAAGCATGTGCTGAACTCGCATTTTATGCTCGCCCAGGGAGTACATTGGAATCCTCATATCCGTCCGGACAAAGATCAACTTCGACGGACTTGAACAACATGTGGATAAAGCATTCAAAGGTGGTACATGTTGGTATATTAAAATGTCTGGTGTTGAGGCTAAATGTGATAAAGGTAAGAGTAAAGGAACATCTTACACAGAGCAAGAGTGTGCTCAAATGATAGAATACATTATCAACAATGCATACTTTTGCCTTGAAACCAGAGTCTATCAACAAGTAGTAGGCATACCAATGGGAACAGATCCAGCCCCATATATTGCCAACCTTTATTTACATTATTTTGAATCAAAATGGATGGAAGAATTGACAAAAACAAACTTTACAGCTGCAAGATCATATTCTCACACAAGATTTATAGATGACCTATGTGCTTTAAACAATGGAGATGAAATAAAGGGAAATTGGAATAACATATATCCCAAAGAATTAATATTAAATCTGGAAAATGAAAGTGATACAAAAGCTACTTTCCTTGATCTTGATATAGAAATAAAGAACAACCAGTATGTAACAAAAATATTTGACAAGAGAGACCAGTTCAAATTTGATATCTCCTACCCTGATCTGACAGGAAACATTCCAGAGAAACCAACATATGGAGTTTGTATCGGACAAGTGATACGTATTGCTAGAAACTCCACAATTTTTAGTGTTTTCGTCAATAGAGTCGGAACTTTGTTGCAAAACCTACTACACAAAGGTTATAAAAAACAACTGCCCAAAACTCTGTTGAAATGTTTCCAGAGATATCACCAAATACCTAATAAATACAACACTAACTCCAGAACATCAAAACTATTTCAAGATGGAGCTTGAAATGACAAAGTGTAATTCTCAAAAGTGTTTATAGAGTGGTAAACATAGGATCCTTTCATTCCACGGCAGTAAAATAAATCCGTGATGTCCAATAAGCATGTCAGTATAAGAGCATTAAGAGGGAGCATGATACAGTAATTTGTTAAAAAGTTGGTTTTTTTTTGTTTTTTTGTTTTTGTTTTTTTTAATGTCAATAACTACATTTCATGATTTCAAAACATCTCATTATTCATATCAACAAAGAGAAAGTATTTCTTGGTGTTAATTAATGAATTCTTGATATCAATGAATGAATTATCAGTGGCGTAGGAAGCTTTGAACTATTGGGGGGGGGGGGGGGAGAGCCCAAATGATGAACTGTGTACGGAAGGTGACCCTGCTTGGGGGGGGGGGGGAGGGCCCCCCGTTCCGACGCCACTGATTATATGTATTAAGAAATCGGCATATATAGTAAAAGGGCGCCCCATAGGTATGAACAATTCGATTTGTATTTCTTGACCTCAGTAATTCTTTTTATTGATATCAATAATTCCCAACCATTTCTAGATTTAAATTCGGATTCTTTTGATATCAATAAATCGATTTATTTATATCGGAATGATTTCTTGATATCCGAAAAATACCTAATAAATAGTAAAAGGACACCTCATAGATATCAATAAATCGAATTCTTGGTGTCAATAAATCGGGAATAAACACGAAAAGGGCGCCATATAGATATGAACAATTCGAATTATTGACAAAAAACTGATATCTTTATATCAAAAATCGAATTAATTGATATCAATAAATAGGAAGAATTTCTGAATGCCAGTAAATGAATTCCTATCAAAAAATGATCTCTGGATATCGGTAAATGATTATAGATATGAATGATATTGATGTCAATAAATCTAAAATAAATAGTAATAAGGCGCCCCATAGATACAAATTACAAATGCTGTGGAATCTCCCTTTTAAGACCGCCTGAGGGACTGAAAAATGTGGTCTTAACGGGGATGTTCCGTTCAGGATAAACAAAAATAGGTCTGTAAATTGATGGTCTTAATATAGAAATGGTATGTATGGACGTGGTCTTAATCGAAGATTCTACTGTACTATATAGACCTGTTCGCAGGACCACGTGTACACTTGTAAGTAAAAGGCCAACCTGCAAAAAAGTCGCTGACAAAAGTCTAGACTGGGACTTAGGACTGTTCGTCAACCACGTCACTGTCCATTTTCTCATTGCACTGTACACATACCATTGCCCACAGTTCTATACCTCGCCGGTAAAATGCTTTCAAATTGATGCTTGGTTCCCCCAGACTCTCCGATAGATGATTGACAGATGCACACAAAAATGACAGAAGCCGCGCCCATTATAACATCTTTAATACATGCTCATCAACGCAACAGGATCCAGCGTCAGGACATAGACGTATTACCGTATGTAACTGTGTGAAAGGTACCTGCTCATAAAATGAAACAGTTGTGGACTTCTGCTTCATTCACTGGTTAGATTTATTTACCTGAAAGAAGAATACTGACCTCGACCTTCGGCCTAGGTCAGTATTCTTCTTTCAGGTCCATAAAACTAACCCGTGACCTCAGCAAAAGTCCATTATTGTACATCAGTTAGTTAGGCCTACTGCTTATTTGATAGAACGTGAAACCGGACATATGGCTGTTAAATGATTTAAAGGCATTACTGATTACTTATGACCATTTCGTGGTGAACTAGTTTTACATGTCTGTAATTGTATGCGAGGCCACTGTTATTATCTTGATTGTTATGAAGCCTACCATTGGGCTACTGGAGTTTCCCGCTGAGATAGTTATCTTGATAATCAGGCTCATCAACGACACAAACACCAAAGGCAAGAAAAAGAACTTCAAAGGGGCTCACTGACTCAGCAACGTGATTGACACGATATGACCGTGACAAGCTTTAAGGAGTGATGTCACAGGCTTTAAGAATGATGCTGTTACAACTTGCACCCCTTTCTTGAAAAGTGGTCCACATTTTATCATTCTATGTGTGGTCATCTGCTTTGCATTTAAGCACGGATGAACGTTAGGGACTTTATTTACGGATTATACTGGCACAAAATCTAACGGTACATTCTACTGCTAAGACTCAGGAAACAGACGATTGTAATAAGAAATATACCGTCGCAGAGATGTATTTTTGTAAAATTTGTTTTATTCAATATTCAATAACTTTTATTTAATTTCAATAATCAGTAAAAATATAGACAATATTCCAGAATAAAGTAGACCTTTGTTTCAGATTTTATAAAGGGCTGGGACGTCCTCGTATTTATTAATGTGGAATAGTTGAACTCATCGTTTGAAGAAGGGACAAAGACCCACATCGAGCAGGCCAAGCATCACACTCACAGTCCACAACACGGACCAGTTAGTCAGCGACTGTGTGCCATTTCCCCTTTTTTTAAATTTAACGCAATATGATGAACCGGTCGGGAGCCAGACAACAGCGAACATATGCAGGTGACACGTACCGGACAGAGCAAGGCTTGATGATAGTGGTGTGGTACAGTTAGTCAGATGATGTATTTGAAGGGAAATCTTAAACCTAATTGACTTTACATTAAAGTTTCAGGGAAAAGTCTATCAACGTGTTCGATAATTTTTTCTGCATACATGGATTCGCCTATCTTAGGTCCAGTTTCTAAATTACAAGGCTTACAAGACCGCTTCGGCTCCAGAAAGGGGTGCTGCAATTAGTGAGAGCTGGGGGTGTGAGGGTTGCTACAAAGGCCTATTTGATTCTGTTCCAGGTTCACCCTCTCAACCAGCCCCCGCGCACGCCCACCCCTGCCCCGCCAAAATATTAGCACGATGCTTGACTGACTGAACGTTACGAGCACCTGTGTTCACAGGCCCACATATTCAATTACCGTGCAGATATTAGGAATATTACTTACTGCATGAAAGTTGTCTCTGTCCGCATTGTGTAAGTGACACTACAATGTGACACTACCTATTTGCCTTGCCCACAGGAACAGGGGCACACAAGAGATTCTCGTATTAATTTTATACACATGCTCGTTCAACTGACGGCGCCCGAATTATTATATTATTCGAACATATATGATGGAAAATTCGCTGCCCCCAAGATGTCACACAAAAAAAGATGGGTGACTAGCAAGACGACTATAGGCTAGCAAATTTACTTAGATATAATCGGTACAATGGTGCATCGTTTTGAATATTAATGAGCAATAAATTACGTAATTTTGTAAATGATGGAAAGAAAGTTATTAAAGAAATTTTGTTTTGCTCTAAAATGACGAAAATGTATACATTCACGTGCATTGAAGTCGGCATGTATGTCTGACACCTGAATATTTGGATTCAAATTTTGCAAGTAAGATGGTGTTAGATTACTTACAACATTGCACGCAAAAAACAGATCGTTTCGTAACTAATGTTTTACAGCCAGCTGAGTTCGTGGTGTTGTGCTAAAATTAAAAATATCCATGACTGCGTACACTGAAAAGAGCGTCTGGGCAAGTGGTTCAAAAGTGTAACGCCTATTTTACTTCAAGTTTCACATGTGTGATAGCCGCCCTAGGCGTATGTCGTATGGCGAATGGTAACATCAATGTCTGAGATGCACATCCCGAATTGTTAAATTTTTGTCTGCAATTTTATCCCAAAATGAAATGAAATAAAAAAAATTAAAGATGGTCTGAGCAAAACGGGCAGCTATACCTGCTTCTTACACATTTCGCAGCACTGTTCGTGTGATTTTGAAAGTTTCAAATGGAAAACTAACTGAAGTTACATTTAATTTCTTCCTTTCTGGCTTCAGCTGACTTGTTACTCGGCTGAAGTTGTTAGATGGGTTGTTAATTGTCGACCGTCCACCCATCGTCTACATTAACATTTCCATCCTCTCCAAAACCATAGACATGATCCTCTTCACATTTGGTATAGAGATCCAACTTGGGTTAGGCTCTATGTTCAAATTGTCACACTATACAATGATTTTTGAGCGGGTTCTTTTTTTAGCAAAACCTTAAAAAAAGCATCTACAAAACCGATTTGAAATTGCGTCAGGAGACTTCTCGGGACCCCCTGACCAAAATTGTCCAACGGGTGGCAGTTTTTTTTTTTTTTTATTTTTTTTTTTACGCAATTTTTTTGTTTTAACTGTTTTCGACTTCTCCAAAACCGTCCCCCAGATTGTGCCGAAACTTGATGGGGATGAGCTTGCGGAAGAGTCCAACAGTTTTTTTTTTTTTAACTTGTGGTGATTCTGTGGGTCTCTGATTTTTTTTTTTCAATTCTGGTACTTGTTGGTTAGTGCATACATAGAGCGTTGAGGCAAACGATCTATGGTGCATACATTTCTATTGATTTTATGTCCGTCAATTAGGATTGTAATGGTTATTCATCTTTTCGACTTCTAATCCAAAACCGTTGGCTAGATCCCTTTGAAGCTTGATAAGGATGTAACTTGATGAGTTTGTTCAAATGGTCATGATTTATATATTTGTTGTTTGTTTCTTCAATTAATTTATTTATTTGGTGCATTTTACTGGCCAAATCTTGAACCTGTTTTGTCAGTTGCTCTGAAGTTACACATGGGCTCCTTTGGAGACCCCTATACCTTAATTTGCTTAACAGGTGGCGCTGTAATTTTTCTATTGCGTTGTTGTTGTTGTTGTTGTTGTTGTTGTTGTTGTTGTTATTTGTTTTTTTTAACTTAGCTGACTTGTCAGGCAGCTCAGCTTATCTTATGGTCCTCCGTCTGTCGTCCGTCGTCCATCAACAATTTATAATTTTTGACTTCTCAAAAAGGGCTGGCCAGATCCACTTCAAGATTGGTGGGGATGTGCCTTGGGTGGGTCTCTACAAAGTTTGTTCAAATGGTCACAGTCCAGTGATTTTTGGATTTTTTATGATTTTTTTTGCTCATATTTTGGCAAAATCTTAAAAAATCTTCTTCGAAACCGATTGGCCAATTGCTTCGAAATTACATTGGGACACGTCTGGGGACCCCTAGACCTTACTTTGTTCAACAGGTGGCACTCTAATTATGTCTGTGTGCCAACACAAACATACTGTTTTTCTAGGAATTCTTTCTTTCTTTCTTTCTTTCTTTCTTTCTTCTTTCTTTCCTTCAGTCTTTCTTTCTTTCTTTACAGGCAAATTTGTCCGACATTTCATTTGAAAAGTATTACACGTAGAAACTCCAAGCTTGGCACAATTATACTTCTATGGATGAAGTCTGGCCTTTTTATAATGAGAGGTCATGGTTTTCAAAATTATGCAAATGAGGGCTAATTAAAGTTTTAAATTTTCAATATCTTATGTACTATAGTAGATGTGGTTCCGAGTTTATAGGAATTCAATCATAGCCAGGTAAAGGTCATCTCAAATGTCAAGGTCATGTCAAGGTCAAAGGTCATGTCAAGGTCACAGATCAATTTTAAGCCAAAATGTCATTTTTGAGATCAAGCTTCACTTCAGATGGAGGTCATCTCAAGGTCAAAGGTCATTTCAAGGTCAGAGGCCACTTTCGATGGTTGCTTTCTTCTTGCCATAACTTGGTCAATTTTTATCCAATTTTGATCATGTTGGGCTCAAACTGTAACTATTGTACACTGCACATTTTTGAAACTGACATGTGACCTTTAAAGGTCAATGGTCAAGGTCATTTCGGCCTCTGAATGTTTCGTCCAGCCATAACTTGGCCAATTTCCATCCAATTCTAATCATGTTAACTCAAATTGTAGGTATTGCAACAATGTACATTTTTATAGGAACATAATAAGCTCAAAAGGGCAAAGGTCAAGGTCATTTGGCCCTTTGAAAGTTTCATCTTGTCAAAACTTGGTCAATTTTCATCCGATTTGGTTCATGTTGGGCTTAAAATTGTGGGTATTGTAACACTATACAATTTACATGTGATCTGTAAAGGTCAAAGGTCAAGGTCATTTGGACTTTGAAATTTGCATCCAGGCATAGGCTTAAAGTGATGTGAAATACCATAGGATAAAAGTTGTAGCATTTAATATTTACTACTTTTGAAGGCACACAGACAGATGTGCTTTGAAGCAAATCTTCTTTTCTAGTTTTTCTACCTTTTTTAGGTGGGGCTCCGTAAGGAGACCCCCTCTCATGTACAATGTACATAGTAGACCTAAAAAGTTCAATATTTGAAAACCAGGAACTATTCCTGATGTGTTAATAGTCCTGATTTGTGACAAGACTTTATTCTTAACATTTGATATCGGCAAAATAAACAAGACTGATACCTGAGGGTTTAATAAGAGAAAATACTCTGTCACCACTGGTCACAATTGCTGAAAATGCCTAACTGTTAGCTGAAAAAGCCTAACTGTGAGAATATGCCATACGGCGAACATATGTATTCTGGTGCAAACAAGAAACAGATTTTAAAAAGGTGTAGGTTATTTTCTTTCATTTGTGCTCTTAATGGTAACACTGGTATTACTGCTCATTGCTGATGTAAAATGTAGATATTCTTTATCGATCTATGCACATTATCAGGACCTTTCTGTTAAAAGAAGTTCCGTATCTTGCTTGTATTCGTGCCTGAATGTCACGTCAAATCTTTAAACACCGAACTTTTGTCAGCTCAATGAGGCTCTCCGTAGGTTTTTGCATATCCAGACAGTTACCAGTCTGAACACGTCCAAAGATGCATCAGACGGAAAAAAAAAACATTGAGCATTCGTTACAGTGATCTAAAAAGTCCACGAGAAAATGTAATCAAGTTATCACTTCCCCTTACATGTCTTGTGCAAGTACGCTGTTTTGGCGCAATAACATTAACAATATGTATAAGTGCTTTAAAGTTGTATTCCGCGATATTTCATACACGTACCTATCCACGTAATTCATCACTAATCATGCGTCGAAGGACCGCTGTGCCTTCGTTTTGGTCAATAAACATGATATTTTGGCGGCAAGAAGGAGTTTTTACATTCGACCATGCAAGTGTGTTGTTTGTAACGGCATTCGGCCATGCACAACGGTTCTAGGGCAATTCCTCGCTGATGAGAGATATATTAAGAACCAGTTGGCTCTCGCCGGTCACGTGGCGTGCGCTATATTGCGAGAGCAAAGCACAATTGCATGCAGTCTCCACGTGCTTGCAGAGCCGTCTGCGGAGACAAAGTGAAACTGTGAAATACCACTATTTTGTTGGCCGTCAACGAGAATAGAATTTTTCATGTGATTAACTGTGCTTGATCATATTTTAATCATGCATGTTCGTATCGCAAGACTCAATGATAAATGGACGAGTTTGTTCGCTCATCGGTGCCTATGTTGTTTGTTCAAGCCTACGGCCTTCGCATCGTTCGAACTTGAAGTTGAAGACGATGCAGTCTTACATAATGTTCCGGTGTCAATGACAATGTTTGACACATTTATTGACGAAAAACAGCAAATAAAGCTTTTATATATGGTGTTCATTTTGACGCTAAACTTGTGCATGTTTTTATAAATTCAAGTCGCGATCGTTTGCTATGGACTGTGTTTGTGGTATATATTTTGATAGACATATTTGTTTGCTTTAGATTACATAAGTGTGGAAAACGAGCAAATGAGAACACACATGGTCGCAAACAATAACACATGATTGTCATCTTCACCGTTCACTGCAAATACAGATTCAACTTGGAACATATTGACCTCAAATCTCAGGAAACTAAATTTTTATGCAGTGAAACAAACGTCGTTTCCAATTTCAAGATTTGTCTATAATTTGGTACCAGCAATTCTAGGATGCAGGTACCTCCGTTCCATTGGTTATTAATGTTACAGCAAAGATGGTAGAAAAAGCCCTCCTTGAGGGTGGGTAAGGGGTTTCTCGCACTGGCGTACTGCTTTTTTTTTTATTTATTTATTTACCGTACTGGGGTACTGGAAGCCGTCTTGTTTTACGTACTTCGTACTATCCAAAATTTTGAAAGATTTTTATTTTCCGTACTGCGTACTCTAGAAGAATAATTACCTGTACCAGCGTACCGAACCCCCCCCCCCTCCTTGGTTACAGTGAGCAAAAGACTATCTTCATGCTTATCTGCAGAGAGAGAGAGAGAGAGAGAATTCGTCGTGTTTCCTACCAAAAATTTTGTTTTAGGATGTTTGTTTTATTGACGATGCACTGCATTCGTAACAAATCAAAATCTGTATTTCATTTTTTCTCCCATTCTCTTCTTAGATCTTGTCAATATTATCGTCTGAATAATTTTCCTCGCGCTGTTCCTACCAACTCTACACTATAGTAGATTGTTCCAATGCAATTAAGCAATCATATATTTCGAGTTTGCATCATGGTATGATACATTTGAAATCCTCAGTATTTTTTTTTTCATCGCAAATTACCAAAATAAAAATGCGAGATAAAAAACAAACAAAACAAAACAAAACAAAAACAAAACAAACAAAAAACAAACAAAAAAAACAAGAAAAAAAACAAAAACAAAACAAAACAAACAAACAACAAAAAAACAAACAAAACACACACACACACACACACACACACACACACACACACACACACAAAACCCCACAGCAGATCTAGAAAGGACCAGATGAAATTCTGAATTACTTGACTAAAATGATTTGTTTGGAAAAAATTGTTGATACCTTAAGTTTATGTACATCAACTTTTGTTCTGCATAGGGCTATGACTTACAAGAAAGAACGATAGATAATTCTGTGCTGGAAGCATGTGCAAAAAAATGGATGTTATTTAGTTGGACTTGTGTGTGCGTGTTTTCGGAGAATGTATACGGTCGCGACCGATAATAGCAGATAGATATGGCTGAAGCAGTGACCGAAAGAGTGAGAGAATGAGGCTTCTTTGTATAATAAATTTTATGTTTCGAAACGTACAGTTCCTCATCAAATTTTCATGTCGCATGTGCCATTATACCGAACACAGTGTGACACCCGAGGACCCGTTCAGACCGTTGTGCAGTATACCGTTCTGTCAATGGTGACAACGTTCAAAGCTTGTTCTAATCCATTGCAAATGCATTTGGCTAGTGTGGTACACAGCAATGTGAAATTACAAGTACAATCCTTTCTAGTTTTTCAAAATAAATTCGTTATATTGTCGTCGAGAAATGTTGGTAAAATTCTCTGTCGGACGAGGCTCTGAACAACGTAACCTATTGCAACTTCCCACACAAGTGGCATGCAGACAAATGTCTGAAGAAAGAAACTCACACATTATACCTTGCACAATCTTAAAGAAATACAGAACTGATAAAGTCAAGTTCATGAGAAAATTTTATGGTGCCCCTAGGAAAATTGATGACGAATAGAATAACATAAATCTTTGACATCGTAGACAATAACAGCTTGATAAGTAGCGGAGGTCGCGGGCACGTCTTCCTCGCAATATGTGCAGTCAAGAGCTGCCGATGCAGACAAAATTTTATCTCGAAGTTAGCGGGAAACGTAGATAGTATGCCCATTTGTTTGTTGTTTTTTCTCTCTCTTTGTCTCTGAAGTTGCCGTCGTCTTTACTGATCTTAATTAACGGCACTTTTGTCCCATGAATTTGATTACCTAGCCACTCTCCCCCCCCCCCCCCAAAAAAAAAAGAAAAGAAAAAGAAAAGAAAACTTCATCAAGCTGGAGCGGTTATAATATGATAATGATATTCGGATTCAATCTCGATTGATTACAAACACGACTGATCAAGTATCCATGACGACTTGAATATAACGACTTCAAAGAAATGGGCGGCTCCTGTGATCTTTGATTTTTTTTTTCCGGCACGTGCGACAATTGGGCACTGCTCTGAACATCAGACCTGTTCAGAATGAATGTAGCGACATCATCATCACTTGCACGCCCAAGGCTGACCTTGTCCTTCTTTTACAACCCGCTATCGCTCCATATTTTCAACACCGATGGAAACTGTGTGTGTCTGTCTTATTTTGTCACGCGCGGCTGGGGCAAGTTTCTTTTCGCTGTGAGTGGCGTAATTTTCTTGGTCGCACAAGCAGACGAAAAGCCGGCTCAGACGGAAAACATAAGATGTACGCATGCGCGAGATCTGTATGTAAATGACCCAAATGACGTTGTCCAGGAATTCCCTACCGCACTCTGTTTGAATATTGAAGTTCCATCGGTGGAACCCGAAGAAGACGTGAGGATTACTCGGTAGTTTCACAAGTAAGTGTGTGTTTTTCATATTTCGTTGTTTTATATTGTGTATTTTACACGAGCGAAGATGTGTTTGTATAAAATTTGACAGGTTCCCTGCCACTAGCGGTGTCATAGCATCAATGTGGTATCCACGTGGTCATTGCCATGTTGACCATCACATGAACATTAATAAAAAAGTCATAATGGCAATGTCGCTCATCACGAACACATGCTTTTGAATATCAATGCATTGCTCACAAATTAAACTTGATGTGTGTTTTGAAGTCTTATACTTAGTTGTTATTGTATGTCACTTGGTCTGCTTTATTGATTGCGTTCAATTGATTGTGGGATTCTGAGATGAATCAAGATCTAGGTCATGGATCCGAGCGAGAAGTGGATGTTTGTAAACATTGCCATGCTGAGACTGTCGACATTTTCAGTTCACGTTTTGAATGACCTATCACTCAGTGCTGTACTCACTCAACCTTGCGCTCGATAAGGCCACTTTGTTTGATGCTAAAACTATTTTTTCTTCGATTGATATACTGTATAGGGAAACTGTGTGCCAGAACAGTCACGGAGAGATGGGAAAAGTTGTGTTTTAATGGGAGGGAAAATGGCGTCAGTGAAAACTATTATTGAAGCAAAGCAAAACTTATATAATTTAAAAGTTGGTTTGATTCATTTACATGTTGAGCTTTAGATTTGTCACATCGTAATCATTCATAACTTGCCTTTTTTGAACGATCAGAATAGAGGTTGAAATGTATGTATGTATGTATGTATGTATGTATATATATGTATCTATGTATATATATATATGTATGTATATATATATATATATATATATATATATATATATATATATATATATATATATATATATATATATATGCATATTTTAAGTGTGATTAAAACCCCATCTTCTGCTGGGATTTTGGTGTGATTTTTACCTCAGCTGACTTGTCAGTCAGCTGAGGTTTTTTGAGGGTCCATCGTCCATCGTCCGTCCGTCGTCCACAATTCACATTTTCGACTTCTTCTCAAAAACCATCCGCCAGATTCACTTCAAACTTGGTGGAGATGTGCCTTGGGTGGGTCTCTACTAAGTTTGTTCAAATGGTCACGGTCCAGTGATTTTTGGATTTTTAATGAATTTTTTTGTCCTTTTTTGGGTAAATCTTAAAAAATCTTCTTCTCCGAAACCACTCACTCAATTGCTTTGATATCACACAGGGACACTCTCTGGGATACTTAGTTCTTAATTTGTTCACCAGGTGGCACTGCAATTTTTTCGTAATTTTTTATGAATTTTTGTGTGTTATAGCTATTTTCGACTTCTTCTCCAGAACCATCACTCAGATTACGCTGAAACTTGGTGGATATGTTCCTTGTAGAAGGGTCAAACAAAGTTGTTCACTATGTGGGAATGCTGCGGATTCCTGATTTTTAAGGATTTTTTCAATTCTGGTACTTGTCGGTCAATGCAGCTTTCCTATTGATTACTATGGAAGTCAATGGGCATTCTAATGCTAATTCACATTTTTGACTTCTTCTCCAAAACCGTCATCCAGATTAACTTCAAACTTGGTGGCAATGTACCTTGGGTGGGTTTCTACCAATTATGTTCACGTGGTCATGCTCCAGTGATTTTTGGATTTTTAATGATTTTTTTTTTTTTTTTGACAAATCTTCTTCCCCGAAACTGCTTACCTAAATGCTTTGATGTCACACAGGAAGACATCTAGGGACTCCTTGTTGCTAATTTGTTCACCAGGTGGCGCTGCAGTTTTTTTCTAATTTTTTTGTGAATTTTTGTGTGCTATAGTTATTTTCGACTTCTTCTCCAGAACCGTCGCTCAGATTAAGCTTACACTTGGTGCATATGTTCCGAATGGAAGGGCCAAACAAAGTTGTTCACTGTGTGGGAATGCTGCGGATTCCTGATTTTTAATGATTTTTTCAAGTCAGCTCCTTTGGGGTAAATGCACCTTTCCTATTGATTACCATGTAAGTCAATGGGCATTCTAATGCTAATGTACATTTTCGACTTCTTATCCAAATCCATCATCCAGATTAACTTCAAACTTGATGGCAAAGTACCTTGGGTGGGTGTCTACCAGGTTTGTTCCAATGGTCATGTTCCAATGAATTTGGATTTTTTTGTGATTTTTTTTCAAAAATCACTGCAAAAGTTTTAATAGGAAAACTTAACATAGGAATTTCTTGTAATGGTCATAACTTTAATAATATTGACCAGATTTACTTCAAACTTGGTGGGGATGTGCCTTGGGTGGATATTTACCAAGTGTGTTCAAATGGTCAAGCTCTATTGATTTTTGGACTTTTGATGAATTTTGTTGTGTTTTTTTTTGGGGGGGGGGGGCAAACCTTCAAAATTCTTCTCTGAAACCACTCACCCAATTGCTTTGATATCGTACATGGACACTCCCGGGAACACCTAGTTCCCAATTTGTTCACCAGGTGGCGCTGCAATTTTTTTTTAATGAATTTTTTTTATGGATTTGCTATTTTTCACTTGTTCTCAGAACCATCCCTCAGATTAAGCTGAAATGTGATGGATATATTGTTGTGGAAGGGTCAAACAAGTGTTTACTAGGTGGCACTGCTTTGGATTCCTGATTTTTAAGGATTTTCCATTCAGGTACTTATCGTTCAATGCAGCTTTCCTATTGATTACCATGTAAGTCAATGGGCATTCTAATGCTAATTCACAGGACAACTGACACGAAATTTACTGTTTACTTGATATCTTGAGATCTGTTTTGGGTTAGCTACACGTTAACTGTTTTGTATGAAGGTCATGCTGAGACAGTACATGAATGACCTTGACCTCGTTTGTGGGATCACAGTGCAACATACATGAATTTTACTCTTCATTATAACTTGAGAATTACTTGAACTTTGATGTTGCACGTGTGGGTGTTCTTCTATGAAGGTCAGACTTACTCAGAACATGGTGTCCTTGATCCTTTCCAAAGTTCATAGAGCTG
>CAXHWN010000618.1:0-13000 GCA_964020975.1 Hermodice carunculata
TGGGCTTGTACATGGACCCTAACAATGTCATCAGGGCTGTTAGAATTCCGTTTATCAAGAATTCAAGATCTGCTATACAGGCAAATATACTTTACCTTCCAGTGAACAGTAAACATAGATACAGTGACTTAGATTGAAGTAAGGCTGGACAGAGGAATCGCGAATACTGTGAATCAAATGTATAAAACGATTTGGTATTAAACAAAGATGAACCTGTCCATAGCAATTAATCTGCTGGGACGTGTAGCCATCAACTTTTATTGCCTGTTTTTGCAAGATACATGAGATGTGCAGTGGTTTGTGAAGGCTCTATTCAATATAGGTTCATGTAATATTAAAGGTAACAAATTTCATATTTTTATACAGAAGGTAAATGCGTTTTAAATGACTGCTGTGTGTGTATATATGACCCAATCTGTAACATTATCAGTCGTTTATGGTGTTAAGTGTTATTAATGCAAGACTCGGACTATAAATTGTATTATCATATTGGACTGATCCACTGAAATGAGACCTATTAACTACCATATTAATTTCTGGTGAAATTGATATGTTGTTTTCTGTTTGTGTAATGACTTTGTACACAAATAAAGTATCACATGATGTTCAAGTCAGTGGTAGAATTTTATTATTCAGTGCTTGTAGATGTGCTTGTAAGGGATATAGTCACTCGTTGTATAGTCAGTGCCATGTGCCTTAACTCACTCCATATCAGTCCCTGATTATTCCGTATATTTACCGAGATTTAAGATAATTGCTTATTTAAATTCTTCATGAAAAGAGCTTTTGTTCAAGTACCAACATGCCTATAGTTTGAAGTCAGTGGATCTGGCACTGCCTGGCAAGTCATGCTGCAGCTGCAAGGGCAGCTCCAGCATGACTTGCCAGGCAGTGCCAGAACCACTGACCAAGGCCTGTGACCATAGTACGGAATAAGTTAAAGTTATATTCATGTAGCAAGGTTCCTTGTTCTTAACAACATGTATTTTAATAAGGGTAACAAAGATTCCACAAGGACTTCCAACATGCAGGTACAGATAATACATCTCAAATTATCATTCCTCAGATGTGGTGCTCTTGTGAACAAAAAAAAAAAAAAAAGAAAGAAAGAAAGAAAAGGAAAAGAAAAAATACTCCATAGCAAAATTTCAAGGATGTGTACATGTATGTTTATATACACAGGCAAATCTGGTTTAATTTTACTTTTAAAAGTTCTGTTTCATAATTTTGGTCAGTTTACTAAAAGCAGGTAAAGAATATGACACCTCAAAATACCATGAAACATTCCTCCAAATATGCTCAGATAATATAGAACAGAGGCAATCACAAATAATGATGATAATATGTCCTAAACTCAGTCCACAACTGACAACAACCCAATACACAAAATGATAGCGGGTTAGAGTTTCAATTCTCATTTTATTCCATGATCCATTTAATTTTTCTCAGAACAGTCTTGCAAATCTACTGAGCCCTTTTCACCTAAGTGAATCCAGTAAATTACCTGACTGCTTGCAAATATATATTGTTGAGCAGTGTCGCCTCCGTACCAAGCAGATGATGTTTTTACATGTGGAACCTACATTTGATGTCCTTAATGGATTTTGTGTGTTGAACGCATTTTTTTTCCACTCAGAAAAGACTGAGTTAAAATAATAAATTGACCAAACAACCATTGGAGGCGTATCAAATGCAAGTAAATCTTAAGTAAAGATAAAGTGTGTATATTAAGAGCATTCTTCATGTTCATGCAGTTGAAGTAGTTTGGAAGTTAATTTAGGGATCATTGGGTTAAAGCCTGGAGCCAGCATTAATTCACTCAATTACTCCTCCTGATAACATCTTGTGATTATTAATTCTCTGCCAGGTACACTCAATTGCTATGTTTTATCATAATTGGATAATTGCATGTTGATGTGATATGGAGTGAAGGGAATTGTGCATTCACCACTTTATCCAATGTTTGTTATTTAGTTTTCTAGTTTTCTTCAATATTGGGGTTCATTGCTTTCTTTACCGGCTTTTCTCCAGCTTTTAGCTCAGTGGACTTGTCAGTCAGCTGAGCTTATAGGATGGTCACTCATCCGTCGTCCGTCAGTCTCTTATCATCATTGCACATTTTATATTTTGACTTCGCCAAAACCATTGGCCAGATCCTCCTCAAACTTGGTGGAGTCTATCATGGGTGGGTCTCTAGCAAGTTTCTTCAGTTGGTCATGGTAGAATGATTTTTTGAATTTATGAGGATTTTTTTAGCTCAGCTGACTTGTCAGTCAGCTGAGCTTATCTTATGGTCCTCTGTCCGTCATCCGTCCGTCAACAATTTATATTTTCGACTTCTTCTCAAAAAGCGCTGGCCAGATCCACTTCAAACTTGGTGGGGATGTGCCTTGGGTGGGTCTCTACCAAATTTCTTCAAATGGTCCCTGTCCAGTGATTTTTTTACTTTTTTATGATTTTTTTTAGTTCATTTTTTGGCAAAATCTTCTCAGAAACCGCTTGGCCAATTGCTTTGAAATTGCATAGGGAACTTTCTGGGGATCCATAGGCCTTAATTTGTTCAACAGGTGGTGCTGCAATTTTTGTCTATTTTTTTTTATGAATTTTTAAGTGTTTTCACTATTTTTGACCTCTCGAAAATCCTCACTTTGATTATGCTGAAACTTGGTGTAAATGTTCCTTGTGGAAGGCTTACACAAATTTGTCCACCAGGTGGTGTTGCTGTGGATCCTTCATTTTTAACGATTTTTTTTTCAATTCGGGTGTTTATCGGTCAATGCATACATTCCTATTGATTACTATGTAAGTGAATGGGGATTGCAGTGGTAATTCACATTTTCAACTTCTCAAAAACGGTCAGCCAGATTCACTTCAAATTTGGTGGGGATGTACCTTAAGTTTCTACCAAATTTGTTCAAATGGTCACAGTCCGGTCCTTTTTGGATTTTTTATGGATTTTTTTGTTCATTTTTTGGCAAAATCTTGAAAAATCTTCTCCAAAATTGATCAGCCAATTGCTTCGAAATTGCATAGGGACACATCTGGGGACCCCTAGACGTTAATTTGTTCAACAAGTGGCGCTGCAATTTTTGCTCCAAAACTGTTACAAAGATTATGCTGAAACTTGGTGGAAATGTTCTTTGTCAAAGGGTCAAAGAATTTATTCACCAGGTGGAGTTGCTGTGAATCCCTGATTTTTGACGAATTTTTAATTTTGGGTATTTTTCTGTTTATGCACACAGCCCTTTTGATCACCATGGAAGTCAATGTGCATTGCAATGATAAATTACATTTTTAACTTCTTTTCCAACTCTGTTAGTCTGATCATCAGTATGTGTTTGTAATTTATTTTGATGATATTCTCTGTTCATAATTGCGTAGGTGTACTTCTGGGGACACCTAGACCTGAATGTGTTCAACAGGTGGCGGTACAATTTTTTTTTCCTATTTTTTTTTAATGAACTTTTGTGTCTTTTTGCTGTTTTCGACTTTTCCAAAACCATCGGTCAGATTCACTTCAAACTTGGTGGGGATATACCTTGGGTGGGTCTGTATCAAATGTATTCATATGGTCATGCTCCAGTGATTTTAGGATTTTTGGTGATTTTTTATGGGCATTTTTTGACCAAGTCTTAAAAAATCTTCTCTCTGAAACTGCTCAGACTTTGATGTTGCATGCAGTGGCACATGAATGAGGGCCTGACTCAGACAGTACATAAGTGACCTTGACCTTATTTCCAAGGTCACAGGTTCACTTTCCTGAATTTAACTGCATTTGATAACTTGAGAACTATTTGAGTTAGGACCATCATATTGTTCATGGTAGTGGTCCTGTGCTAAGGGCAGACACACAATGTGTGGATGAATTCGAACTTATTCCCGATGCCACAGTGTCACTAGTGTCATCAATTTCTAGGTCAGCTGAGCATGTCCTGTACACCCAGGCCTCTTGTTTTTTCTTTTGTTAAATTTTTGGCAAAGTTAAAAAAAAAATCTTCACTGAAGCCACTTACCTAATTGCTTTGAAATTGCATAGGGCACTTCCAGGGACCTCTAGACCCTAATTTTTTACCAGGTGGTGCAATAATTTTTTTTTTTTTTTTTTTGTATCTTTTTACATGAATTTTTGTGTCTTTTTGCAATTTTTGACTTCTCCAAAACTGCCCTTTAGATAGTTCTGAAATATGGTAGAAACATAGCTTGTGGAAGGGTCAAACAAAATTGTTCTTCAGGTTATGTCGTGATGGATCCCTGAATTTTAACAAAATTTTCAATTTGGGTACTTGATTAATGCACACATTCCTATTGTAAGTCCATAGGGACTGCAATTGTAGTTCACATTTTTTAGCTCTTCTCCAAACCGTTTGCCAGATTCACTTAAATTTGGTGGGGATGTACTTGTGGTGAATCTCTTGGAAGTTTGTTAAATCGATCATGCTCCAGTGATTTTTTTATTTTTATGCCCCCCTTCGAAGAAGGTGGAGCATATAGCTTTGCACATGTCGGTCGGTCTGTTGGTCGGTCAGTCGGTAGACTGTGGTTTCCGCACAATAACTCAAGAAGTTTTTGAGCTAGGACTGTAATACTGTACAGGTACAGCTAGGCAAAGTTTGAAGATGGGTGACCTTGACCCAATTTCCAAGGTCACAGTGGTACCTGAGCTAACTTTGGTTTCCGCACAATAACTGAAGAGGTTTTTAAGCTAGGAGTTTTATGTTGCACAGGATTATAGTCCATATTTGGGGCTAGGTGAAGTTTGAAGATGGATGATCTTGACCTCATTTTAAAGGTCAGAGCCAGTTCACTGAATATGGTTTCATGCTTTCTGCATGATAACTTATACCTTGGAGCTAGAACTTTTATATTGCACAGCTTTATGGTTCTCTGTAAGGGCTAGGTTGAGTTTGAAGATGGGTGACCTTGACCAAGTTTTTAGGGTCACAGAGAGATTGTAGAATTCCTGTGGTTTCCACACAATAACTCAAGAAGTTTTTGAGCTAGGACTTCGATACTGTACAGATATATCATTCTAGTCAAAAGCTAGGGCAAGTTTGAAGATGGGTGACCTTGATCTAATTTCCAAGGTCACAGTGGTACCTGAGTAGACTTTGGTTTCCGCACAATAACTGAATAGGTTTTTAAGCTAGGACTTTTATATTGCACAGGATTATAGTCCATATTTGGGGCTAGACAAAGTTTAAAGATGGATGACCTTGACCTCATTTTAAAGGTCACATAGCCAGTTTACTGAATATGGTTTCATGCTTTCTGCATGATAACTTATACCTTGGAGCTAGAACTTTTATATTGCACAGCTTTATGGTTCTCTATAAGGGCTAGGTTGAGTTTGAAGATGGGTGACCTTGACTCAGTTTTCAGGGTCACAGAGAGATTGTAGAATTCCTGTGGTTTCCACACAATAACTCAAGAAGTTAGGACTGGGATACTTTACAGGTCTATAGTTCTTGCTAAGGGCTAGAAGAAGTTTAAAGTTTGGTGACCTTGATTTAATTTCCAAGGTCACATTGGTACCTGAGTTAAGTTTGGTTTCCACGTGATAACTGAAGAGATTTTTAAACTAGGACTTTTATATTGCACTGGATAATTGTCCGTATTCGGGGCTGGGTCAAGTTTGAAGATGGGTGACCTTGACCTAATTTCAAAGGTCACAGAGCCATTTGGTTGAATACTCTTTCTGCATGATAACTTGCATTTTAGAGGTAGCACTTTTATATTACATAGCTTTATGGTTGCCTATAAGGGCTAGTTTGAGTTTGTAGATGGGTGACCTTGACCCAGTTTTGAGGGTCACACACAGACAGTAGACTTCCTGTGGTTTTTGCACGATAACTGAAGAAGGTCAAGTGAAAATGAGTGACCTTGCCATAATCTCCAAGGTCATAAAGCCACTTTGCTGAATATGATTTCTAAATGATGACTAATCTTTCAGCTATAACTTTTATATTTTCCAGGTTTTCAGTTGTAACGGCTAGGTTAAAGTTTAAAGTTTTTTTGGGGGGTGGCAAAAAAATTAGCAAAATGCTCTTTAATTTTTACATACATGTACAGCTTTTGGTAAAATCTGAAAAAAATGTTCGTCACCAAAAGTGTCTGACCAATTGTTTTAAATTTCAAAGGTACACATCTGGGGTCCCCTGGACCTTAAATTGTTTGACAGGTGGCGCTGCAACTTGTAAGGATTTATTCAAATTTTAGCTCAACTGACTTATCACTCAGCTAAGCTTATTGGATGGTCAGTCATGTGTCATCCATCAGTCCATCATCCATCTATTCGTGCACCCTTCCACAGTTCATGTTTCTGACTTCTCCAAAACCTGAGGCTGGATTCACTTCAAACCTGGAGGGGATCTACTTTGGGTGGGTTTCTATACAATTTGTTAAAATGGTCACAGTCCAGTGACTTCTGGTTTTTAAGGAATTTTTTGTTTATTTTTTGGCAAAATCTTTAAAAATCCTCTGTGAAACCACCAGGCCAATTGCTCCAAAAACTCCATAGACCTTTCTAGGGAACCCTAGACCTTCAGTTAGTTTATTCAACAGGTGGCACTGCAGTTTTTCTATTCTATTCTATTCTATTCTATTCTATTCTATTCTATTCTTTACAAATGTTTGTGTGTTAAAGCTATTTTTACTTCTGCAAAATTGTGACTTAGTTTCTTTTCAAACTTCGTGGAAATGTAGCTTGTGGAAGGGTTAAACAAAGCTGTTCACCAGATGATGATATTTTGTATCTCCGATATTTAATGAATTTTCAATAAATGCATACATTCCAATTGATTTCAATGCAAGTCAGTTGCAGATTGCAATGGTAAGTCACATTTTTTATTTCTCCAAAAGTATCAGCCAGATTTACTTCAAACTTGGAGGGGATGCACCTTGGATGGGTCTCTTCCAATTTGTTCAAATGGTCATGCTGCAAAGATGTTTGGAATTTTTATAGGCAAAATCATCTCCGAAATTGTGTGGCCAATTACTTTGATATTGCAAAGATTCCTAGACATTATTTTGTTCAACAGGTGGTCCTGGGATTTTTTTTTTCTTTTAAAGAAGTTTTTGTGTGTTAAAGCTATTTTCGGCTTCTCCAAAGCTGTCACTTAAATTCTGAAACTTGGGGGAAATGTAGCTCGTGGAACGGTCAAAGGTGCCTACTAGGTGATGATATTCTGCATCCCTGATTTTTAATGAATTTGAGTATTTATCAGTTAATGCATACTTTCCTACTGAATACAATGCAAGTCAAATTGGGATTGCAATATTCACGTTTTTTACTTCTCCAAAAGCATCATCCAGATTCACTTTAAACTTGGTTGGAATGATACCTTGAATGGGTCTTTACCACTTTTATTCAGACAGTCATGCTCCAGTGATTTTTGAAATTTTAATGATTTTTTTTTTTTGGGGGGGGGGATTTTTTTGGCACAATCTTAAAACACTTGCTCCAAAACTGCCCAGCCAATTGCTTTGAAATTGTATACGGACACTTCTGGGGACCTCTAGACCATCATTTGTGGAACATGTGACACTGCAATTATTTTCAGTTTTTCAAGAATTTTTGTGTGTTTTCACTTATCTTGACATTTTCTTCCAAATTGTAAGTTGAATCCTCTTCAGACTTATCAGAAATGTAACTGGACTTGCTCTCCACCAAACTGTTCATTATGAGGTGGTGCTGTTATTTTCTGATTTGAACAAATTATCAAAATTCAGAAAAATTGGAAAGGGGATATTTTCACATTAGCAAGTGATGATAGTCATATTAAACAAAGGTAACAAGTGGTTAGACTGCATGTCATCCTTTCAGTTGTTTCAGATACACGCAGTTGAGTAAGCTACAAGGGTAACAAGGTCTAGTGCCACACTGATTGATCATCTTTATGTATCTATCATTGCATGTAAAAGTGAAATTTGGGTGCCCCAAATTGCACTTAGTGACCATTACCCCGCATGGGTTTGTGAAATGTAAAAGCAAAGCAAATTATTATCTTGTTTATATACCAATCAAGTACCGGAGCATGGCATATTTTGAGGAGAAGAAAATTTCAAAGCCGATGTAAAAAAAAACAACTGGAGTGATATGAAATGTGACAATCCTAATACAAAATGTACTTCCTTATCAATATTTATGATAAAATACCAGTGTCCTAAACAAGCATGCTCCTATCAAAGTTCACAGGGTGCAACACACATGGATCTACAAACATGTGATTGAGGTGATGAGAGAGCGGGTAAGGTGTAAGGTGAAAGGGTACCACCAATCTTACACAAAGCTAAGAAATAAACTAGTGCCATTAATATGTAGGTACAAAAAACAATGCTACTCTAAAGTTGTTCAGACAAATGTTAATTAATCCAAACTTTTTTTATGGCAATAGCTCAAAAATTTAACTGATGGAAATTCAAAATTGTCTGGTCCTTCAGCCCTCAAAGATGGTGATAGAATGATAACTGATGCCAAGCACATGGCGGGTCACACAGAGAAATATATACTTTACCACAGTGGTTTAAGAATTGAAAAAGAATGAACAAAACACAGGAAGGCAGCAAAAAAGATAATCACTTCAAATAGAAAGACCACGTCAAAATAAATATTCCCCAAGGAAGTAAATCTCGTAATCCCATTCATGACAGTGATTTTTTTTTACCATTCAAAATTTTATCACAGAAAGTCTAAAGGATCAGATGGAATAGAAGCATTTTTTTAAATGGCTGCCCATGGTCTAGCAGACCCACTTTTATAATTATGTAATTTGAATATGCATACTTGGATTTTCCCTTCAGAATGGAAATGTGCTAGAGTCACCCTAATACCTGAAGAGGGGACCATGTATGAACAACTATAAGCCTATATATGTACCAAGTATCTTCTCCAAAATATTAGAAAGATGTGAACACTCATACACATACTTTTTCTCTTTTTTTTTTTCTTTTGACAATTTTGATCTGTTATGTACCTGTCAATCAGGATTTTGAGCATATCACTCATGCGAAACAGGACTTCTCAAATTACTTGATGAGTGGATTAAAGCAATAGTTCAAGGGCAGCTGGTTGGTACTCTGATGTTAGATTTAAAGAAGCATTTGATGTAATAGATCATGATATACCAATTCAAAAATTGACACTCTATCAATGTGCATGCATTACTGTTAAATGGTTATCTTGTTACCTGACAAGCAGATTTCAGAAAGTTTCTATTAAAAGATAAACTGTCCCAGGCCTTTGGTGTGAAGTATGGTGTTCCTCAGGGATCTATTTTAGGTCCTGTACTTTTTCTCATACATATTGATGACTTTCCCTTTCATGTAAAAGATATGCAGATGATACTACTACCAATATAACTGGAAAATTGGTGATAACCAATGAAAAAAGACTGCCACAGAAAATGATAAGAGGCAAAGATGTGGTGTACAAATTATTTCTGAATGAAAAGAAAAGGAAGGTTATGCTTTTCTCATTTAAAAAACTCTATGTTAAATTGAAAAAGAAAGGTTAAATATAAAACTCAATTATGTGTTTTGGGATTAAATGCAACATGAATTTAGATCCTCAACCAATGACCACCTCTATCTTCCTGAGCCTAATAGGACAAATTGATTAAAATCATCTTTTGTATATTCAGGTGCTGTACTTTGGAACTCTTTACTATACTGTGTAAAATATTGAAAATCCTGTCAACAGTTTCAAAAATATTATTTCAGTTACATGGTCAACAAGAAAGAGTTAATGAGAAGTTGCTGTGTATATGCATGAATATAATATCATTGTAACCATGTTGTTGTGAATACTGATACAGTGTACTTTATTGGCTTGAGGGCTGGGGGGGGGGGGGGCAGGGAAATGCATCAGCAATAAGCAAACCAAGTCACCCTCACAAAATAAAGCTTATATTTTAATACCTTGATATCATTCTGAAGTTCACAGGATCACTTCAGTTTGTGCATGAATGGTCAGCTGAGACACAGGACTGTGACAGTCCACTTGTTGTTTTTTCACTATTTTTGACTTCTCCCAAAATGCATGTTGGACTCTCTTCAAACTTGGTGAGAATGCACCTGGACTCACTCTGCACTGTGTTTGCTCACTGCATGGTGCTGCTGGCATTTCCTGACCATTAATGAATTATTGAAATAAGGGTACCTGTAAATACTGGCATTGTATTGTTACTATAGGAATATCAGCAACAGTGACCTATTAGATTATGTTTCAGTGATGATGGATCCTAGGCCCATACTTACTATTAAACACTTACAGGAAAGTACCAAGAAGGTTCTTCTGGTGTCATTGATTTTAACCTTTGAAAGGTCAAACTGACATCTTGGCTTAGAATATCTTGGTAATGGTGGATCCTTGGCCCATGGTTACTATTAAACACTAACAAGAAATTACCTACAGGTTTTCTTTTGGTGTTGTTAATTTTTACCTTGAGTGACCATGAAAGGTCAAGCAAACATTTCTGTACTGTTTGAAAATTACTTCATTGGCTATGTTGTGCTGTGGGCTTTGTTCTACGACTCATAGTTATAGTGGAGGTAGAGTGTGTTTATAATGTTCCAGATTCATAAATATCACAAAAATGATGTAGGCCTACTTTACTCTTTTGCTGTAAACTTGTCTTACTGACAAGTCGGGAGAACTAAAAGGTGATAGGCCTAACAGGTATCTTTTTATTTTTGGCAGAAGTAATGAAATTTGTGTTTTGGGTGGTTAGGCCTATACAATTTGGAAAAGAACTAGTGTCTGCAGTTAATGATGAATATTTCTAAGGTTGAGAAGACCGGTTTAAAACCACCAGTTGCCTTTTATGGGTGACTGCCTGTCTCAAGTCAGGAGTGAAATTTGTTTCTTCACTTTGGTATTGGAAGAAAAATGTTGATGCTTTGGCAATTCTGGAATCTCTTTTCTGTCATTGTTCGGTTTGGAATTAATGAATATGGATCATGTTTTTCTGTACTGTTTGGTAATGGTTGATCCTGTCACTTTTCATCTCCAAAATGATGACCCCCAATGCTCTGAGTAAGTGAGATTGCAAACAGTGATGACAGTCGTACAGAAAGTGACCTTGACATTATTTCAAAGGTCACAGGACCACCTCAGTCTCTGTATGCATGGTCAGCTGAGCACAAGACTGTTATAGTCCTTTAGTTCTAATATCAAAAGACTTACATGTAGATCCTCAAAATTTGATAAGGTGATATGGTCTATGCATGGCATTTTGCCTTTATACGTGGAAGAACAAAATTGAAAGTAATGCAAATTAGGAACATTTAAAAATTTAAATAGAATATTTTGCAAGCTACAAGAGAGAGAGATGCTGTTCAAACTTCTTTCATGATGCTTTTAATGAATAGAAACAAAGTTGTAGTAATTTAAGTTACGCTACTTAAGGGCATTTCAAATGCTAAAACATGGACATCATCAAATCAATAATAAAAGCATTATTCTAAATTCAACACACTGTTGACTATTGTGCAGCTAATGACTTGAACAGAAGTCAAAGCAATTTCAATTACAGTCATCCCCATTAAGAATCCTCTAATGTGGTGATATTTGTACTCTAGTAAAAAGGGGCACCACTCTGTGCTAATTAGAGATATTTTAATCTTTAAACAGACACCATGCTCTACACATAGCTTATTGACTATTGCACATCTGTTAAATATTGGACAAAACTTCCAACACTTCAAATGACATTTATTAGGGGTCATTTCATTTGTTTTTCCTTCATTCAAGCACAAACATGCCAGGTCCAACTAAAATTTGAGAAGAGAAGAAGGGTTCAGGTCAACACCTTTCCTCCAACCACTTTACCGGTACTGCAAGCAAAGTACATCAAACAAAACTATTGACTCCACAGCCTTCAAGGTTTAAATCTTGTATATATCTTGAGAAGTAAGGTAGATAGAGATTGTCATTAATTTTGTTTTGAAGTCTTTCAGCACACTTGATGGTGGTACACGGCACAGGTGCATATGTAAGTTAAAACACTGCAGCACAAGCGCTTAGGCGAGCAATTCAGTGCAGGTTGGGTCTGGGTTATGACTCAAAATAACTGGCCATGCAGTGAGGGAAGACACTGGAATGGGCAGTGACAGTTCACTGATTACTCATTAGCAGACATCCCAGGGCCAAGCTGCACTTGGTGATAAGGTCAGCAGTTGTGGTACGTGGTAAATAGTCGTCCCGGTGGGACATCAGGCCACGGCTTGTAAACATGTATACTTCTGGAAACATGCCGCTGATACATGCATGGGTCATGCACGGTCAAGCACCTTCAAAACCTGTGCCCTCATAAATAAAGCAGGGGAGCCCTGCCCCCCAGTGGTGTAACTTAGGCTGCACGAAAAACCAGTTTGTAAAGAAAATTAGGTTGCCACATAGAATATTATATAACATAGAAAGGACAGCTGGGGTATATCTGAGCAGTCGCACAAAAAAAAAAATATCCTAGAAGTGATACAAGGCTAGGGCCAGAAAGGTGTGTCAAATGTGTCTAGTATAGGGTTGCATATGGGGTTTATTTATATGTAGGACCATTGACGATATGGGGGTCACTGTGGACCCATAATGCAATGGTGGATCACTCAGAACCATCAGGGTGGCCTCTTTTTTTTCCCAGGAGTATATAATTACTGTGTGCTTTCACTTCTCTTAATTTTGCTGTATTTTTATTTTCACTTATGGCACAAAACTGAAAATAAAAAAACATTGAAAGAGTATTTCAATATGGATTTAATGGAAACTATTAATAGGAACCAAAATAGTTAATATAAAAACTTTAGTTTAATGCCTGAAATGCAAAAACAATGAAAATTGATGCACATGAAAATAATTACATTGACAGTGGCAGAGTCGTTTGTCTGTGCAGGCAATATGAAGCACTGCACTCATAGGACAATGCAGATTTCAACCCCCTGCTCGTGTGGGTAAACACCAAATTGAATGTTCAGATTTATAAATTAACTGAACCTTGGTGTAAAACAA
>CAXHWN010000619.1:0-19000 GCA_964020975.1 Hermodice carunculata
TCAGCATGCTTAAATATTAAGCACGGAGGCGTTAAGATTGTTTGCTGCCTAAACAAGAGGGCCTGCAGGCGCTAGGTATGTAATTGGTTGAAGCCCCTATCCCGCCAAAGGTGCGAGAACTATCTGCAACTTTCAATAATTACCTGGGAATTGTGGGCTAGGCAATCCATAGTGTCAAAGATGATATCCTTTCAAAGTGATACACAACATGGATCTATTAATTTTTGGTCCAGATTTCCAAAACGAATTTAATGGTTTCCATTTAGAGAAGTCACCAATAATTTCACGGCTTGCATCAATGAGCACCAAAGCTCGGATCTATATTTTAGCATGTGTGGGGTGTAGCTAAGCAATTATGGATAAATGCTGCCAGTTTTTAAAACTTGCTAAAGGTGTAAGTAGATTGGCTATATATGACCGTGTATTATTTTCAGGCTTGTCACAGACTGATTCGGTTTGAAACATAATTTGACCTTACAGTTTCGCTTACCGGCAACATAGTTTTCCACTTACATCTTGTGAAAGTCTGCAGATCAAGCAACAAAGAGCCAAACGTTGAAAGAACTATCACCCGGATGTCCCCAAGGGCCATGCATTAGCACGTTTAGCAAGATATATCCCACCATGCACCGCTCCCAGTTCTCTCATTTGTTTTCTGGGCAGCAAGAACGGCATTGATTATCATGTACCGTTTTCAAGACAACCCACGTATGTATCGTGTATTCTTGCATCAAATATTTGCCTTCTTTAAGTAGGTTGATTTATACAAAGATGGAAGGCCAGGGTCTTGTGAGTATCTAATTCCCTTCCTAAAGGCCACGCGAAATAGGCTTTACTAGTGAACATATCGACTCTCGGGAAAACAAACAAGAGTCATTAGGAGTTGATCAATAATATATGACATTCAGGAAATTTCAACAGGTAAATTAAACTACATGATGACAGCATACGCATTTAATGTTACTTTATGTGGCCTCCGTAGAGTTCATCCAACAGAGTTAGAGCAAATAAACATATATATATATATATATATATATATATATATATATATATATATATATATATATATATATATATATATATATATGTACACATGTTTGTGTGTGTTGTAAGATTTGTCTTTTAGAATTTTACATTCTGATTTGTCAAGGATGGTTTGCAACGAAACAAATGCACAGATAGTCAGAGCTTAAATGCTCAATATATAAACTTGTTTGGGTATTTTAAGATTAGCATAACAGGGATTTGTAAAGCCAAAACTGAAATAAATTAAAAATGATAAAATGAAAAGAATTAAATAAAGAAATAAGAAATAAATAAGGAGAGCTTATTTCAGTTGTAAGGTTTAGCTAAACACAGTTAAATCAACTCTATGATCATATTATCTTCCCTTTCGAATAACTGTCAATTATTTTAATATTCCAACACCGAAAAAGAATGCAGATATATTTTGAGTTACAAAAAGATAACAACATGACTGGTGTCATTCATGAAAGATTTCGAGGCTCTTTCTGTATCTGATTCGATACTTCTTAGCATCAAAAATCGTAAAAAAATCAATGTATCTACACACACACACACACACACACACACACACACACATATATATATATATATATATATATATATATATATATATATATATATATATATATATATATTTATAATATATATCTTTATATGTTTGTGATGTGTCATGACATGCTTACCAGCTTTATGAAGGCAGTAATTATGTTTGTCTGTTTTCACAACTGTGCTTTTTCGTTTAAAATCTATATTTTACATATATTTGACATCAATAGAAGAAAGCAATGGGAAATTAAAGGAATAATGAGAATGGTACACCACTTCATTAAAATGCAACTTGAAATTTGTGAAATATTGTTTTCTCTGGTCATCTTTCAGAAAAAGGGCTTCTCGCAAACTATCGATGCTTGTGCCGGTTTACTTTTATGGTGACCTATGCATTAGACATTTCCCTTGATAAATAGTATCTTTTTAAAAACTGACTTCTGTCTTGTACCGAACCACAAAAATGCAGCCTAACCGACTACCCAAAGGGTCCACTTTTTGTTCCTATTTTTTATGTTTTGTATTTTTATTTATTTAAACCTTTATGTTTACATCCCAAAATATTAGGCCTTTTAAGTATAATGAATTAAGGTGTTCTGATCTGCTCTCCACGTCATCGAATCTCTAAAGCACCATTGGTGCTTCTGTTTTTATTCCAAAAAAGTGTCATTGACGTATACCCATTGGGTATAATACTAGCAGAAAAAGTTAAAAGAAGTGTGCTGCAGGCTGCAATCTGCGATTGCCTTGAACAGATACAAATGGGCCAGGAAGGACAGCTGCCATCAGGTTTTTCTGGGTGAATACTGAATCAAACTAGAAAAGATTTGCTTTAAAGCAAATCTGTGAATCCAAAACTTGCCTCAATTTAAATGCTACAATTTCGTTTGTGGTTCATTGTATATGCCTGTTTACAAACCTACAAATTAAAGTTGGAATGGCACCTCTACCCATGATAGTTTTAGATATTCAACATTAAATTTTTTCAAGTGCCTTAATCAGCATAAATTACAGTTCCAAACTTTTGGTTTTTGGTTCATTGGATGCACCTACAGCAGAACCCTAAGGTGAAATGACACCTTTGTCGATAATCGCTTTTAAGATGTTCAACTTTCAAGTATTGAGGGATCCATTATTAGCATAAATTTACATTCTACACTTGTTGTAACGTGGCCAACAAATGTGTATATCAACAAATGTATTAACAGAACCAACATTGGGGACTTTATATTGAATATTTTAGAAGCCAGAAAAGATTGAAGTTTTCAAATGATCCTAATTTGCATAATTGTCAACCAGTTAAATATTCTGAAAGAAATGCGCAACTTCACCATTGAAGTTATGTGCATGCCAAAGTTGAAGTTTCTGGTTCGAGTGGGGTATGAGTTTAAGCCGACATAAAAATAACTTGGAAAGATAAGTAAGACAGAAAAAGAAACTAGAAAAATTTTATTTGCTTGTCAGTGTATCAGTCTGTTTGCCTAGAAAACTTTTAAAGATTGCCTATTCAGTACTTATTTAACTCCTACAACAATAACTTTTCATGCGGCTATATGACAGAAACCTACAAATTGTAGTTGGGGAGGCACCTCAGTCTATTATAGTTTTGAAGCTATTCGAGATATAAATTTTGTGTATTTTCCTAATTTGCATAATTCAAATTGCTACAACTTTGATTCATTGGTTCATTTGATGCAGTTATTCCACAAATCTATCAATTTAAGTTTAAGTTTGAATGACACCTCAGTCTATAATAGTTTTGAAGTTATTCAAGATTTAAATTTTGTGAATTCACCTACTTTGAATATACTGATATACTGTAACTTTGGTTCATGTTTCATTGGATGTGGCTATGTCACAAACCTACCAATTGAAGTGTAAATGGCACCTCTATCTGAAATAGTTTTGAAGTTCCAGATTTAAATTTTGTGTATCAGCCTAATTTGCATTAATTAGAATGCTACAACTTTAGGTAATGTTCCATTGGAAGTGCATATGTCACAAACATACATATTGGAGTTGGAATGACACCTCTATCTGTAATAGTTTATAAGTTATCCAAGAATTCAATTTTGTGGATTCACCTAATCAAAATCCTACATCTTAGGTTTATGAATCATTGGATGCGGCTATGTCACAACCATATATATTTAAGTTGGATTGGCACCTCTATTTATAATAAATTTGGAGATATCCAACTTTTAAATGTTTCAAATACCCCCAATTAGCATAGTTTAAAATGCAAATTTTTGTTCACTGTCTATTAGATTAGCAGGGGTCACAAACCTGCATGTACACCTTTAAATTGTGTGTCTATATGTAGTCGGTTGGAAGATATGGAGCTTTTGAAATTTTGATTGACCCTAATTTGCATAATTTTTAACATCATGACTGTTCCACACAATATGGACAAATCCACTACCAGGTCTATCACCATGCCAAGTTGGGTACTTTTCAGAATAGTAGTGCCGAGAAAACTGATTAGATATATAAAGAGAGAAAGAATAATGTATTTGACGAAAAACAATAAATAATAAATATATATGAATAAATAATGAATAAATGAACAAATGAATAAAGAGAGAAGGAAAGAAAGAAAGAAAGGATAAAGTATTTGAGGAAAAACAAGAAGTCTGTGTTCAAACACAGACTTAATAAATATATATGAATCAATAATGAATAAATAAACAAATGAATAAAGAAAGAAAGAAAGAAAGAGTGAATTTGAGGAAAAACACGAAGTTCGGTTCACACACACTTAAAACAAAAAAGAAAGAAAGAAAGAAAGAAGGAAAAGAAGGAAAGAAAGAAAGAAAAACAATATATCTGTTCTCCCACATAGCCATAATTCCATGAACAAAAATGCAATGATTGACCAGAGGCAATATACCACATTGCAATGGCTTTCTAAATCTTACCCAATTTTCCTTTGTCCTCGCATCTGATTGACGAAGTTGGTCTGGTCATGCAAGTTCTCATTCGCAGTCCTTTTCTGACGTCATATGATCGTATTATATAATCTGTCGGCAATGATGGAAATCGAAATGTTCGTAATTCACCCATAGCATCGTATCCAAACTAGCCAAATTGACTGGGATGAATCGCTTACCTTATAATAACAAACCGTAGCTGTTGCGTTGTGGTATGCTCCAATGTGTGAACGCTGGAGCCTGGGCTTCCCTCTGTCATTATGTAACACTTTGCCCCAATAAGGAATTGCATTGCAAAATTGCATTGTAATAATGGGGAATTCCTAAACATTCTATCATAGACACAAGGAGTGTTGATAAGTCTCCCTGAAGTGAGAGTACATACCATACTAATGGCCAAGCATTAAATATAGGAAAATCCATATAAAACAGACACCCAAAGAAATTACCAGATGTGACCGCATCAAACATGGACTTTTTTTAGTCGCCTATGTATTTATGTAGTTTTCGGCGAGGGTGCAAATTTGGTGGTTGGAATATGTAGGATTTGTTATGTGAGTAAAGAAGATGTTACAAACACAAACGTGCTTTACTGCTTTGTGTTTTTGTATTCTAATGACACAATGTACATGTGAATCTCGCGAAAATACTGTTGGCATTCGATAAGAGTTTTGGAATTCGTAAGCGCCATATACTGTTATGAAAAAACGAGCATCCGGAATGTGTCGGTGTGTGGAGAATGAAGTGTTGTAATAGCGAATGTAAGCTGCACTGTAATATACATCTAGCATCAATATATGCTGTATGCATAAAAGCACAAAATACTTTTGAAATATCCTTGATATCGATTGACACTATTTAATCCTGTTCATTCGCCTGTCTGTTCTATTCCTATATTAAAGTGTGGCATTTTATATCGTTGAAAAATGTCGCAGCAAATAGTATCGATCTGAATGCTTGATTTTAAATGGCAACAAAGGAATTTGTTCGAGGATAAAACTCGTTATCTAAGACATAAATGCATCATCGCGCCGGGAATGAGTTTCAAAGCGACATGTAACACTATTATTAAAATGGAGGTCTTCGGTCTATTTCATTTTGGAATTCTTTTTATCGAAAACTCATAATCTCTGCCTTTGTGGTTAGAAAAGTCATATTCACCAGATTCTTGTAATGTGAATACTGATATGCTGGATCAAGTGACTGTTAAACTAACCCTGAAACCATGTAGTTGAAAGATTTGTTTATTTTCACCCTTTCATGTTGTCTGCATGCAAAGCAGACGCAGCCCCGCATTATTTCTACAAATACAAAACGATTGGTCTACTCAGCAGGCAACTCTTTATATACATTTTTGGACAATTTCATTGACGTCACCTATGAAAATTACCAGCACCTTTTCCAGGTCAAACTCATGTTGAGTCAATAGTTTTCCTTGCGTTCGCCCAACACGCGCCAAGGAAAGCCATTGACTTGGCGCGTGCCCTTATGATAGGTCTTATCTGCAAAATATGTTTTATAATATTAGGAAATTCAAGTTTAAAAAATTAGAGCACATGACAGTTTACATCAGGTAGTTTTTTGTGCAATTTGTGTTTGAAAGATTTAATTTTAGGACAAACGCGGGTGCGGAGGAAGGAAGAGGGGGCATCAGAGTGAATACTACATCTAATGATGTGGTTGTTTATTAAACGTATGGGAGCTTAAGTCAGTGTGGAATAAAATTCTCTATATCCTGTGAAAAAAATCTAAAAAGACCCCGCTCTGGACCCCTTTAATAATAAACTTTGTCTGGCTTACGGACGAAGCTTTGTGGTTTCTTTATCCCCCCCCTCAAAAAAAGTTGTTTTAGCGCAAAAATAACATCGAAATTTATTTTGTTTTCATTTTGAAACTCTTGCAAAAGATGCAATTAATGTTGGAGATCATGTTCAATCTAGTTTTAGTTATATAAAATTGCACATATTTACTTCAAATTAGCACTGAGATGTATTCGTCAGCAAAAAAAGATAAAAGCCTTGCGGCACAAAATGTTTCAACTTTCGATTGCTACCGATTAAAATGCCTGGTAACCTGACGCACTTCGCAAGGAGGATGGTAACACCTGTCATTTCATATGAAAAAATCCATTTCGTATGTCAAAAACATAAAATGGAGAAGTTGTTACCTGAAATATATGAAGAGTTGCGTGCGTAAACAGACTCGATGTGGTCGCAAATTAAGTTTTTTTTTATCACAATAATCAACACTCTAAAGGTAATCGACCGATATCACTACCATGTCTGACAGGTATGATCCAGTCTTCTACGCTATGAACTGGACTCAATAATCTCACATCTTTGCGCATATTTTGTTTTTTTAAATATTACCCCTTTCTCCAAAAGCACCCCCCCCCCCCCCAAACAAGAAAACACCATCCCGCCAACAATGCGCAAAGAAGTACAAGAAGACGCGTACTCTAAAACAAAGTCAGCGGGTCAGCACAACCGGTCACTTGCACATTTAGGTCCGAGGTCATTCAACACATAAATGACCTTTGCACACTGAACTCATGAAAGTAACCTGGCAGCCAGGATCATATTGCTTCTTTATATCATCTTCATGTATCAGTTTCATTTTTAAAAAAAGGACTGCCCAGCTCTTTTTCTAACAAACGCAACAAAACTCTCAAGCTGTCGCACATGACAGTGCGGTAATCACGAGTATGAACACTTATAGTTGTCATACACCTGTCCCTTAATATACAAAGGAGGGTGAAGATAAACCCAGGTAAAGATAATAGTCATAAACGTGTTTGAATGTCAAAATAGCGCCGTTGTATCTTTCTTAATGCTAATTAGCAACACCTATATCAGAATATCTTTCAGATTCTTACTTAGCAATTCTCTGGTACCGTAAAAGCAACAGGTGTGTGGAACTGGATATATCAGACAGTAATCTGTGCGTAAGCTCGGCCGGTGTGAAAAACAAAAAACAAAAATTAAAAAAAAACAACAAAACCCCTCCCACAAGAAAAACCCTCAAAAGTTCACACGTCAGAAAACGCCTTCTTGCGTAGCCTTGACTTTATCACCAAAAAATACTGCATGGAAGTTGGCCTGTAGGCATACTCTTAGTCCTTTGGTTGATGTAAGCGAAAAAAGGAAGTTCTTATGTGAGGGCAAGACTTATATCTAACCTTGGTTGGTGTAGGTAAAAACAACAAACTCCGGAAGTTGATATGTCAGAGAGGTACCGGCACCTATATCTTGGTTGGTGAAGATTAAAACAACAAAAGAAGTTCGTGTGCCAGAAAAAATCATGTATATAACACTCGTCTTACAGATGCAGGTAAAAAACATAAACGGAAGGGGAAAACCGTCTGGACGATGACATCAACAAGAGTAAAATGTGCAAGTAACGACCATAGAAACAAGAAATATGCCCTTATTCTCCATTGGAATGCTCAATGAAATGTCTCTCATTTTGCCCTCTGACTTTAAGGCCACCAAACCCGTGCTTAAACCTGAAAACAGGGGATTACTCAGGGGCATTTGGAATATAGTTGGTAGTAATACGTGAACGGAGTGTAAACAGCGCGCCACAATGAAGGTTGGTTTGATCACATGACATACACGCAGCCTTATGCCGAGTCGCGCCGGTCTGGATGTTTGGTCTGGTCATATGAATCATACATCTGCCGGAACACATTTTGGTTCCGTTGTCTTTCAGACATGGTGACCCATGCAAAGGAATTTTGACACATATTTATGATGGTTTGTTTCAAGGATGAGTTATGTTAAGATCATTCCGTCGGCGATGATTATCCGCTGCACTCATCACTTGAGAAAATCTCTCAGGGGGAAATCAGCTTATCGTGTCTCTATTTAATCCTTTGGACTATAAAACTTACGGGTCCCGAGGTAGGTGCTTTACAAGTTCCTTTTTTGTATAAGGCTTTTCTTTCAGACGCTGGGAGGCTATCTTATCTAAGCATCCAGGTAACACCTGGCCCACCCGTCAGGTTGAAGAGGTACTCAGAGAAGCCCGCAGTCGTCAGTACAATGCCTTGCAGTGTTACAGCAGCAGCTATATCTAGGCTTCCCCGTCATATATATTTGCTATTCCACCAGCATTGATCAAGGAACTTCAGCAGTGTTGACCTATCGGATCAAAGGTTTACTTTGACGGCCCTAGAATTTACACAATCGTTCCATATCCTGCAACTGCGAGGCCGTAATTAATTCCAGGTTCTATGATGCCACTTTCCTCCCATCTGGACACCAATTGTAATCACATGCCTGTTCGTGCTTTTTGTGATAGATAGTCCATGTTTTTCTCCCCAGATGCGCCTCCTCGGAGTAATGTGGCTTGACGCACCAGCATTGAACAAAAGGCTTAAAGAAAACACACTGGGTAAAGACAACAATTATGAAGTTACATATCCACAGGCTATCATTTTTTTCTTTATATGACATTTTAGCCCTTTGTGTCTTTGTAAATTTAAACATAGATAAGCATGGCATCTTAACTGAGCTTCAGGGCATATTTTTATGTTGACACAAAGTGCTGGCTTTCTGTCCAATGAGGAAAATACTCCAACTGTAATATAGTGCACTACTTGCCTGGCTCAAAAAACTGAATGTTTGTTTCCTGTAATCGCGTGATGGATCCAATCGTTCTTCTATCGTGATCCTGTTAAAATGTGTTGACCTTTCATCAGGTCTCACTCTTAAGACCAAAAAAAAACTGAGTGTCAGGAACGCAAGTTGCCCACCTTTCTGACCGGAAAGACATGCACACACACACACACACACACACACACACACACACACACACACACACACACACACACACACACACACACACACACACGACAGAAACCGTTATTGTTTCGATCACAGAGGGAGGTTTAACTTCGTCAAATATTTTGCCAAGGTATCTTGAATTCTCTCCTGAGTAATAGCATACCTTTTAAAGTCTTCCTGCACGGAAGCAAAGTCTAGATTAAAATGTGCTCCATGAAGGAATGAGAATGACTCAGAATATTAACTCAACATTTCGGTTGGTTAGAAAAGTGTTTTGTTTGGCGAGAAGTTTGTAAGAATTAAATTTGGCGAAAAAATATTGGTGGCCAGCTGTAGAGGAACAAAGCATACGAGTCCCACATATTCACCCAACGACACACATTTTAAGGAACAAAAAAAGTATGGTGTCATTATAATGTGGGTTCACTATATATATTTATATATATATATATATATATGTGTATATATATGTATATATATGTATATATGTATGTATGTATGCATGCATGCATGCATGTGTGTGTGTGTGTGTGTGTGTGTGTGTGTGTGTATGTGTGTGTGTGTGTGTGTAGTGAGGTGCTCAGTTGACCAGCGAGTACGCGTTGGCCTGTCACCGCTGCGGCCCGGGTCGAGCCCCAACGATGGCACAAGTTTTTCGGCCCGGGAAGCTCCTCCGACGGGCGAGTCCGATTCCTCCAAGGGTTCGAATTTCGCGGCGGTTTTTTTGGCTGGGGGTTCGTGGTGGCATGTGGCAAGGTTTCCCAAACACCTGTTGAGCACCGTAGGTTTTCTCCGGGATCTCCGGTTTCCTCCTACATTAAGTTTGGGATAATTGGACTTAGATCTTGCCTACTGGACCCTGTGGAAGAACAGCCAAAGGCTGAACAGGCTATCCAGTATAAACATGTTCAATTATTATTATTATTATTATTATTATTATTATTATTATTATTATTATTATTATTATTATTATTATTATTATTATTATTATTATTATTATTATTATTATTATTATTATTATTATTATTATTATTATTATTATTATATATTCGTAGGCACTCCTGTGGCTTATTTATATGTCTTTTGTGACGGTTGCCTTATTTTAAAATCAGTGTACTAAATTGAACGGCAAAATGATGTCTAATGAGACTGAAGCAAAGGCATTTATCTGAACAGTCGGTTTTCTTATTCTGAAAGGACGCTGTCAGAAAAAATGATCATCCAGGAGACAAAACACTTTGTGGTAGCACCTGATGCAAAGAGATGAAGTGAAAGAGTAGAGATTGGTAAGATGCAACACTGCAGTTATGTCTGCTGGTCACCGTCCTCCGGCGCTGTATTGCGAATTAAGGGATTATCAATTAATACTCCAAAATAAATGGTTTTTCTCTTGTTTTTATTCAACTGATGTGATATTGATTAGTTTTAGCCTACAATCATAAAGTAGATAACACGTTCATTTTCACGTTGTACGTTTTGATGCATTTTACTGGACGTTTAGGTTCATTAGTTTTAAAAGACAGACCAAACCTTATTCAAATATTTCTTTATTTTGTCCTATTCACGTGTGTCTGCAGCGCCTTTGAAGTAAACAAAAATAAAGTCATAACAAAATTAAGTCGTTTACAGTGCGGCAGACATAGCCCTATTGCCCTGATCGGTTGAGGTATCGACACAGTTGTCCGCTCTGGACAGTTACTAATGGGCTACCAGGCGGCCGTAGTTTTGTTCTCCCTGAAGCGATATATCGACAGTGTTCTTCTCCACAAAACATTAGGTGTTATTGAGTCCTGCATGAGTAGGCCTCTTACTAAGCTTAGCCCTACATCGCCGCCAGGAGGTCAATAGTTCATGCGACCTGCCCGCGAGCGGGAGTCGCAGGTCAGCCGCACATGGAATTGATGGACAAATCGCAAAACAGTATCTAAATATGCACATGTGGAACTCGATCAGAACTCTGCTACACTTGCAGACTCACTGGCACTTGTTCAAACAGTGGTCGACCCTGATGATTATATGGTTCCTTGAAAACGTGACTGTTTTTTTAAGGTATATATGTGATTCACACGGTCAGTTGCCCTTTTAATGCACTAAGTTCAAGTATTCGTCCCACTTTCGAAATCCTGAGGTACAATAAAGGTTGATCAAATTTCTTTTGTTTTATTTCTGTTTTGTTTTGTCTTCTGGCCTCCTACTGAGCTGTGCGTAAATGATGATCAGTCGTCCGTCCGTCTGCCGCCAATTAACATTTTCGACTTTCTGTCCATAACCGTCCGCCAGATACACTTCAAACTTGGAGAAAATGGACCTTGGGTAGGTGTCTACCAAGTGGATCCCTTATTTGTAACGATTGTATATATATATATATATATATATATATATATATATATATATATATATATATATATATATATATATATATATATATATATATATATATGCTGAGCTTATAGGGTGGTCCTTCGTCCGTCGTCCGTCCGTCCACAATTCATTTTTTTTTCAATTCGGGTCCTTTTCGGTGAATGCACCTTTCCTGTTGATTGCTATGCACTACTTTGTCAACGGACATTTAAATGCTAATTCACATTTTGGACTTCTCTGTCAGTCAAATTGACCTCAAACTTGATGGCAATTTACCTTGGGTGGGTGTCTACCAAGTTTGTTCAAATGGTCCCGTTGCAGTGTTTATTATAATTATTTTTTTAATTATTCAATTTTTATTTATTTAGTTTTTGGAAAATCTTGAAAAAAGGTTTGATAGGAAAGATTAACATGGGAATTTGTTGTAATTGTTATAACTTATATCATTTTGGCCAGATGTGTGTCAAACCTGGTAGTACCTTAGATAAGTGTTTATCTTTTTTGTGCAAGTGGTCATGCTCCAGTGATTTTTGGACCTTGACCTCATTGACAAGGACACAGAACAAATGACATGAAATTCACTGTTCACTTTTTAACTTTAGATCTATTTTGAGTTAGGGTCTTTATGTTGCACATGCTAATGTTTCTCTACAAAAGTCACGCTTAGACAATACTAGAGTGACCTTGACCTCATTTCTGGGGTCACAGTGCAACATACATGAATTTTACTCTCCACTATAACTTGAGAACTACTTGAACTAAGACGTTGATGCTGCACATGTTAGTCTCCTTGCATGAAGGTCAGACTTACTCAGTACATGGGTGATCCTGATCCTATTCCAAGTTCACAGAACCACACGTGTAATGACTCTCTAGGTCAGCTTAGCACAGGCTGTTCACAGGGCCCTATTGTTTCAATTTAGGTACTTGTCGGTAAATGCATGCATTGGTTACTATACAAGCCAATGTGGATTAAAAGTGGTAATTCCTATTTTCGACTTTTCTGCAAAACTGTTGGCCAGCTCCACTTCAAACTTAGGTAGGATCTACCTTGGATGGGTTTCTACTACCTTTTTTTAATGGTCATCTTCCAGATATATTTTGATCTGTCAACATTTTTTTCTTTTTAGTTAAGGTTTTGGTAAAATTTTATATATTTCTGTTTCAAAACCGCTTAGCCAATTGCTTTGAAATCACACATGGATAGATCGATGACCCGGTACAACTATCATACTTTCCACATTTGTCACTAGGTGGCGATAGTGGGATCAGCACTTCCGGGTAGTTAAGAATATTCTGTACTTCTTGTATGTAGACCAAATAAAAGCCGGAAGTCTCCATGTTCCGACTAACAGACATGCCCCATATATTAATGCATAAACTCTTCAGATATACATTAACATGAGAATACTAACAACCATGTATAAATCTTGGTGTAAGTTTACCTTGTGGCATTATTGTTATCATTTCTGTAGTTCGACCTCCCAAGTCAGAGATCAGTGTTTCCTTTTCACAACAAAGACATACAGCCGTATGGCCATACTTCTTTAACACAGCCCCTTTGTTTGCGTCATGATTAATTTGAAAAACAATAGATTTACGTCAGTGACACTCTGTATATGGCTTGAACGTTTACACGGGTGTTTAGCTTTGTTGAGGGATGTAGACTATTCATCATGCTTGCTTTGTTTCACCAGAAACAAGCTCAGGGCTCTCCAACTGGATCATTGTACAAAATATTGTTACACAGTTGTTGAAAAATGGTACAAAATGTTTCTTTTTTTTTTACTTGCATCTTGTTTAGAAAGTGCTTCAAGAAATTTTCATTTTCACAACAGAAATTTCCAGTTGGAAAGCACTGTAAGCTCCTTGTTTTATGTTCTGAAAAAAAGAGCATCAAATCGCGTGACCTTTATTTCACTGAAACTTCAATATCAAATGCAGAAGTATTTGCCTGTACGTATATGAGGACACTTGTCCACAGGCCATGGTTCAGCGACACTTAATTAGCTTTAGGGCAGCTACTTAAATATTTTTAAATTTTGGGTGCAGGTGGGCAATATTGACTAAATAAATAAGGACAGGGACCAATCCAACAAACCTCAGTACACGTTGAGTGAAATAATAACATTGTGAAAACGAAGAAATATGTTTCAATTGATTCTTGATTCACAGCGCAGATTCCACCAGTAGCTTGAACTGTATTAGATAGTTGAGAAAGTATCAAAATATACACAGAACTGCTGTCAAATGTCAAAGATATGAAAAGGTGCATACATCATCTGTAACAAACTTGTTTTAGACATTTTTCAATCAAAGCAAACTTATTCATTTGTAAAAAACATGTGCCCAATACACCGTGATGTACATCATGTAACTTTTCCAGATGGCGGTAGCTTTGGGGGAAAAAAGAATTGTTTGAGGCTTTCAGTTTTTCACATCTTTGAATGAAAAGTATCAACTGTCCTTGTACCGATATTCTAAGTAGTAAAATATATATGTGTATACTTTTTGTTTGTTTTTTTGCTTTTTTTTTTTCAACCCATGCCCAAAGTGTTTCTTTTATTGAACTATATATATATATATATATATATATATATATATATATATATATATATATATATATATATATATATATATATATATATATATATATATATATAAACTGTAACATTAGCCTCTGCCCAGATTTGTTGTTGCTTTTTTGTGTTAATTTTTTACTTAATTAACATGATTTTCACCTGAGGTATGAATGTGCATGTGTGTGATAGGACTTCACACAATCTGTGTATTTTACCAAAAAAAGCGCTTAACCACTTCATCCATTTGTGTTTTAGTGTTTATTTTGCAGCAGAAGGTACTGAGGTTTTGGACTTGGAACAAACTTTTGTTTTGACAAAATCCTTGGAAATCCAGGTTCAGTGCTAAGAAACACTAACACGAGAAACCATTCAAACAATGACAAAAAATGATTATAAACAATCCACAATGGCATTAGTGCCTGCAAAGAAGGGTTTCACACATTCCAGCTCACACCTGTAGAGTTGCACACTATACTCACAGAACTGAATTTGAGAATTTATGAACTTATCTCTGCAACGTTTACTTCTTGATTTAGGCTTGTACGCCATGTTGCTTATAAGTTAGCCACAGACCTTCAGTCAACCATCACATGATGTTAAGGTTTGAGGGACCCTTTAGCTTTGCTCCACTGCCAGTGCTGCTACATTGCTATTTTGAGTAACATTCTCAATCATTATCGACTTGATGCAATATCTAGCTTATACTTTTTCAAGGAATTTGGCCTGCACTGTTTCTTTATGATTTGAAACCGTTTTAGCCTTAATTAAAACATAACATGTATTTACCATTCAAGGTCCATACTATAGACATCCTGAACTGATCGAGTGGCATGATGTCTCTCTGTCAGAGCCAGAGCCCATGGATAACGTGGCTGACAATCCAGCAATTTTTACACAAAAAATATTAAACAAAACAATAAAATAACAACTGACCATTGAACGAAACTGTTCCTTGAAGTGTTACAACAAATGTTCCTGATTGAAATATTTTATGTCAAACAATGGACTTGCAAGACTAAATAGTGCCAATTTATCCATTCACCTAACTTAGGCTCCCACCTGTAAGCACAAAACTTACCTACCCGGAAGCAGTTGTTGCCACCTGGTGGCAAAGCTGGAAACTGGAGATAGTGCTTGTCTGTTGCCTGTTAAGGCTAAACCTATGTGTATTGGGACTCACATTGTCATGTTGTTCTTCTATTATCGTTCATAAGGCAAGTTCAAAATGGAAGGTCAGCACTTTTTACCCCTCGGCCCATATAGGCTGGAGGGGTATTGTCGTCACCTGCGGGTCCGTGCATCCGTCCATGCCTTCTAAACGCTATATCTCCAAAAATACTCACTTTACAGAGACCAAATCTTTATCGCAGAGGGCCATTGAGATATTTTAGGTGCCTATCGAAAACTATGTCACTAGGTCACCTTTTAGGTCACAGTGCTGTATTAAAGAAAAAACGACGTTAACACAATGCTTAAAAAATATTGAGTGAAGCTTCATCAATTATTTATTATAGTTGGTACTAAGGATTCCTGAGACACCTATCGAAAACTAAGCCACTAGGTCACAAATTTAGGTCACAATGCTGCATTGAAGAGAAATGGCCATACCATGATATCTCCAAATAATAAATTACTCAATGTAGCTGCACCAATTATTTATGACAGTTGGTTCTAAGGATGCCTCAGACACCAAGTGAAACATTGGTCACTTGGCAAACACTTAGGTCACAGTGCTGCATTGAAGAAAAATTGTCAATGGACATTCTAATGCTATTTCTCATATTCGACTTCTCCGAAACCGTCATCCAGATTGACTTCAAACTTGGTAGCAACTTGGCAGGACGCCCTTTTGCCCTGGTCTAATCCACTATTCAATCAACAATTTTTTTTGTTTTGTTTTGTTTTGTTTTGTTTGTTTGTTTGTTTGTTTGTTTGTTTGTTTTTTTTTTTTTGATTTTTGTTCTTTTTTTTTGTTTTTGTTTTTTTCAGGAAGCAAGATGGTGTGTTAGTGACGACTGAGCTCTGCGATGCTAATAATACGCGCTGTACCACATCAGCCTGCGTCAATTTGAGAAAGGCAAATCTCACGGTTTCATGATGACTGTGTAATATGGTAACACCTTATCCTGGTATTTATTCTGTACTTGCGCCTGTACAACCTTCAAAATGATTATCAGTCCGACTTCAACGTTAGGTACACCATTTTTGGTTGTTGATTTCCTTATTGGATGTTGCGTTATTGTGGCTACTTTCCAAACCCAAGTTGCTCGCACACTGCTTTATTTTAACAAGAGCTACAAACTCCCTTACTTATGGCATTTCTACCATTGCAATTTTCAATAGCGGTATCACCATATAACCATTCGAGACGTGTCATTTAATTAATAGAATATAACTATAAGCGAGCATGCAAATGTCATTGCATGGATCGAAATGACCTTAAACTTTTCGTTAGATTGCACGTTGTTGTTGTCGTAATCCAAAGATGACGCCATTTTGTTTCCGCTTGTTTTGTCCGCGTGACCGTATTACTTTAGCTGTTGTCAATAAATTCCTACGCCAAACGTAGTTCTGCATTTTGCCTCTTGACAAAACTCCTTTTCATGGATAAAAGCTACTTTCTTCATGTGAGACCTTATGGAAAATATTGTCTTGCTCTTCGTTAAGTACCCACGTCTTCAGTCCTAGTCTGCTGAAATATTACAACAATAACCAACAGTCAATCATAGATCAGGACCCTAAAATGGTACACTTGGCGTTTGTCGTAGTAATGTATTGATAACAGCGAAAGTAATTAGCTCACGCCGAGGAAACAAACAGAAACAAAATGACATCACCTTTGGATTACGGAAAGCACATCGTAGAATCTATCGTTAAATGTAACATCATTCGGATCCATGCGATTACATTTACATACTACCTAACAGTTGTATCCTATTGTTTGAAGGACCCTTCTCGGATTGTTATGCTGATAAAGCTGTTGAAACAGCAACAAAACGAAACACAGCATTATAAAATAGTTACTAACATCTAATAATAATAGTAAAACAGCCGTGACAAGTCTCTCCGCCAAAATATTAGCCGATCAATATTCCCCAGTTGGGGACGCGGGTGATGCGCGGCGGACAAAGATTGCACAGAAGGTCCGTCGCACATTGGGTAGCATTGAGGGTAGCGGCTATTTGTAGCCTTTATTAGAGTCTCCTGATCACTGTCAGTGCATGTTACTTGTATATCGACTCACTGTGTAACTTTATGGTCGAATATAGGATTCTTGGGTCTCAGGCTGAGTCTGAGTGTATTTCCAACTTAGGTAATACTGTTGCTATTCGTGGTCCGTCAGGTAACTCCGGCTGACGACCCGAGTAATTTTATCATTTAATCCAATGTATGGCTCCTGATCTTAGGCCATGTGGTGCATAAATATTATAAAAGACGAAGAAACATAAAGTATGTAAAACTAGGTTCACTTGGTGAGGTAATGTTTTGGAGGAGACACTTGTCACAGTTGTTTTACTACTATCATCAGATGATATTAAACACTTAACAATATGGTGTTTCATCTTGTTGATATTTACATGAGATATATGATACCGGTAAATTATATTGTGTAAAGGTATAAGAAAGTAAAAGAGCCACAATTTGTGCAATACATGTACAGCTACTTGCTTTGTTGTACAAAATAATCACAATCATACTAATTATGGATCATCCCTGCCAGCAAGAAATTCTTTTGGCAGGCAAATTAAAGGATCCTATAATATTATTATAAACGAAACGACCTTTGGTATTTAGAATGTGGATATGGTTATTATTCGAATGAGTCCAGATTGTGTGTAATGTCTGTGAAAAAGACAATAACGCGTCATTTTAGTAATCATAAAACAATTCATTGTTTTAATAAGATGGACATATTAAGTGAAAACATGCAACTAAGCCCGGACATAGCAATGTTCATATAATTCACCAGGTAAAAAAATAAACAAACTCGTCAATGATTATGTGTACATATTGGATGTGTTTGAAACACGAGGGCCATACAATTGGAATTGCCAATCGATAGTTACCATAGGGACAAGAGCTTCCATTGAAAAAGGCAGCAGATCTTAGTTGTAGTCATCATGACTGTCCGTTTTTATCATTGCAATTTTACATGATTGTTTCATGTATCTTTCATTCGTATTATCATGAAGGTTACACCGGGACATCTCTTCTTCGCGTATATAAATAAATATACGTTAAAGTGTATATCAATGTATATTTAATTCCACAGGAAGTCTGTTTGATGTTGTGTTATTCTTCTGCCACCTGCCCAGTTCATAGAAACTCATCTCGTAGGCTATGATGAAAACCATTTGTGTGACACATACAAACACTATCACGGGGGGGGGGGGGGGGGTTACGGCAATAACATAACTTTGGTCTTTGCTACTCTTTTGAAGTCCAGCAGCAGTTTAACTCATTCATGTTAAAACATCGCATGGATCACTTATGCTAGAGGTTGGCTGTCAGATGTTTGATTAAATCACTGTACATCTTGAAACATTTTAGGTGGATTTCTGGAAAAGCTTCAAGAGAGGGTGTGTCTTTGGTTAACATGTGCTTTGGGACTTTTATCGTTCACAAAATTGCAATGAAACTTTACTGTTTGGCCCAATCTTGTATTACTGGAGAAGTTAACCCATTCTTTCCTGAGGCGTGATGTACAAATAAGCCTCTGCTCCAAGAATGGTAACGATATAAATGGTAACTGTGACTCATAATGTGC
>CAXHWN010000620.1:0-13000 GCA_964020975.1 Hermodice carunculata
ATAAAAATTGGTCATAATTTTGCAACAATTTCTGCAAAATTATCATCTTCTTCTACAAGTAATCTCCTGATCATGGGGACTTTCCAGTTATTCCAAAATTTACTTTTGGCAAATTTGTCAATAAAAAGTTTTCACCAGAAAGAAATGTTTTGTCACACAAAGTGCCTTATTAAACTATTTTAACATAGGTTTTGACCACCCTACCAAAATATTTTGTGGTGAAGAACACTGCCAGTCATGGTGCTCTAGAATTCTGAAAATTTCATCTTTGTTTTACCCGAGATCCCTTAAAGAGCCCACTGCGCCACCTAAATGCAGCATCCCACTGGCATAATGAGCCTGGTCTACATATACATGTAGCTGTTTTTTTTAATTCTGTCAAAGTTAAAGCATCTTTTATACTATTAGGGACCTGGTTCCAAATTTTGACACCTTGGTAGCGCAAAGAGTTTTTACCATAAGTCACCTTGTTATATGTAGGAAGGTTCAAATACTTAGATGAGTGGGAAACTTTATTTGACATAATATTGTATAAAAATGTCTTGTAAATATTTGGGCTGTGGTACCCCAGAGCTTTGTAGACTTCAATGGAAAGTAATCAGAGTCTACCAGGCCAACTAACATTTGTGGAAAATATACAGTGCTTATATAAAGTCCACTCATTGTCATATCAAACTATACTTGTTCACCTACATGTACATGTATATGCTACTAGATTTTCACAAGTAATATATATACACATGGGGCATGAATGCATATAAACTTACTTTCAAATGTAATTTCTGTAAGATCCTTGACAGCAGCAATGGGAACTTTGCAGCATCCAATTTGTTCAGTAGTGTGACTGCTTTCTTGATGCTACAAAGATTTTCAATATGTAAATATATATATATATATATATATATATATATATATATATATATATATAATATAATATACATGTACATGCTAAATATATTACATCATTACCGGTATTCAAAATGGTTTCAATTTTGAACTAAATTATGCTTTGCTTTGGATGAAATACACGTAAGCTTACTTGTCTAGATCCCTTTCAAGTATCAGGAGCACTTTGGAATTTGACTTAAAGTGAAACACACTTGCAGAACTATATTTCCAATATTTTAGCATAATAAACATATAAACCATGGTGAAAAGAAGCATACTCAAGATTATTTTGGACTTTTTTGAATAGGGAAAGAGGCATATCAACTTATTTTACAGTCCCCAAGTACATGTATCTATGTTCAGTTTCTAAGGAAAAAAATCAAGTTTGTGAATACAATGTTTTGGTATGTCCATGTCAAAATCGGACCTCTCTGGAAAATCAAAATTTACATTTTTACCATGTACTGTGTCAATATTTTATTTATATGGAGAGATTCTCCATATCTCTGCAATTTAAAAGATATATAGTGTTTATCATGTTTATGCATGTGTAAGAGAAGAATAAAGATAGAATGTAGGAGGATATGTGTGGAGCTTGACCTTCGCTGCCTTAATGTCATTTTTATTTCTTTGTAATTGTATCATGCATGAACATGTAACCTCTTGTTTGCCATACATATGTCTGTGCTTACATGTCTAGAGAGCCTCCATATTAGGTTTGCAACTATTAGGCAGTCCTGGTAAAACAAATATGTTTAAAACAAAAATTGATAAACTTCATTTAAATTTGTTAAGGTGGAGGAGTGCATGCTGGGAAACCAAGGTACCTGGAGTGTGACTCACAACTGGGAAAGTGATTCATATATTTTCAGTTGGAACCAGAAAGTTTACATAAACCAAACTTGACAGAAGTGCACAGGAAAGTGCAGAGAAAACACAGAAACAGAATATTAGTTACAAGATATTCAGTCAGCGACTTTGTGAGTTCCTGAAAATTTTCTTGCATAGAAATGGAAACTGAGGTCACAGAGGTCAATTCTGCAAGTCAAGCCAGAGTTATGGATGGAGCCAAACCAGTCTTCTTTGTACAGTCTGCAGTGGGTGGCAAAGACAATAAGCTGACCAATGTCCAAGTGTACCTGGCTGTGGCTGATGTAATCCCTGCTGAAACGATCACAGGAGTCCAAAGAGCTGGAAGCCTTTGGAGGATTTACACGGACAACTACAATGTCAGAGCAGATTTATTGGCCAGTGGAGTGTCCATCAATGGAGTTCAAGTTGCCCTTCAAGACACAAACCCTTTCAAGCCTCTGAGAGAGGGTGTGCGCATAGTGATTCACAATGTTCCTCTCTCTGCGAGTGACACTGTGATTGTTGGAGGACTGAGTAAGGCGGGGCTTGAAATGACTTCCCAAGTGGAGAGAGAAAAGTTAAGAGTAAATGGAAAACTTACTAACTGTGAGACAGGTGGGCGCATTGTCTTTGTGCGACAGACTGAGAAACCAATACCAAACAAGATCCAGTGTGGCAGATACACTGGCACTGTGCACTACAGAGGCCAACATAACACACAACAAAAACAGACTTGTGGAAAGTGCTTGATGGACGGTCATAAGAAATTTAACTGTCCAAATGACTGGGTGTGTACATTATGCAACACAGCAGGACATAAAAGAGATTCGTGTCCCCAAAGTCTGGTCAATGTACCAGAAGTAAACAGTGTAAAAGACAGTGATTCCTCATCAGAACAAACTGAGAAATCGGAGCCAGAAATGGATGATGGTCAGGGAGAGGCTAGTATTGAGGTGGAAGAGAAGGATAGAGAGATAGGAGCAGTCAGTTCTGCTCCAGCAGAGAAAGCCAGTAAGAAAAAGGATGCAGTGAAAACCCCCAGTAAAGCAGAAAAACCTTTGAAAAAAGGTCACTCAGGCAATAGTGACAGAGTGACGACAAGGTCTACAGATAAAGTTGGCAGAACCCAGGTGATGCCAAAACAGAGACTATCATCCAACCCAGACATGCCTGGTGCAACAGTTCGTAAAAAATAGACTCTGAGATATGTGTGGACTGGCAACTACAAGGAGCCTTCTTTCTGGGCTCCTGTCATTGTTGTTTTCTTATTTCAAGGGACGTTTGTTAATTATACTTACAACCACCATCAAATATAAATACACAAAGCACAAGTAACTTACACCTTCTAACATTAAATGTACGTGGACTTAGAGATAAGTTAAAAAGAGACACTATATTTCAATGGTGCCGTTCTCAGAAGGCACATGTAATGCTTTTGCAAGAAACTCACTTTACAAGCGAATATGAAAACATTGTCGCAAGTGAGTACAAGGGAAAATGGTTTCACTCTTATGGACAGAGTACTAGCTGTGGAACATCTATTTTGTTTTCACAAAATGTCGATTGCGAAATAATAGACCACCATGAGACACATGATGGAAGATGTATAATTATTAATGTGAAGATAAATGAAAAAATATTTTGTATTGTTAATGTGTATGGACCAAATGATAATGTTAAAAGAAAACAATTCTATAAAGAAATAACCACCTACATTCAAGAGAAATGCTTAGGTTCCTTGATTATTGGTGGCGACATGAATGATGTTATATGTGAAGAGAAAGATAGAAAAAAGAATGCACCAGCTAAAAAACACAAAACGTGTGTTAAAAACTTAGCTATGGTACTTAATGTGAAAGATGTTTGGAGAATGAAAAACCCTACAAAACAACAGTTTACTTGGAGAAAGATATATAGAAATAAAAATATGGTAGCAAGTCGCATAGACATGTGGTTAATTGACCCCATGCTGTATAAAGATGTATACACATGCGATATTAGACCAGCTGTTAAAAGTGACCATCTAGCTGTGTCAATGAAAATTGAAGTAAGAAAAAATAAGAAAGGACCAGGGTATTGGAAGCTTAACAACTTGTTAATGAAAGAAGAATCATTTAAAGACAAAATAAAAACTGCTGTTAAATTGCAGGAAGAAGAGTGTCGGAAAATTAAGCTGGATGCCCGACAAACATGGGATATGTGTAAAGTAAAAATTAAAGAAGTCAGTATTGATTACGATAAAAAGCGTATATCTTATCAAAGAACACAATTATCTTCTCTTGAAGAGGAACTATCTTTAGTAGAAAAACAGATTGATAATTTAGATATAAATGCCGACCCCACTTGTCTGATTGTACAAAAGGAAATGTTGGAGCAAGAAGTGACAAAGGTATATGAAGATCGAGCAAAAGGTGCTTTTATTCGCTCTAGAGCTAACTGGATAGAAAAAGGAGAAAAGCCCAGTAAATATTTTTTTGCTTTAGAGAAAAGTCGACAAACAAAGAAACACATTACAAGCTTAAAAACAGATACCGGTACAGTAAATGAACCTAATTTGGTGCTGAAAGAACAAGTTAGGTTTTATGAAAAACTATATACCAGTGAAAATCCAGATACAACTGAAATAGAGCAATATTTGAATGATCTACCAGTACATAGTGTGCTTGATGAGAAAGATAAATACATCTGTGAAGGTGAGTTGTCAGAGATAGAATGTAAACAAGCTGTTTATATGATGAAAAAGAACAAGGCTCCAGGTATGGATGGCATAACAACAGAATTTTACCAATGTTTTTGGGAAAATGTAGGACACTTAGTTGTACAAAGTCTTAATGAGGGATATCAAAATGAAAAACTTGCTATAACCCAAAGGAAAGCTGCCTTATCTCTCATATTTAAGAAAGGTGACCCAGAATGCCTTGAGAATTGGAGGCCGATAAGTTTATTGAATTGTGATTTGAAAATAGGAGCTTATGCCCTTGCAAAAAGGACTCAAAAAGTGCTGCATAAAATAATTTCTACTGATCAGACGGGATACATAAAAGGACGCTACATTGGATGCAATATACGCCTCATTAATGATGTGATTGACTATGCCGAGCATCTTGACTTCACTGGTGCTATTCTTTTCCTAGATTTCAGAAAAGCGTTTGATACACTGGAGTGGTCTTTCATGAAATCAGCTTTGAAAAGATTCGGGTTTGGAGATTCCTATATAAAATGGGTCTCTACAATGTATAATAACATCAGTAGCCATATTGTTAATAATAGTTGGATATCGACACCTATCCAACTGACCCGAGGAATACGACAAGGATGTCCCTTGTCTGCACTACTGTTCATAATCTCTGTTGAATTCCTTGCTATAGCTATACGAAATAATAGTAAAATTAAAGGGTATAAAATTCCTGGAAAAAACACAACAGAAATAAAAATAGGACAATACGCAGATGATACAACTTTGTTCGTCCGCGATAAAGTTTCAGTAACTGAGTGTTTAAACACTGTAAAATATTTTGGCTTATTTTCAGGCTTATGTCTTAACCTGAACAAGACAGAAGGACTTTGGACTGGAAAAAAACCTAAAAAGAAAAGCGACATTGGAGGCATTAAATGGCCTAACCAACCAATAAAAGCTTTAGGAATATACTTTGGATATGATAAGCCACAATGTGAACATCTAAACTGGTCTAGAAAATTAGAAAAATTATCAGAAGTTTTACGAAACTGGAAAAAAAGAAATTTAACTCTATATGGTAAAACATTAGTTATAAAGACGTTGGCAATATCTCAAGTAATCTTTAATGCAAGTGTATTACCTGTCCCGAAAAATACTGTGAAACAAATCAATAAAATCATTTTTGAATACCTTTGGAACAGTAAAAGGGATAGAATAAAAAGAACTGTCCTTATTGGACACTATGAAACAGGAGGTATTAAGATGGTTGATATACAAAGCTTGTTCGACTCTTTACATATTAAATGGATACAGCGTCTCCACTGTGGTGAAGACGCAACTTGGAAAATGTTACCAACATGGTGGTTGAATTTCTTTGGGAAAGACAATTTGGTTTTTAAAATGAACATTAAACATATGAATGACCTGAAAAGAATGATTAAAGTAAATAGATTACCAATTTTCTATGAACAAATGATTAATGCTTGGCTCAGGGTAAGAAAGCTAAACAAAAATCCCACAAAGTGTGGAGAAATAAGAAAAGAAGTAATTTGGGGAAACAAAAACATTCTATTTAATAATAAGCCCATTTTCTTTCCACATTGGATAAATGATGGTATAATTTACATTAATGATCTGTTAAATGAACATAATGAATTTGATCAGCAAGATTTATATAAAAAAGTTAGTAATAAAAGTAACTGGTTTTCAGAAATAAGTATATTACTCCAAGCTCTCCCAAAGAAATGGAAACATATTTTAAATTCACAAACCTCAATAGTTACCTCAGTTCGCGTTGATCCTAATCTTTATATACTCCATGGAAAAAGAAGTTTTGATTTTCTTTCAGTTAAAGATAATCTTTGTTACAAAATTTTTTTAGAACATAAGGTTGAAAAACCATATGTTGAAAAAATGTGGGTTATCAAGTTTGATATTAGTAACTTCAGATGGGATGCACTGTGGAAATTTATATTTTTTGGTTTAAGGGAAAACAAGATAAAGCAATTTCGGTTTAAACTGACACACCTTATATTACCATGTGGTCAGTTATTACATAAATGGAAGCTTAAAGCTACTCCTCTTTGTATATTCTGTGATTGTATTGATTCTTATGAACATTTATTTTTCAATTGTAAAAGACTAGATATATTATGGCAAAATGTGAAAAAAGCATTTAAGTTGTTAGGATTTGAAAATTTAGACCTCTGTTTGAAGACACTAATCTTAGGCTACAAAATTGGAAATGGAAGTTACTATTGGGTAAACGAAATTATAACACTTATTTGTTTTGTCATTTTTAAAAGTTTTTGTATCAAACAGGATGGAAAAAATGCGGATGTTTATATATTATGTAAGAAAGAGCTAGAATATCGACGACAAGTCTCGGAAGTAATTGATAAATATAAAAATGCGAAATATATTAAGTTTGTTTCGTTATTGTAAACTCATTTCAGTCTGCCGATGAAATGAGGAAATATTGTAAGGCGGATATTAAAGAAATAAACAGTTGATGATAAAAAAAAAAAAAAAATAAATTTGTTAAGGTGGAAACCAATTGAGCCATTGACAAGGGCTACTCACAGGAAACCATTAGCCCTGGAGAGAAGAATGGGTCAGTTCAGACTAATCACTTCCATTGTTCTGATTACTTTGAAATTCTCTATTGATGTAAAAACAAATTAGCAGAATCCACTTACTGGTCCCCAAATATGGAAAGCTGCATGTGAACTCACACCCAAACAAGCCAAGTGTGGTGTTCCCAAGTCAAGATTTAAGCCACAATATATATATATTTTTTAATGACAACATCACAGTGGTAAAGCTACAAGTTTATTCCACACAATAATTAAAACACAGGACAGAAGAAATGAGTGTGTGTCATATTACAGCCATAAATGCATAAGAATTGTCAACTTTTTCTTTCAATGTGATTTTCTCGGAACTGTTTTTTGCTCAACCTCTACAATTTGTATCTCGCCTCACAAACGTAAGAATTGTCCTATCACATAAAAATTAACGGGCATTAAAAGAAAAATATCCTATCCAGGAACAGTTCCCAGGATTTTTTTGTCTGTCAACCCCTTCCGTGACTTTTGGAGAAATTTATAGAAAGAAAATGAACAATCTGTCAGGACTAAATTAAAAGTTTTATAACTTTTTATTTATGCCATTTCAGGACTAACCATTGAATTAATCCTGGACATGGATACATATTTTCAGTTTCTTTTGATTTCCACTGAAAAAAAAAAAAAAAAAAAAAAACAATTTTGTGCGACTTTTGGGCGAAAAATGTGAAAATCCCACCAAGTCTGAAAGAATGCTATAAAATCTAAAAAAATTTCAATCCTGCAAAAAAAAAAAAAAAAAAATATTGTAACCAACTAGTAAATTTATCAATCCACACTTGACCAAAGCTGTTGAAAAATCTTTTATCCAGAGACAGTAATTTTAGAAAAAAGCAAGAAGTGATACTAACCCTGACAAAACATTGACACAGACAATATGCATAGATCTTTGTTGAGTGCTGTGACCTCCACATGAAGGTTTCTAAAGGCCACAAGAATCAAATGTTACCAGGTATCATTACTGATGCAAGAACTATGAATTGACTTAATGCTATATAGTTGTAACATGCAAGGGTACCGACTCTACAGGTCTGTGCAAACGGTTTCATTTCTTATGAAACTTGTCAGGCACAAAAACAGTTGCCCCTGATACTATACTTACATGTACCACACAACATGAGACATTACCTATTCACGTGTAACACGTGGTGTAAACAAAAAACGTTGCCAGCTTTGAAGTAATTGGAGATGCATGATGTCATAGAGGAAACAAGGTGTTAGCTCATTGGTTTACCTGTATGACAGGACAGGTCACTTGGAATGTGTGTTACACATGATTAAAGAATATTCATGCTTTCTGGATGTAAGGAATATTCCACTTTGTGTCATTAGAAGCTCTTTTGGCCTACTCACCTCCCTGTTTATTGAGCAAAGCAAGGTGGTAGTATTTAAACAATACAGTACCTCATCTCTGCCTTGAGATAACATATATCCAACTAATTTTATTGGTTGTACTTGATTTAATTATTTTTGCCACAATAATTGCCAATAGCCCTGTGGTTCTAAATTTGATAAGTGGAGAATAAAAAAGTGAATCTCCCGAGTGTGTGTGCAGTAATTCGGGGGGGGGGGCTCTAACTGTGCATCCCATAACCATATGTGTGGGGAAAATAGGCACAGAACTATTCAACATTTAGCATACTACAAGGCAAGTATGCCTACTTTAACATCAAATTTACAAAGACCATATGTTTCCATGGTACTGAGCTGGTAGATTCACTGGTATCCTTTTTTCAATCTTAACACTTCTGACTTTTTCAGTTTTGGTTGTGTAGGAATATATTCCAGTATTTGTACTTCATCTGAAGACCATGCCTTAATGCTATCTCCAACCACTGCTACTGACATGCACATCTGGTCAAGGACAATTAAGGCACACATCATGTTAAACAAATATTCAAAATAACTTTGGCTCTTAACCAGAATAGTGACCAGGATTAACTATATCATATATTAATTAAGTGTGATATCACATATTAGTTACTTTATGTTCCCATTATACATGCACAAATGTTTAGGACTATTTATTTTTTTATCCATGCATATGTCTATATAATATGGAAGTAGGTTCAACCTAGTAGCAGTGAGCAGAGCATCTATTTTTCATTTCAGAAGCCTCGACGTCATGATCTACATGCATGCAAAAAGTCACACCCAGATAGCTACGTCACACAGTGATTGGCATTCTGCAACTTCTGCCATGCGAAGTTTTTACCAGGCTAACCAAAAGTTTCAAATTCCATGGACGTAAAAGATGGCGATATTCGAAGAAAATTGTGACCTCAGATGAACAAAAATTCACCCAAATGATGTTAAATCTGGGAAAACTAGTGATGCCAAATACAGCGAATAAGAGAACTGAATGTGAATCAATGATCCATGTCAATGGGTTCCCAAACAGTGCACCGGGGAGGTACTGAAGGTTGATAATGATGATAATTTGAAAGTGACCATGTTTTTCAAGTTGTATAGACTGTAGGTTTGAATGAATTACCTTACTTTTTAACAGTTTTCATGTGTTATAGGTAGAGCTTGCTCTGCTCACTATAATTCCAATCTAAACTATGTGTTGAGTCTATGTACAAATTTGATATTTTCTAATTCTGATATGCCTATGTCATTTTACATTTCAAGACCATGATGATAATTTTTACTTTGTTATTCTATTATGGTCTTGAGACTCTTACTCTTTGTTAACAAATTGAATTGATTTTTTTTTTTTTTTTTTATTGTTTTGTTATGCTGTTTTCATCCAGGGTCTGGCAGGAGATCTGTGTTTTCACACTGAGACGCCACCCTACCATTGCGAGAACCATGAACATTTGGAATATTTGCCATCCTATGTTGTGAATACCAAAATCTAAACTACAATTTGAAAAAAATGCTAGACCATGAATGGTATAATGCAGAAATCAAGTTACTACAACTACCATGCCCACATCCATAGCCACAGCCATGACCAAAATACAAATTTTCAAAAGTTAAGCTACAAGGATCTGGACAAAGAGGCCTTTTTCAAGTTTTTGGACCCACGTCCAGAACACAACTTGATTCTTCTTCCATTACATACACAGTACTAATACAGTTCATCTGTGTATGTTCAGTATGTCACTGAGTTCAGTATGACTACTCCCATTCAATGATACATATAGGGGGTTGGTCGTAAAGGCAGGGAGCCAACGTCACATTGACTCTTATAAGCCCACTGTCTGTATTTAAGATGTGTGTCTACTTTATTTTTAAAAATATTAATATTGTTCGCATTAACTGTGTCTACTGGCAGACGGTTCCACTCAGTAACTATTCTTTGTGAGAAGGAGTATTTTCTGATATCACTCTTATTAAAATGCTTTTTGAGTTTGTATCCATGATCTCTGGTACTTCCTGACTGCAACACAAAGAAGTCTTGCAGACTAATATCCTCTAGTCCATGAAAAATTGTGTATGTTTCAATGAGGTCCCCATGAATTCTTCTTGTCTCTAAGGTTGTCAAGTTTAGCATCTGGAGTCTTTCCTTGTATGATTATCTTTCTGCACAACCTGGTATAATTCTGGTCATTCGGCGCTGAACAGCTTCAAGTAAATCAACATCCTTTTGGAGCCAAGGAAGCCAAGCTTGTACACAATATTCTAGATGGGGTCTCACCAAAGATGTATATAATTTCAAAATCATGTCCTTTGATTTAAAGGTGAAAGTTCTGTTAATTTGTCCCAACTTGCTATTTGCCATCTTGGCCGCTTTAGCACATTGTTTGCTACAACTTAAAGTTTTGTGTATAATGACACGCAAATCCCTCTCCTCTTCTGAACTATGAACCAGCTCATCACCAATGAAGTAATCATACTGCATGTTATTTGAGCCTATGTGGAGACATGCACATTTGTCTGCATTGAAAAGCATCTGCCAATCTACACTCCATTGGTACATGTTTCGGAGCTGCTCTTGTAATTGTTCAGCATATTTGTAAGATGATATTTTACAAAATACATTTGTGTCGTCTGCAAATTGTAAGACCTTACACACTGCATTTATGTCAATATCATTAATATATATTGTAAAGAGCACCGGGCCTAGTACAGATCCCATGTGGAACTCCACTCTTTACATCTGTCCAATCAGAGGAAGTGCCATTAATTACAACTCTTTTTTTCCTGTTGTTCAGCCATTCTGAAATCCATGCCTTTACCTTGCTGTCTATACCATGAGCTTGAAACTTGTTTGTTAATCTTACATGCGGTACTTTATCGAAGGCTTTACTGAAGTGCAGGTATATAATGTCTGTAGGGGAACCACTTTCTACATATTTTGTAATATCCTCCAAGAAATTCAACAAATTTGTAAGATATGACTGTCCTGACTAGAAACTATGCTGCAAATCTTTTATCAGGTTATGATGCTTTAGATGTTTCGTGAGCTCATCTTTGATGACGGCTTCCATTACTTTCCCTATCTGAGAGGTTACGCTCACAGGTCTATAGTTACTGGCCATTCATTTCTTTCCCTTTTTGTAAATTGTTGTGACATTAGCACACCTCCAGTCAAAAGGTACTTCTTCTGTTGAAAAACTGGATTAAAAAATATCACTTAATGGGGCAGCAATTTCATTTGCTACCTACTTTAGCACCGTTGAACACATATTGTCCGCTCCAGGAGCTTTTTTAACGTTCAGTTGGGATAATTTTTTAAGAACTTTCTCAGGTGTGAAATAAATTGATTTTAATTTCTGTTCCTCCACTCCTCTATATATTTTAACAGGTTCTGGCAAATCAATTAAAGTCTCGTCTGTAAATACTGATGAGAAGTAATCATTTAATTTCCCTGCTGTGTCACTGTCCTGGGTCATAGTATTACCTTGGTCATCTGTCAAGGGACCATCTCTGTTTTTAGTCTTGGTTTTTGACCATGCATAGGCATAAAAAGCTTTTGGGTTCTTCACCACATTATCCACAAGCTTTTTTTCAAAGTCCTTTTTGGCTTTTCTCATTTCCTTAGTTGCCAAATTGAGTATTTTTTTATATTCAGTATACAGGTAATAGTGTTTAGTTTCAGTATATCTCTTCCGTGCATAATCCTTTTTCTTCCTTTCACGTTATACTTTTTTGGTCATCCAAGGTATTTTTTCCTTTTATTTGCTTTTCTCTTTTTCTGTGGAATGAATTTATGTACACATGAGTTTATTATGACTTTCAAGATATTAAGCTTTTCATCGACAGTATGTTCATGAAAAGCTAGTTTCCAATCAAACTGCCTTAAATAGCACCTCATGCCATTGTAGTCATCCTTGCTATAGTCAATATAGGTTTCTCTCCAGTTTTTTGTTTCAATAGAACAAATCAAATCAAACATAATCATATTATGATCACTAAATAGATCACTGACAATAATATTGTCAGCCATATTCAGCTCAGTAGTCAACACTAAGTCCAGGATATTATTTCCTCCAGTTGATTCATTGACATGCTGTGTGAGAAACAGATCCTGTGTCATTTCCAAAACTCCTTCACCTTCAGATCCAGTCTCAAGTGTCTGCCAGTTAATTGTTGGATGATTGAAATCTCCTACTATAACAGTATTACTTTTTATGCATGCTTTTCTAATCAAATTATGTAGTGTGTGATCATTTTCTCTGCTCGTAGAAGGACTGCGCTATACAGTCCCTATTAGTAAGTCACCACTTGTTGCTTTTATGTAATGACAAAAGAATCAATTCAAGCCTCAAGTTCTAACTTGAAGGCCCTTTTACAAAACTCCTTTCTCCTGCGGGAGAATGACCTTGGCTTGGGACAGGGACACACAGGTGCACTGAACCAGCCCTTCATCAAAGTGCTAAATAAACTATGTGGTCAACTGGTGAGGCTGAGGTTGTTCACACTATTTACTGGGTCATAGCCCTCCACACACCACATTCAGGATGGGTCAAGGGGCTGGGAATAACAGTAATAATAATGATAATAC
>CAXHWN010000621.1:0-137500 GCA_964020975.1 Hermodice carunculata
CTACAGAATAAATCAAAAAAGAAAAATCACACATTTCCACTTTTAAATAGAAGCAATATAACCTGAGGTACATGTAAATCAACTATCAACTCTATGCTGAACACAACAGACCTTACCTGCCAGAGTCTGAATATGATGAGAGTTGAAGCAATCCAGTGATTGAAGATTTCAGGTGAGGCACGATAACTTATTACGAGAAATATGGCTCGGGTAATCAATGAAGATACTAGCGTGTGACCGATCAATGTGGCCGTCATTGTAGCAACTTTATTACAAAGGTTTGAATTTTATCAAAGTAATCCATAAGAATAGGATAATAATAAGGCCTATGACTTTCATTATATGTGTGTGTATATTCAAAATAAATAAATAAATAAATAAATAAATAAATAAATAAATAAATAAATAAATAAATAAATAAATGAACGAATGAATGAATAAATGAATGAATGAATGAATAAATAAATTAATTAATTAACGGATACGCTTAATGTAATGTGATAGTTATAATATTTTGAAATGAACTGAAATGCTTAAATGTGATAAAAAAAACCCGGCTCCTGTACAAATAAATGCACTGTTCCTGCCTGAATGTGGCCTCCTAGTGAGGGGGGGGAGCATAACACTTCCACAAAAAACACTCTGGAGTGTATCTATAAAAATGTCATTCACTAATGTAAAGTTATTCACATATTTTTGGAAGAAATACAGTTGTATAGTAATAGCATTTGTAGTTTATTAACCATGCACAATTACATATAAAACTAGAAAACAAGATTTGCTTGACAGCAAATCCTTCTGGGTGCCTTCAAAAGGAGAACAGTTTGAAATGCTACACTTTGCCATTGTTCAACATAAACTATATTTTGTGTATTACGCTAATTTCCATAAATTAGAATGCTACAACTTTGTTCCTTGGTTTATTGGATGTGGCCATGTCACAAACTTATAAATTGAAGTTTGAATGACACTACGATCTGTAATAGTTTTGAAGTAATTCGAGACTTTAATTTTGTGCATTTGTCTAATTTGCATAAGTTAAAAGCCTGCAACTTTGGTTTATGGTTCATTGGATGCGGTAATGTCACATACCTATAAATGTAAGTTGGAATGGCACCTCTATGTATAATAGTTTTGAAGTTATTCAAAGATTTAGATTTAAATTTCTTGTATTCATCTTATTTGCATAAATTAAACTTTGGATCATGGTTCATTGGATGTAGCTATGTCACGAATCCATAAATTGGTATGGCACCTGTATCTATAAAAAGTTTTTAAGCTAACCAAGATTTAAATTTTGCATATTTAGCTAATTTTTGTATAAATTAAAATCTTTTAACTTTGGTACAATTTCATAGTTCATTGGATACGTCTTTGCCACAAACCTACAAATTGAAGTTGGAATGGCATCTCTATCTATAATAATTTTGGAGATATTCAACTTTTAAATTTTTGAATGCCCCTTATTAGCATAATGTCAAACTCTACAACTTTCATATACTGTCCATTATATTGGCAGGTTTCACAAACCTATATATGCCCATTAACATTTTGTGTCTAAATTCAGATAGTCAACTTCCCTACTAGCTCTGTTACCGTGCCAAGTTTAAACATTGTAGCTTGCATGGTGCCTGAGAAAGTCTCCGGACAAATTATGTAGTGGAAAGAAAGAAAGAAAGAGAGAGAGAGAGAGAGAGAGAGAGAGAGAGAGAGAGAGAGAGAGAGAGAGAGAGAGAGAGAGGAGAGAGAGAGAACTGTATGTCTGGGTTGGCAGACATACAGTTCTCTCTGGGAAGAGACAGAGCCCAGTCATCACCTCTTTCAATTTTTTTATAGCAGAAGAATGCATCACATGTAGGTCCCTGTTCAAGGTGATGCCTGTATAACAGACCCAGGGTCCTTGACAACTGGACAGGCACCCTGAGCCACCAGCCACATGCAAAAATGGCCTGACAGTTATCCAAGCAGGAAAACGTTGTAACCAACCTGCCTCCCATCTTCCTACACACATACCGCTGCCCAAACACGCATGTCCAGTGATAAGGCAGACCCCATGGGGCTCAGTTTAGAGCACTGTTTAAAGGCAGGCTTGCATGCTCAGTGGACCCTGTCTAAAACCTGACCTTCAGCCAATCAGCAGTAAGCAGAACTGTTTTGTAGCCACACTGGACCAAAACATGGGGTTTCCCCTAACAGGGTTTGCATGGTGATTATGAGCTTTTTTACACCAAAAGATTTGAGTGATGGTTGTTTCATTAAATACTTCGACATGTAAATCTGACTTGATATCATATATAATTCATGATTACAGTCTAAATTATTTGTGTCAATGTAACAAATCATTACATATTCAAAACATTGTGCCTCCTTTTGCCCCCTTCCACAAGCATATATTCAGACAATTAACATGACAAAAAAGCTTCAAACTTGCCACATTTAGTTGCACTTCTAGAACTTTTGTTCACTGTCCATTGACAGATGTCTCAAACCTGCATGTGTAAGTTAGAATTTTGTGTCTATCTCCAATAGTTTGGAAGATATTGAGCTTTTAAAATTTGAATTGCCCCTCATTTGCACAATTGTAGTCATCCTGACTATTCCAAGTCAGGTGCCCAATTTCACTGGTAGGTCAGTCACCATGGCAAGTTTGGTGGTTTTCGGAATAGTAGGGTCCGAAAAAAACTAGGGACAAGTCTAGTCGTAGAGAGAGAGAGAGAGAGAGAGAGAGAGAGAGAGAGAGAGAGAGAGAGAGAGAGAGAGAGAGAGAGAGAGAGAGGAGAGAGAGAGAGAGAGAGAGAGAGAGAGAGAGAGAGAGAGAGAGAGAGAGAGAGAGAGAGAGAGAGAGAGAGAGAGAGAGAGAGAGAAGAAATTCTTGGAAAAACAAAATGTCTTGGTTGGCACCCAGATATAATAAACAAAGACATATTAGTCCTCCTGCATGAGGGAACTTTAACATTTTCACTGGAATACACACAGTACTCTTTTCTGTTACCCACCTCCCGTGAAAGTGACAAAATGATGACTTTTGTCAGAAATATTTGAAGTACTGAGTAGATTACTTGCCTGATTATTTTTATCTGCACGTTTTAATAAATACCTATACCAAAACACAAGAATCATCATTTATCGTGCATATTGTATGTTTCAGTTGCAATTTGGTATTTTTCAGAGGGATATGGTCATAGTGCTCCGGATAAATACATACACTGGTCAGGAAGACAAAGGATAAATCATTTACTAAATTAAATTTACCTGTCACTTCATCATCTTTTTTACTGCATCATGCGATGTACGCCCTCTCCCTTGCATACTGCCAGAACGCTCCTGAAACTGATGAAAACTTTGAACGATCCATAAATACAATAGGCCTACATACGTGTAATTGTCCTGCACGACACATACGAACCATCAGCATCGTAGATGCATCAGTCCCTCTTTGATTTGATTTGATTTAAACATATTTTATTTCAACAGAAAAGGATTGGAGAACAAGCTTAAAGCTTATATCAACTCCTCTCCGAGTTAATAATCACTGCCAGTCCCTCTTTTGAATAACTACTTCTGGGCAGGTCTAAAAGTGGTCACATTTAGCAGTAATAGAGTAACGTGGAAAAGATAAGATAAGGGACCTGTTGAATGTGGTCTTAAAAGGCAGGTGGTATCTCAAATGGAGCGGTCTCTTAAAAGAGGGAGTACTTTATCAGTCCTGGAGCGTATATCGTCGTTGTCCGTGCAAAACCACCTATGTGGGGAATTTGTCGAGATTGAGATATTGGCAGATCTGAGTATAGCATAGGGGATTACGCATTCATCTAACCCACTCTCACATCTCAAGGTCACATTGTCCTTGAGATACAACTGAAATCCAAAATAACCTATGTAACTCATGGAGGCATTTAACCTATGTAATATAGTATTGTGCACATGTTAAATTGTCATTACAATCAAAAGAAACCTATGTGAACCACGTTGTCAACATCTGTTTACATACTAGGTAAAATTGCACCACGTCAAATGAACCTACCGGTATGTAACAAACCTTGACATAAATTAAATTACATGATCACGTGGTTACTATTATATAGTTACATGGGTGATCTTGCAGGGTTTTGTACGGCACTTAATTTTAATTGTGTGCTCAAGATCTCTATTTTATATCAGATATGCATGACATATTTATGCAAGGTGATATTTATTTGGACTTTTATAAGACGAATGATGTGGAAAAGTGAATTTTGTCATAAATCTATGCTTCTAATTTCCCAGATTTTGGCTAATATTATCGCAGTAAATGATCTCATTCTATGCCACTAAATGTAGCGTCTTATCTGCCCCATAAGCTGCACGCATTTGCCGTCAAGCGGTGACGACCACCCTCGCCCTCCTCCGACCAGTCAAAGGAAGATAGGTCTAACCGGAACTTGTAGGCTTTATTGACGTTCCGTCACATTAAGCCTAGGCCTGTAGTTTTGATCAAGGGCCACTGTGTGTTATAAAAGATTAACTTATTGTGCTACGCCTATTTGATTTAGTATTTAAAACCTGTAATCGAAAGCCTATTAGCTAGCTTACATCCGTATTCTGTCATGGCTAGGCCTATTGTCACCTGTACCGATATCTTTAAACGTTAGGCGGTGGACTTGATAGGTACCATCAACATTATTTATTGTACGCTTATAGGCTACATTGTCATGGAACTAAGGTTATGATGAGATTTCAGATCGATGGAGATTTTTTTTACATATTAAAAAATATAATTACTTTAATTTATTTTCAAATCCGCTGAAAGTAAAGTTATATGATAAGCGAATGTTAGACTTGTCCGCTCTTTATTATCAGTTAACATTTTGTATTACTGGGCTACCATGTGACGATGCCGAAAGCTGTAATAAAGAAAAACTACAGGCCTACTATTATTTATTCTGCTCTTTTTTTTTTAATTAAATCGTTTTTCCCAAATGCCTAGTTCTTGTCCGATTGTAACTATACAAGCGACAATAAATATCATCATGCTCGCCATTTCCAGAAGCTATAGCCAAATAACTTGAAAACTGGCACGTGTGTCGTTTTGTGCACAATACATGTATTCACACTAAGTTTCAATTTTGAATTCAACTCATACATAACCCTACACTAACGGAAGCCATTCCGCAAGTATCAGCCATGATATGAAAAGACAGGCGGGTATTTTCCCTGCATTTGGCACACTGGACGATCAAGGAAAATCTATATTTAGCCTATGCCCCCCCCCCCCCACACACACAAGAAGCTTTCCTAATATCGGTCGGTCGGCAGAGAGACTGTGGTCTCCGCACCATAACTCAAGAATTTCTTGAGATAGGACCTTAATAGTGTCCAAATATATACTCCTATATAAGGGCTAGGCGAAGTATGAAGGTGGTTGACCCTGACCTTATTTCCAAAGTCGTGGAGGCACTATTATAAGTTTTGGTTCCCGCATGATAATTAGTAAAGACTTTATGGTAGGACCTGTATATTGGACAGGATTATAGTCCTTATCCTGTTTTGGGCCTAGTTCCATGATGGGTGATCTTGACCTAAATTCCAAGGTCACAATGCTACTTTAGTGAAATTGGTTTCTGCATTTTAAGCCAGAATTTAAGTTATAACCTACATTGTTTCCATTAACCCCCAAATGGAGGTAAATTAAAATTGGTGAAATTTAGTCTTCTCCCCAGATGTTTCTTTCTTGTGACCCCCTGAAAAAATCCTAACGGAAACTCTGACCTAATATTGCACATGGTAATAGTCCTCAATTAGGGGTTGGTCAGCTTAGAAGATAGATAACCTGGACCAAACTCTGAAGGTCACGTACATACATTACTGAATTTGGTTTCTGCTCAATAGCTCCAGAAGTTTTTGACCTACAGCTCACATATTGCACGTTTACAGTCTTCTATAAGGGCAAAATCAACGTCAAAGAGCACTAACTTTGACCTAATTCCCAAGGTCAAAAGGCCATTTTTGTGAACTTGATTTCTTCATCCTCAGTCAGAATTTTACCTCGGATATCAATGTTGTACATTATAATAGTCCACTATAAGGGCTTGGTAAAGTTAGAACATAGACAACTTTGACCTAATTCTCTAGGTCACCACAGAGCCATTTTAGTGAACTTGGGATTAGTAAGCTAGCTTAACAATGAAAATGGTTTCCTGGTAATAATGCAAGAATGGTTGTATTTATTTTAAATTTGTGAAGATGGTTTATCGTGGTAAATTAGATGACCCATATTGAATATGGGGTCAGAGGTTCAAAGGTTTTGGTCGTGACAAGCTTCACAATTTAAAGGATATCTGTCAATATGCAAATTGATGACTTTCATCCACTTCACAAGGTCATGAGTGCCCCATTTAGTGCTATCAACAGGGTAATGAGGGCAAACATAATGACAATATGTCGGCATCTCTGTTGTACAAACATGTCTTTCTTCCTATGAATTTGGCTGACACTGAAAAATTAAGATACCGGTGGTGCATAATTATTTTCATCAATAATAAAAATAGTTAAATTTCAAATACGAAAATAATTGACATGGTAGAAAGGTGACCTATATTTGCATTCTCTGTAAACTTCTTTCAAAATATCTTCATATTATCATCAGTCATGGTTACAAACGAAAGAGGAGTATCAATGTAATATGATTCAAATGTAAGAAATATTGCTCTCTTGGACGATATTCAAGGAAAACAAAAGTTGAATGTCTTGAATTTTTCATATTTTCAGGGGAAATTCTCTACATTCGTTTGATGTTGCTGTTTTCCACATGTTTAAAATTAAAATGCATGGCATTGTTTCAGTCTAATGCCTGGGCCATTACGTTTTTTAAATCTTTAAACGACGTTTTGGAAACTCATAAAATGAAGTCTGATATAAAGGTTTTAACCTACACATGCACATTGCAGTATTGTGTCTCTCTGCAATATAGTTTGGACGATGTGGAGCTTCTAAAATTTTATGTTCATTTGTCATATGTGCAGAATTTGCATAAACTAAAATCCTACAGCCTAGCTTCAATGTTCAATGGATAGGGCTGTATCACTAACCTGTACATAAGTGTTGGTTTCACACCTCTATGTACAATAGTTTAAAAGATATTCAAAATTTAAATTTTGTATATGAGCCTAATTTGCATAAAAAACCCTACAACTTTGCTCCACTGTTCAATGGATAGGGCTGTGTGACAAACTCATACATTGAATTTGGTTTGTCATCCCTATCTATTATAGTTTCGAAGATATTCAGGATTTAAATTTTGCATGTGTGCCCATTTTGCATAAATTAAAATCCTACAACTTTGTTTCACAGCTCAAAAGATAGAGTTTCATCATAAACCTATGAATTGAAGTAGAATAGCATCTCTATCTGTGATAGTTAGGAAGATATGAAGCTTTTAAAACATTTTATTGCCCCTAATTTGCATAATCATGAACAACATGACACTCCAAACCCAGGTGCACAACTTCACAGGTAGATGAATCTATGTGCCAAATATGGCAATTGCAGGTAAGGCAGTTTCTGAGATGCCGCTTGAACAAATTTGGGTGCCATGGAATAGAAACTAAAAAAGATTTGCTTCACAGCAAATCTGAGTGCCTTCAAAATGAGAACAGTTTGAAATGCAACATTGTGCCACTGTTCAACATAATCTAAATTTTGTGTATTAGCCTAACTTGCATATATCAAAATGCTACAACTTCAGTTCTTGGTTCATTGGATGTGGCCATGTTACAAACTTAAAAAGTGAAGTTTCAATGACACTATTATCACTAATAGTTTTGCAGCTATTCAACATTTTAATTTTGTGTATTTGCATAAATTGCATACATCAAAATCCTACACCTTTGGTTAACGGTTCATTGGATGGAGCTTTGTCACATACCTTCAAATTGAAATTGCAATGGCACCTCCATGTATAAAAGTTTTGAAGTTATTAAAGATTAAAATTCTGTGTATTGATCTAATTTGCATATACACGTATTAAAATTGTACAATTTTGGATCATGGTTCATTGGATGTGGCTATGTCACAAACCCATACATTGAAGTTGGAATGGCACCTCTATCTATAATAGTTTTGAAGCTACTCCAAGAATTAAATTTTGCATATTCACCTAGTTTGCATCAATTAAAATCCTACAAATTTGGTTCCTGATTCATTGGATGCAGCTTTGACACAAACCTATAAATAGAAGTTGGAATGGCATCTCTATCTATATTAGTTTTGGAGATATTCAACTTTTAATTTTTTCACTGCCCCTGATTAGCATCTTTTGAAATTCTACAACTTTCATTTACTGTCCATTATATTGGCAGGTGTCACAAACCTATACATACATATCAAAATTTTGTGTCTATATGCAATAGTTTGGAAGATTATAGCTTTTAAAATTTTAATTGCCCCTCATTTGCATAATTTTAAATATCATGCACTAGTAAACTGCTTTTGGCGGCATATGACCAGTTTCAGTGGCAGACATCAGCAGCGCACAGTGGCAGAGACCCCCGGCCACCACAGGTTGCTGCCGAATGTCAACAGAAGGGTTTGGGGTATACTGGAGGTCGGCAGCAGTCAGTGTCACATGGCAGTGGCCAGCAGCAGGCCCTACATGCTGTCTGGCGTCAGCTACCACTCCCAGCCTTTGGCCCCCGCTCCCTGCCACTGGGCCCCACTTTGTATTCATACCGCATGGTGCATCATGTAACATATGGATCTTAAGTTGGGGATGGAAGAGGTTCCAGTAAAAGTAATAATTTATTAGACTATATACCATGGCTTGTACCTCCCATCAACTTGATAAATTTGTATCTCAAGGGCAGTCTTAAATTGCAGGTGTAGGATTCAACATAACAGTAGTATATGTAATCTGAAATATATCATTTACAAGCAAATTGGTTACTTTTATGTGATTGAATGACATACAAAGTTATTCATGGCCAATGGCAGGGAGCGGTGGCCAGCAGCAGAGAGCGGCGGCTGGCGGCAGACAGCATCTATGTAAGGTCTGCTGCTGGCCACCGCCATGTGCCACTGCCTGCCGCCGAAATCCAGTCAACCCCAAATAGACCTGCGGCATAGAGGTCCCTTCGGGGGTCATACCCCAACCCGTGGTATAACAAGTTACAACCTATATTTTCTTATAGGTATATATGTCCTCTTCATGAAAAAATAGGTTGTGGAATCTGAAAAGCGTTTTATCATATATATTTCTGCCCGTTTCCATGACAACCTATTCCATTTCTGAGACAACTAAAATTTGTCCTTAAAAATAATAACTTTGGTGATACTGCTTGTGGAAAGGCTAAATAAACACCAAAATGTGCTCAATTGCTCTAATATAGTCACAAAATACAGAGTTTGTTCAAAGTGCCTAATTATCATATGTTAATTTATGCAAATATATAAAATTTGCATCAAAATTAAGTATTGTGCGACGGATAACATACTATATTTACTAAGATATAGTTTCGTTCATTTGAAAAAAGGCAAAATGATTAGGAACAGTACTCATACAAGTTTTATTTATCATGTTTATATGAGTATACCACATGCATATTAATTGATATGCTAATATGGCTATCATATGTCATCTTCGCTTAGGGAACCGTCATAACAATTGCCAATACAGCCGATAAAGTAAGATAGAACTTTGTACCATGTATTCACACCTACACGTAATTTACAGTGAACCATCCCATGGAGTCCTGCAACATAACTAATGTATCTCTGGCATCAAACTATAATTCAAGATGCCTTTCAGTAAAGGAAAACAGTATAAGTACATGTACACACTAAAAACAGAAAGCTGATCAATGATGGTCACAGTTTGGAGATTCTACACCAAGATTCAATCATCATCTTCCTCATAATCACTGTCTGCTTCAGTGTCAAAAGTGTCATTTGCACACTCATGTCCAAAGCATGCACATAATTCTGTACATTTAAGTCCTGTCTGGAGGCAATGGCACTTTCTTGCGACAGTACACTCAATATCGGTGCATTACATATGAGTCAGGCTGTGGACTTCCAGTCGGGTTAGCTCATTGGTATACATCAAAAGCTTGAGGTAGCCATCATTAGACATTTCCCAGCCGTTACCATTGGGATCCCACACTTTAGGTTTAGGAATGTGACTGTTGTCTTGGTGTCTTTTTGTCCAAAACCTCTTCCTAGTAGTCATTACCCTATTCCGCAGTCCGAACTCTTTACTCTCCATAGGCTAACCTGTCCCTGTCTAACCTATATACATATAGAAGTACTATTGTCCAAATTGCACACGTTCCTCTGGAAAATTTTGACATAGGCTGTATTAGCCGAAATAAATTAAAGGTCTGCGGCGGGTAACTACTCAACATGTTTCGGAGCCTTTTACCCGTACATGTCTCTCTGAGTAGCGGCTCCTTGTCTAAGCTAATTATTCAGCAAAGACAACCCACATAATAATGAATAAATATGAACGTGGCAAATGAAAGAAGAATACCTGGCAAACAAACTATAATTACCAAATGTGTGTAGTACAGGTTCAGTTAAGAACAATTTGACTTACCCCTGAACCAATATGTACCCTTTCTGGCTGGACAGCTTATTCTAGTTAAACCATCCGCCAGTATTTAACTGAAGTGGAAACAAGCTGGGGCATTATATTCAGTCCCAGTGACTGTAAAATAAACAGTTGCAGCTAGACCACCTGTATAAACCAAGGGAAATCCTAACAATGACTGCAACAATGTACATCCTGCACCAGAAGTGTACAACAAACTCCATGATGACACCTACTCCTCAAACAGTTAAGCTCTATTTCATTGCTAACCCTGAGTCAATGTATCAACGTAATGTGTCAGGTTTGTCATATTTGAAAAAATACTGTCAGTTTTGGTTGTTGTTTTTTAATATTGAGTAAATGTGCATTTAGGCATGTCAGAAAAGTATGAAAGTCATTAGCATTTATGCCAAAAACATGTTTCTCAAAACAATTATTCTTAACAGGATTTTAAGTACAATTAAGAAAAGATGTAACTGTCGTAGGCCGCTGCTTGCTACCGATAGTCATTTGTATTTCAGTCAAGAGAATGCAATGAAAATGTTAACCAGATATCAAGTACAATTAGGCAAGCTTGTAACTGTCGTAGGCCGCTACTCGCTACCGATAGCCCCTGGGGGGTTAACCTAAGTGAAAACAAGCTAGCCTAAAACGTCTGAAAGGTGAACATTAAAACAGAATGATGCCAAAAGATAAAATTAAGTCGAAAAAAAGGCAAGTCTAAAATCTCTAAAATTATTGAAGCCAAACTTTCTAACCATCTCGGGATATTTACAGCAAAATTTGTAGAAGTATTTGATCAAAAGTACATCTTTGAATCCTCCTGACTCAAGTTTATTGTAAATAAAAATTTGGTTCTAGATGCAAAGTCCTGAAATTTAAAACAAATACGACCAAATCTAAAGTGAAAAAACGTATTTTTCCAATAGTGTCCGAAATAATACTGTCCGGGAAGGGATAATTAACTACTTCAAAGTTAAACTCATCTATTTTGTGACAGACTTTAATACAAAACCTGTCATTAGTGACCTGAATATCCAAGTCCAAAAACACATCTCTGAAACCATCTGAATTGTTACCCTCCAAAGGGATATCTGTTGGTTAAATTTTAGCAATTTTACTGAAATTTTGTACATTTACACAAGCAATGTCATCAATATATCTTGCGTTGTTTGATAATTTTGTAGCCATTTGAAAGTCCTTTTTCATCAGTTCATCCATATACTTAAATTCAAGCCAGGTTAAATACAAATCTGCCAGTAAAGGGGAGCAGTTGCTACCCATTGCAATGCCTTTTATTTGTTGAAAAACCAATGGTCCGCATTGAACAAAAGCATTATCCAAAAGAAATTTTATAGCATTTATCAAAGTTTCAACAGTGTACGATTTAACGTTACTTTTTTAATATTTGTTGTGTTATGCTTTCTTTGTATAATATGAATTAATATTAATGTATGGTTTACCATTATGGTTAAACATTTTGCTTATTAATTCTGAAAGTGAACTTTTGACTTCATCTATGGGTAGATTTGTGTGCAGTGTACAAAAATCAAAACATTTGATATTTTTTGCTTTTACATCGTTGATTTTAAATACAAACTCGGAAGAATTGCTAATACTCCAAAAACAATTTAATTCACTGTTTCTAGAAATTGCATTACAGTATTTACGAAAATGATTCCTAATTGCATTCAGACACAATGTTCCTTTTATTGATAATTGTTTTCTTGTACATGTTGCAGCACCGGCTATGATTCTAGATTTAAAAGGGTTTTTATGTAATTTGGGTATCCAGAACAAAAGTGGAATAGAGGAGTCCTCTTCAGAAATTTTTATATTAAAATTTCTTTTCATCTCATCATTATGTGTATCTATCAAATTATCAATGGATTGTTTGTGTAATTTATATACGTCATTTCCTCTTATGTCTGAAATGTTGTTTATACCAAGTTCTTTTTTCAAAACATCCAGATAATATTTTTTTGCAGATGATCGCAAGATTGTTCCCTGCCTTATGTATGTTAGTGACTACAAAACTTTCTTGTAGTTACTTGACTGCTTTTGAAACTTCAGGTTGTTTTAGATTAACCGTATTGAAATTCTTAATGTGGGATTTGTAACAATAAATTCTTTTTCTAGAGACTTTTTTCAAGTTTGATAACCATCCTTAAAATTTCTGAAATTGTATTTTTTCTTTCTTTGCCCATTTCATACAGTAGGAATCAAATGCATCACATGTATCCTGAAAAATATTGTCAATGTTCAACTTGGAACATATCCGAAATTTTGTACCTTTTTTCATAATTTCTTTTAAACTTGAATTTTGTATGATATCCAAATTACCTGTAAATACATGTTTGTGGTATGCATCAACAAAATCAGAATATTTACTGTCAGACATACAGTCACAATTTTGATTCGCTGCGATATCTTTAAGGGTAATTGAAGCCAGAAATTGCTTGTCATTCATGATACTTTTCCAATATTGTTGCCATATTTATCGGAAATGATGGGGGGGGAGGGTCTTTTATTTTGCACTCCTTGGGAATCACGTTACGAACAAATTTCAATTTGAAAAGGGACTGAATGTTTAGTGAATCAATAATTTTGTGTTTGAAAGGAATGCTGCAAAACATTTGATTTAATTTTTTCTTATTAGAATCTGGTGTCCGAATAGTTGTTGTGTAAGCGTACACAATTTCACAAATAATTTTATGGAAATGTGTGTTCTAAATCAGTAAGACCCAAATATTCATTAATTTTTGTTATGTCTCGAAATGATAGCGCTTTAAGAGCTGTATGTAATTGATCAGTGCCATTGTGGCACCAGATGGCACATTGGTATTGTGCCCTTTTCACATGTTGCTCAAATGCATCCTCAGCAGGCGGTAGTTGGGCAGCTGATCGGTCTGTGGTGGAGGCAAGCGTATATCGTAGCTTGTCCAAAGTAGTTTTGTAATCAGTCCCTTTTCCTGTGTTGAGAGCTTTGCTACATAAAACACAGGTATTGGGATTTAGCTTGGCTGGGGTGGCTTCTTGGATGGCGGTTCCAGGTTCATGATTTTAGGTTCACGGTACAAAATTATCTAACCTACAAATACATTAAAACGTGGGTGTTCTTACCAGGTCCAAACTTCATTTTAGAAAATAATCCAGTTCACCATGTGTATATTATCAATCATGCAACACATTTTGACAATATGCACGGTCATTCTCAATAACTCTGATAATGAGACAATCACATAGCAGAGTTAGAATCCGACATGGACTCTGGAAGTCAAAGAAATGTGCAAAGATTTGTGCTTTCTGATGCGTCTACAACACAACACATAAATTATAAAATCCTAATTTGAAGATGACCTCATTTACATAAACTTAATGATAGGTTTTCTAAATTGTCTTCACTTCATATTTTTTCGGTAATATATATGCTAAATTTGCTCAAATTCCAACAATGCGTTCTGGAGAAAGCACTTTTGCACAAGCTAGCCAAACCACACAACCCATAAACATACCCTCCCCCCCCCCCCCCCCCCCCGGACAGTAAAGCTGTGAACGACAAATGTTGATAAGACGATTAGGATTCTATGTTCTATATGCTTTGAAGCACCTTTGAAGGAAATGTAACTTTTTGCATTGGTACAGTACATAATGTGTGATATACATCTCTAGAATGGCTTCAAAAACCCCAACATTTGAAGCCTAATTTGCATACATGTAATGGTGTCCACTTCGTATACTCCAGTAAATTTGGTATCAGTATATCCCTGGAAATATATTACCTTCATCATTGAACATTTACCCCCATTTTTGGTAATTTGGCAACTGCAGCAAACAACATCAACAAATAGAGGTATTTATATTGCCAAATAGATGACAAAATTTTGCATATAATTATAATAATAATGATGTTAATCAAATATATTTTTTAAAAGCTTCACGCCTGTTGAAAGAGTAAGGTTAGTGCTACCTTCTGATGAAATTTGGAGAGCTTATCTTCAAAATTAAGGCAGATATTAAAAAATTAGTGAAAAGTAGTCATTTTCCACAAAAAATAGAGGTTGCCATAGAAACGGGCATGTAAAGATACCAAAAAACGCTTTTCGGACTCCACAACCTATTTTTTTGTAAAGAGGAGACATGTGCGCACATTTTGATATAGGTTGTGTTTTGTTATACCTTTGGTTGGGGTTGCACCTATTTTTAGGGCACTTTTGAAGCATTTGCCGCTAGCCTAAAACCCTCCTATTGGCTTTTGTCAGCAGGCGGTGGCCGGAGTCTCTGCGGCCACCCACCGCTGTGCGCCGCTGGCTGCCACTGTCAGCAGTTTACTAGCCATGACTATTCCAAACCAGGTGCACAATTTCACCAGTAGGTCAGCCACCATGGCAAGTTTGGTGGTTTTAGGAATAATAGTGTCCAAGAAAAAAAAATTGGTCATAAAGAAGAAGGAAAGAAAAAAAAATCTTGGAAAAACAATACATGCATGTCTTGGTTGGTACCCAGACATAAAGAAAGCAGGGAAAAAAACTTCTTTGCAAAACAAAATGTCTGGGTTTGCACCCAGATATAATGATGCTATAAGGTCTGTGACCTGTAGTCAGCTGAGCTAAAAATCTTACAAACACAGATGCAAATGGATTTTAAACCCAATTTTGTTTCGTTACATTGTTTGCTTTACTGACTGACAAGACTAGTCAGCAGAACTGAAAACTACTATAGGAAACTGGTTTTGGATAGAAATCTGGTCCATTATCATGCTAATGAGGTATATCTCTGATAAAAATTTGGTCATACTGAGGGAACAGTTTGCCGAGATATAGCAGTAATGTTGCCAGGGCACATGGAAACATCTCCCTGTAACACAGTGACAGAAATGCACTTTATATTTATCCCATGTATGTGTAGCTCACAGAGCTTGTAGACGTGACATTCACCATGTAGAATTTATAGCCAATCCACATGCTCTTATAATATGTGTGACCTAATTCTCCCTCCTTGGAAATTGTAAATAAATCAAGCAAGATGATCAATGTAATCATTAAAAGTTAAAAACTGACTCTTGATAGACAAACTTCCAACATTATCACCAGGCTCTTACTGGAGTATGGTAGTCCAGGGTAGAGTGGCTGTATAGCGTGGGATGCAGAAAAGTTAAAAAGTGTCCGTTCAAAGTTGCTCACATCAGTGATAGCATGTGCCACGCAAGGCACCAGTAACACAAAGCTTTATGAGGCACTTGGATGGGAAACTCTGGTTAAATGTAGGAAAGTATCAAAAATAGTATTGTTAGATAAAATTGTGAACAAGCTTGTCCCTGAATCATTATGATCTATTCTTACAACCGCCAAAATGGATACACAAGCCAACAATACCGAGCAACAATTTGACCTCCCACATTTTAGGGCGCTGACTTTTGATAAATCTTTCTTTCCTTCAACTCTGATATTATGGAATCTAATACATCTTAATATTCATAACTCGCCCTCTTTCAGACCTTCAAATCCAAAATTATTAAACATGATACGGGACAAAATTCCCAGAATTAGTCAATGTTGGGAGCAAAATTTGAGCTGTCCAACACACACGCCTTCACACACACACAAGTCTCCTACACCCACCTTTTCAGAATTTGCATGAAAGTTTCACCCAAATGCCCATATGGCTACCCAAAGGAAGACACACGGCACTATTGTTCTTCCTGTCCAAAATATAATACTCCACAAGTGTATTTGCATAAGCAAATAACAGGCTTGGCTGCCTTCACTGTACATACTGTGCTGTACACACTGGGCTGTACATACTGTGCTGTACACACTGTGCTGTACACACTGTGCTGTACACACTGTGCTGTATGCACTGTGCTGTACGCACTGTGCTGTACACACTGTGCTGTACAGCACTGTGCTGTACGCACTGTGCTGTACACACTGTGCTGTACAGCACTGTGCTGTGCGCACTGTGCTGTACACACTGTGCTGTACACACTGGGCTGTACACACTGTGCTGTACACACTAGGCTGTACACGCTGTGCTGTACCCACTGTGCTGTACACACTGTGCTGTGCTGTACACACTGTGCTGTACGCACTGGGCTGTACACACTGTGCTGTACACACTGGACTGTACACACTGTGCTGTACAAACTGGGCTGTACACACTGTGCTGTACACACTGTGCTGTGCTGTACACACTGTGCTGCTGTACACACTGTGCTGCTGTACACACTGTGCTGTACACACTGTGCTGTACGCACTGGGCTGTACACACTGGGCTGTACGCACTGTGCTGTACGCACTGTACTGTACACACTGTGCTGTACGCACTGTGCTGTACTCACTGTGCTGTACGCACTGTGCTGTACACACTGTACTGTACACACTGTGCTGTACACACTGTACTGTACACACTGTGCTGTACACACTGTGCTGTACTCACTGTGCTGTACGCACTGTGCTGTACAAACTGGGCTGTACACACTGTGTTGTACTCACTGTGTTGTACTCACTGTGCTGTACACACTGTGCTGTACACACTGTACTGTACACTTTGCACGTGTGCTCTTCCTTGGAAAATATTGAAATATTTCAAGCTGTACATGAATTTATAGCAGCCACTGTTTGCTTTAAACTTTCCGGTATTGGGTAAATTGGACCCATTTTACACAGGCCTAAAGTTGATGTATTTTCATCTGGTCACCTGTTACTATTTATAACTTGCCTGGTATTCAATGACTAATCAAACTTACACTCATGTATATAAAAGATGTTGCAGACACATAATTGGTGTCCCACTATCTGTCCTGTCAGTGTAATATGCATTTTCTGTTATATACTGTATTTTTAGAAATTTTCACACTTGACTAAATTTCATGCTTTTTGCGCTAATACTTGATGCGCAAAATTAAAATACGCAAATATTTTCTAATATACGGAAAAACAAGTTTACGCAAAATTAACCACATGCAAAAACTTCTAAAACTACAGGATCTATGTACACATACATTACAGTATCATCTTGTTGTTTTCTCTTTTTCTGCAGGAGGGATCCTAATAAAGCTTAGCCCTGTCTCCCGATTGCTATTCCCAACATTGGGACTGTAATTTGTATACTTTGTCCGATAAAATTTTTGTTTAAATCAAACTCAAATGACTGACAAGTAAGCTGAGTTACATAATTCATCGAAGTATGACCGGTAGAACATGTAGGCGATCTGTCATGGGTACTGTATATCCCTCCTCACTACAGTTGGCAGAACATTCAATTAAATTCTTTTTAAGAAGTTCAAAATGTGGATTACTGTTGCACAACAGATAACACAAAATGGAAGTAAGCCCATCCTATAAGTTCAGATAAATGACAAGTAAGCTGAGTTAAAAATAAAAATATGAGAACACATATTTTCATTTATTCAGAAAATGTATGCACAGGATCATAAATTATCATACAGATATTGGTGCATTCATTTACTTGTGGCAAACATACATTGTTGATCATGTAGATTATTAATCTGAGAAAATAGAATCCAGTCATGTGGTGTCCTCTGGATTACTACCAAGTCATGATCTAAAACAACAAAAATGTCTAAATAAAATAAAAGTGAAACACTTGTACCATTATACCATTATCCACAGAAAAGGCTTCCACATATAAATGCGTCCCCCCCCCCATGTTTTTACCTTTATTTTTTGGTTTTTGATTGTGAAGAGGGTCTCTGATTACAGTTAAAACAGCAAAAGCTTTGGAGATGGCATTTCTGCATATTTCTGTTGTTTCTTCCCATTTACTTCTCGAGTAAAAGAAAAAAAGTCTTGTCAATTTACACAAGTTTGCAATAAAAGACGCTTTGATGGGAAGAAGATTGGTCCAGATGAAGGCGTGGGCAGCAAGAGAGGCTTGCAGCAACATGCGTCTGTGGCTGGTATACATGTAAACATGTAAGTCTGGAGTAGCAGTAATCCCAGGTGACAGCAGGCCAGCCTTCCGTGCAGCATAGTCTGCCAGCAGGCAAGCATTAGCTGTGATCTGTCCGACACACTTTGTGACTACACACTGCCTGCTTCTTCAGCTTGTCCAAGTACTCTTGTTGGGACTGGGCCATCACTTGTGCCAAAACGTCGTCCTCATCCCAGTCTGACAAACCTGCACAAACAGTTATCAATATTATTGCTGCTTACATGAATACAGCTGCAAACATCATCCACTGACTGGTAATGTTATCATACACAGTCAGCACCTACATGATGTAAGAGAACGATGAAAATTGATTGCTGACATCACAGTCAGTTGCAACTCATATAATACTCTACAAACGAGGCCTGCTGAGGGTTAGGTACTGTTTGTCTCCTAAGGGATCCTTATTGGTGGAGATAATCCTCAGTGATCACAGGTCGCCAGTGATTTTCTCCACTTATAATGATCCAGAGCAGAGGTCGCAAATAGCAATAGACCTGTTCATACCGAGGTTTACCGAACTTCTCCGGACCCTAAACAATTATGCATTCCATTGTTGGCTTGATTGTCCAATCAGCAAGTAGCCGATTCGGGCCCACGCCGTCATATGTTTACAACGGATGCCACGGCAAACGCTAGTGATTACAGCATGGATTGTGTTGAGCAGTGCACGTCAGTGGTGAAATGTGCATTTATAGATTGCTGACGGTTTGATTTTTCGTTAAATACAAGCACACCCTGTGTTTTACTTTCTTATGCTTCCACGTGTAATCCGCCAGCGTGGCCGAGCACAAAATGTAAACAAAGCAGGGTGCGCTTCCCGAAGTGAACCGAATAAACCCGAGTCCTATGAACAGGTCTATTGTATGTGTATTTGGCTGAATATACAACCTAATACACAACATTCTTGTGGGCTAGAGGTGTGTATTCCGATCAGATTCTATGTTATAGTAACATTCATGCATAGTTTTGCAGCAAAGGTTACCAAATTTACAGGAGCCCTCTACAGAGAACCCACATGAACCAGCTGATCTTGACATTACCTATAAGGGATCAAAGGTTAACTGCACTTGTTACCCCACTCGTAAAATTAATGGATACGCTGCAGTAGTGTCTTAATATAAGCAAACATATTCTGATATTGGAATACTGCAGGCTACAATAGCCAGTATATGGGCACCACTCGGAACAGCTGCCACTTGTGCTTCCTGAAAATTGTCTTTACTGGACTTTGCAATTGTAATGGAAAGAGCTGGCAATTGTAATGGAGATAGCCATTTCACAAGGCCGCCATCAGGTCTGTTATTCACAGACCTGTATCCAGCTCAAATACCACTCAACTTGAAATCTAAAGAAAAAAAAAAACAGACTGAATTTCATTATTTCCCTGTGACATGCAAATTCAATCAATATATTTATATTCCACCTGCAATCCATACCTCCATAATGAGGTCACATTCATTTTTATGTAAATGTGCAGGGTTTCCTCAGTGAAAAGTTCAGGCTGCGGCTTTACTTTTCTGTGTATGTTTGAAAGATGACAGGGACACCTTCAGTTCACAGCCATAACCATTTTCACCAAAACAACATATTATCAGTCATATTTTTGACAAAGTATGCTTTACAGGAATAATTTCAAATCTCTATGGTCATGATAAAAGCTATAAGGGATTTTTTCATAAAGCTTGTAGTAACAATACGCTGGCAGAACGCTTCAGGTAAAACACTGTCATGTGTGCATTGAAGCATTCATGCCATACTTTTTGACAAAAGACAAACATAATGGGTCAGAATGACCTGAAGACCCCAGCACCCCCAAGTTAAAATATGGTGACCCCTGGTGACCTTGAAAATAAGTGAAAGTCACCGAATGCCAAACTCAGCCATGTCTCCAATGAGATGCTTTTACAGTGCACGTTTCATGATGGCAGCTCAATACACAGTATGCATATTAATTTCCTGCCACAAAGCACAGGTTTGACGCTTAGCGATCAAGGGGGACGTGCAGGTGTCACAGACAGACCATATGTTTATTTATTCTATGTTTGGCAGTGAGTTATCATTTTCTGGAGTGAAATCCAGAAATAGTAACTCACGGTAGGTCACATGACCTAAACATTGTTACAAGTGAATCGTGACGCGCCTGCGTCAGTGACGTAATGCATTGACATTTAGACAAAATCAAACGTCCGCGAGCTATGCTTAATTATACGTCACGGGTGACGTTGAATAACTGCGATGAACGTCAACAAACACGGCACACCAGATTTGACATTTCCAAGTGAAAAGTCTCCGCTTCAAAATGGCGACACCTAAGCAACAAGAGCGACAATTTTTGCGGTAAATACTCGATTAAACATAGAATAAATAAAATCTTACATGGCAGTGAGTGAGTGACGATTTTTCTCTCACTCGGGATCGTTGTTGGTGGGGAAAAACACTCGTGACCTGCGGTCACTTGTGATTTTCCCCACCAACAACGATCCCTCGTGAGAGAAAAATCGTAACTCACTCACTGCCATGTAAGATTCTATATTTCTCACAAAATCAGCATTTTTTGAGAAATTTTAGTTCACAAATGCCAAACTGGTATTCTTCTAGTACCTCCCAACCCATATATATATATATATATATATATATATATATATATATATATATATATATATATATATAAATTCCATATGCCTTTAAATAGTATTCTGTATTTCCAAAATATTAGTAATATCCCGCTTGTAACCCACAGGTACCTGCCTGTATCTCGCCATATCTCACCAAGCGAGACTAGGCAATTAGGTATGCAGTTGGGGCGGGAACTTAATATGTATATCTCCTATTTGTTCAAAATCTATTGCACCCACAAGGGTAATGGATGGATGGACACATGCACAGACATGACAACATGTCATTGGCCAACACAGGCAAGGGGGGTAAAAATGTGAGAAGTCTGATGGGAAGAATGAATGGACTCAAAGAGATTTGATAAGCTCCTCTGACTGAACAGTCCTGAACACTAAAACCTGCATTGCTGCTGGGATACGTAGCTTAAATTGTGCAGCTTCATTTTAGTTAAAAGGAAACTTTGCCTTCGTTACCCAGTTTATCAACTCACCAAAAATTGTTGGGGGAAGAGTGTTCATAATCGACGTTGTTTCTTTGAACTGCAGGTTGACCCCACCTACAGCTCCATGGGGTGAAGGGCTGCGAGTGCCACTGCAACCAGGCCGTGGGTTTTGTGGGGACAGGCAGGCTGTGCATCCTGAAAACAGACGAGGAAGCATTTGTATTTGGTCACAATTTGGTGGAAAGTACATTGGCAGGGCATGCGCACTGACAGCCAGAGGCTGTGTTTAGGGTCCAGTGAGAGTTCTTGTGATCACTGCTTAGTTTTCCTTCACTGTCACACTGGCAGGAGATCTGGCTTAAAGGGGTGAAATGATTCATCTACCGGTATACATCGAAGTGATTAGGCTCACGATCCACAATGTGGTACAGTGAAAAAAAAATACGATGTGATACAATGCAAATTTTTTACCCCTGGTTTAAGGTTTTGAGTGCCAGTCGCCTCAACTGTCATCCTTGATACATCTTTAGCATTGCACATATTGATTCTGCAGTAATTTGTTTTACTGTTACCACAAGAAATTGAATTCTAAAGCACCATTATTTTGCTTATTTTTCAAGTTATTTACTGTTTATTTACAATTAGTGGTTAGTTTCTTTTTCAAGGCAAAACGAATATGTTTGAAAAAAAAAAAAAACGCCAATGCTTTCTGGCGTTCCGCTGTGCAAATGGAGTCCGGGCACACAACGTTAACTTCATCAGTACCAAATGTACAGTGAATATCCTTCCATACCTTATGTGTTGCAATCATAACAGAAAGCTTCAAAAGAACTATCTGAGTCCTAATGCTATAAAAATATCAAAGTTTTTACACTTAAGATCAAAACAGCCAAATTTCCTGCTTGTATTGTGCCTGGCATACATGCTTTCACCAAGGGCATGTTGTTGAGACTTGGGCGGAGTGCAGGGAAGAAGTGACGGTCTGAGGGATCTCCATGCTCCTATTGGTCCATGTGACTAATCTTCAGAGGCATTTATTCAAATAGGTCATACGACAATCTGACTACGTCATCATCAGCCAATAGAAACAAATGTCTGAATAATATTCCTAACCTTGAAAACAGTGATGTTTGGCATAAATTAACCACAATGCTGTCACATTTAGCAAATAAGAAAGCATTTCACTGACATAGATGAAGTTATGAACTTCCAATGAATCCAAACATTGAAACATGTGTTGTTTAATCCAGTCATACGGCCTATGCAGGGCAGAAACAAGCTTGTGGTGCGATCAAATACACTCGCAAACGATGGCAACTGATGTTCAGAGCATGTTCAAACATTCTCCCTTATAACTAGCTAAGGGTGCTGCTAGGACTTCTGAAATATCAAATCCACTGATTCATTTCAAATTTAAGTTGAATTATGTTCCTCAGGTTTCAAAGCTGGTATATAGTTTGCGTGAGTATCGCGATGTTAAAAGCCCAAAGCGGCCGGACCGCGTTATACACATGCACAGGTTTATTGTCCCCCCGCTGTCTGCCTATCACTCAGCTAGATCGCTATCAAATAATCTCATTGCCGCAAAGATGATCGACCTGGTGAAAAAGCCAGAGTGGACTCTCCTTTTGCGTAGCCTCCTTGGTTAGCAAAAAATGGCTGAAATCACATATATACCCCAGTGAACATTATCAAATAGATGGTTCACAATAGCTTGGAAAACATTAAATTCATTCGCAAACACGGGAATAATGTCCATTGTTTAGTGATGCAAGGTGTTTAATCCTGTGAAATTTTGACAATCTCTGAAGTCGGAATGATGGAGCCTTGTCAAGTTGACCAGTTGCTGTGACGCAGTTCACGCTCTATTTAGATAAATCACATCGTGCAAAAATACCTCTAGATCACCAATAATGTCATAAGTCACTGTAACAGCAAAAAGAAAGTTGTTTAAGCGGCACTATTTCCTTTGGTGTGTCTCTCTTTGACTGATATGTGCATCAAATCAAGCGTGCTGCCATTTTTCCCCCTGTGGTCACGTGACTTTGTCGTTGTCAGGGGCCGGGCAGCGGGGCTGATGGCTGTTCAATTATTTTGGACCATTACCATCCCAAAGTAAACAGAAGATACACGTGCAGTGGTCCTCTGGAAGTTGTCACAGTTTTTCATCGATTTTCTCATATAAATATTGATTTTTTTCAAACAATGTTTGGTGACCACATACTTTAGGTGTTTGTCTTTCAAATTGAGATAAAAGTCATTTTGTGATTTTTTTTGGCACAGCCGTCATAGACCAAACCATCCTGGCACCTTAAAGGAAGGCTCTCATGGATTATCATGTTTGGTGTAAGAATTTTATTAATAACAATGACTTAACATACAGAAAAATGCAAGAATGATGTTTCAATCTGTTTGCCCAATTTCTTATAGGGAAATTCATTAACTTTTCTCAGTCATAGGAAGTACATGGTGTATGGAACTTCAAAGGAATCTTCAGGCATCATGGGTAAATCTTTAAGGATCATGGGAAAATACAGAACTCTGATCAAAGACTGCGATCTGCAATTGTTTGCATAATAATTCCAGGAAACACAATGGGTCAATTTATTGCTAGTTCACAGGCCTCAGTGCTAATCTAATAGGCTAAAGTAGTTGTGACACTTTACTGTGTGGTGTGCTGCAGCTTGTTTATGTTGCATTTTTCTGCAGAGTTGGCACCAACAATACTGTTCACCATTCATTGGTAGTTACCATGGATATTCCATAAACCTCAATGCACAACATTCCTACTGGCATCTTTGCATGGGTTCATCTTATGGTAGACACCTTGCTTATAGAATGTAAATTTTATCTTTCTAAAAATACAGAATATGATACAAAAATGTCTTAATACTTCAACACATATCCAGTAATTAGGGTGATTATGCTAATTAGCTAGAATTTAATGTCCATGAGAGCCTTGCTTAACATTCTGTTGTCAGAAATGCAACAACTAAAAAATTCACAAGCTCTACTGGTAGCTTAATATAAGCTTCTGGAAATTAACAGCAGGCCAAGTCCACGGCCCAAACAACTTTTATAGTTCTAATAAATTTTATACAGGCACTGTTAACAAACAATGTTTCACAAGTAACTGTGCTAGGCCTGCTGTGTTTCAAAATTGTCCCTACATTCATCAGTTATCTCTGTATCAAATTTCAGAGATACTCTGACCATTAACCAATTAGCCAAAGCCTAATGTTTCTTGAATTTGGCCAAAGAAATGTGAAAATGGCTGAAATATTTTTAAATGAATTATTAAAGGGCCATGACTGAAGTTTTGTAAATTATGCCTGTATTTTCAACTTTGGCTGCAGATTTTTAGTCTAGATCTGTCTTTGAAATTTTGTATTTAAATAACATGAAAATATAAGGATAATTATTGGAGCAGGTCCATCCCGGGTGTATAGCCACTAGTTTGAAGTGGATTCTGCTAACAATTTTTTTAGAAGTAAACAATGTAAATTGGAGATGTAAAGGGATGGATGCTTGAGGGAAAAAAAAAAAAAAAAGATGGCATAAGCCCTGCTGCACCAACCTGGCACTGACGTGGTAGCTTCCACTGGGTTGGAAGATGGCGCTGTGTGGCCCACTTGATACGGGTGGTTGGGACTGTTTTGACCAGATTCAGGATTCCGGTTGCGAGGAGACCGTACTTTCTGGGTATCAGGAGAACGAGAAGAGTCTGCTGCCGTGTTCTCACACCAGGTGTGAGACTCTGTTGCTGAACTACAGGTGGCGCTGGCACTGCGTGGCTACAAACACAAGTGGTCAAAAGTGAAACTCAGCTTCTATGAATCCCAACATCTGTGTTTTACAACCTCTCTCAATAATATCTATGGACCTTCAAATTACCAAATGCCTGGAAGTTTAGTCTGCATCACTACTTCAGAGTTGAAGTCTTGCTCTTCAAATTTTTACCACTTTCAGGTGTTTTTGCACCTTCTACTACATATTTATGTTTGCAATGAGTGCTCATGTTTCCCACACTTTCCATCTTTCTCAAATTATCATGAAACGATTCTTCTTTACACTTTAATTTCTGCATTATATTGGTACAGAAATAATCTCACTGTCAATGTATTGGAATAAACTATGCCATGGTAAAAAATAGAAGAAAATTGCTTGTACCATACACAGGCACGTGCATATATATACAAGTCATGTAAATGGTAATACACTGTTATCACATCAAGTCTGAAATCACCCCAGCACAGTAAAATATGCAATTGGTATCCTCTGCTTTGACATGGGATGTATTATCCCTTTCCTCCTGTCCATAACTAGCTGGTTGTCAAATTTTATATGGTTCAACCAATTGTACTTTGAATGAAAACCAAATCTGAATGAGAATTGCAGATGAGCCCTAACAGCTATATCCCAGGTTGAGAAAATTTCTTGGTGCGGATTGGACCTAACATGTACCAAGGGAAGAGCTGCATTTGGTTTCAATCCATGTGAGGACTTGAGGATTTTATGCAATCCACACTTTCCCACCACATTTGAACAGGATCTGCAATACAGGTTTGGCAAAGAAGATAAAAAGGAGAATATAGAATCTCTCTGTCACTACTTGTGCTATTAGGTGATCAAGACAAACTAATATGTTAACCAGCAAAAGGTAAAACAGGACTAAGGAAAAATATCACCCTCTGCCAATCCGTAAGAGGATACTGCCATCCAGAGGGCCTGGTTTATGTATTCCCAATCACTTTCCAATATAAATTTTGACTTAGTGAACTTCAAAATACCACATCTAGAAAAAAAACAAATTTCTCAAAGTGGACCTAGGCATATGCATGTAGTTGAAATGTTCATACAATACATTTGTATTTTTAAGATTACCTCATTTGCAAAGCAACCAGATCATTGTTCAAATGTGCAATTCAATGGGATTGCACAATCCTGGTCTACCAACAATTTGGTGCCGTTGGTCATGAATTTCGCTGAATACACATAAATAAAATTACTAATTTTGTCCACTTCTACAGTTAAAAGATGACAATGGTTGGGTGATGAGCAGACGATCAGCCTGAACTATGTATTATATATGTATATGTGTATACGAATTGCCAGACAATTACTTTAATGATTCTCTGTTCAAGGACTGGCACATCTGAAAACCTGCTTGCTCAGTGAATCACTGGGCGCCGATTGTCAACCTGTAACTGACAAGACAAACAAGCTGGCACTTACAGAAGCCTGGCGCTTGGCTCGTTTCTCATTGTCTCTTAGCCACTGTAGGTAAGACTCTCGAGCGACCTGTTCCTCTATAGTTTCCTGTGTTACCTCCCAGTCAGTCTCCTTCATTTTGTCCTCCAACATGGTCTGCACAAATTGAGGGAAAAAAAGAATGCAATCAACTCATCTCTTAGCAAAATATATTTTCATCTTAGTAATACTTGGTTTCCTTTTTGATATTAATGAACTAATAAAATGAAACAACTAAAATTAATAAACAAGAGGGCCATGTGAACAGCCCATGCCCAGCTGACCTTGACATTCATCATACCTGTGGCTCTGTGAACTTGGGATAGGATCAAGGTCACCCATGTATTGAGTAAGTCTGACCTTTATGGAAGAACACCAACATGTGCAACATCAAGGTCCCAGTTCAAGTCGTTCTCAAGTTATATTGAAAGGTAAAATTCATGTATGTTGCACTGTGATCCCAGAAATGACGTCAAGGTTATTCATGTACTGTCTTAGCTTAACCTGCATAGAGAATCATTAACATGTGCAACATCAAGGTCCTAACTCAAAACAGATCTTAAGTCATCCAGTGAACAGTACATTTCATGCCAGTTGTACTGTGACCTTGGGAATGAGGTCATGGTTGAAAAGCACCCTTTATCGTCAAAAGAGGTCAAGTCTTGCATTTCTGGTATCGTGCTCTAGCATACAGGATTTCCAGCAGGCATCCAACCCAAATTATATTATGTAGCAATAGAACTAACCCAGTGACACTACTTGAAGTCCCAAGGCTGGCTCAGCAGACACTTATGAGACTTTAATTAGCAGTCCTGGCAGAAAGCTTGGGCTTGTTCAGCGAAAATGTCACATGTCTACTATGAAGGCATCAATTCTGGCAATAATTCATAGACACCAAAATAATATGTTTCATAGTTTTCCGGAACTTGATCAAAACATGCAGTCTCTTCCACATATTATGGAACATGAATGAAACCTTAAATTGCCTTTTTTATTGTAGGTGTTGTGCAGTGTACTTCAAAATATGGTCTATTTACAAGAATGGACAATGGAAAAGTACTTCAGACTAACATGACAGATTCTGAATAATAACAAGGCATAAGTGCCAAACAGGGGAAGGGTTTCACAATCTGTCCAAGCTGCCCCATAAACAAAATTACCAGGAAGCCTTTTAATGTTTTGTGTTTCAGCTTCCTTTTAAGTTTCACCGGAATAGTGAATGACACGTCTGGGGATTGTATTAACAGTGGTCTCCACATTTGCCACAACATTGATTACACTGCCTTTTATTTTCCACTGCCCTCCACATTTTACCAGTCTCAACTGCATGAATGGTATGCAGCTTGCCACAAGTCTCTCTTCCAGTTCTGTCATTCCTGTTAATACAGGCAGTAACTTCGGAAACGACATTCCATTCGCAACTGCAAATATGGGCACCCCAGCATTTGTCATTTAGCTATCTCCTTGGTGAAAAGTCCCTGGAAGACATGTGGTAGGACAAGTTTGTGGACCTGGTTTTTCTTCTACATCATTTGCCATTTTAAGCAAAAGGACACAATAACTCATTCATACAATGTACACGGGATTTCTTTTTTGTACCAACAATCTGGTAATAATTTGTTACTAATCAGTTACAACCAATGTAACTTATTAAAAAGTTTTGGTGCTGAAATATTTAATATGTGGAAACCTGATCAAAGCACTGCCCATGGCAAATTATCACACTTTCCTTGGATATGTGTAGCAACAGAGTTATTGAATAACATGGCTCATTGATCATGGCCAGATGCTGGCATTGTTTTGGAAAACTGTGGCAATGTAAAGTCTAACATTTGGAATGAATAAGTTATCTGGCACAGATAGATAGCTTTATTGATACATTGATCAAGGCGTAACCGTAGACTGTGGCACTTTTCTTGGCAAAACATAGATATTCTAGGATAATATACTCAAAAATGTGACCCACAAAACATGGATAGGCAGTGGTACAATTTTGGCAATGTATTGCAATAAATACAGATGCTGCATAGTGTTAATATTTCGCCAAAGTACAATATTTGCTGCCAAACATGGTCAGCGGTCAGTAACAATGAAGTTTTTGCGGTTAGCAGTCAGTCAAAATCAAGCTTTTTGCAGTCAGCAGTCAGTCAAAATAAAGCTTTTGACAGTCAGCGGTCATTATACAAAACGAAGAAAAATCTGTGGTAACAGTGGTAAACGGCGCTTCTAAAAATTTGCGGTCACTTCAAATGGAATCAAAGCAAGATTTAACGATCTTCGATACCGGCATGCACACATTCGATCAATTTTCTCTGCTGGAAGCGTCAATTTACCTAACTTGGAAACGGCTAAAAAATCAAAAATAAACCCCGGTAATATCACTCACCGTCGGGCATATGTTCTTAAAAGGTCTTTAGGCTAATATTAGGAGGAAATTTGTGTGTTATCATGCTTCAAAGTGTTAATATTATTGCTTCAAATTCGCACGTGTTTACTCGCAACAGCGAGGATGCGTCCACGTTGACCTAGTTGCATGATGCATCATGGGAGTTCTTTCCTTTTTTTTTTCCTTACGACCGCGTACGGAAATTACCGATGTTCGTTGTTCATAAACACGACAACGTGGTTTTGTGACGCGATCAGAATGAAGCATGAGTGTATTTTCAGGTACAAATAATGATGGAATCTGTTAATCTAATAGAGCCCAAGCAGCCAGTTGTCACCCTTTTTACAGTGATTTAAATTTAAACCGCTAGCAACCAAATTGACCGCACCGATCATCACTATTTATTTTTTTTTGCAAGGACAATGCCACAAGGCCATTTCACTGTGTGGCAGTGGTCAACTCAAGTGTTGACATATGAATCACTCTCAAAAGTCTCATTTCAGTAAAATTTTATAACCATTTCCCGTTGCCTCATCGTCTATAGAGTTACCACAACATTTGTCCCCAGAAGTGTTTGTGTCAGACCTGTTTACTTCTACGGTCTCTCTGCAGTTTCTATGGAATTTGAATGCAAAATACGCTCCATGGATCAGCCATCAATTTCTACACTTGCGTTTGCGAGCAAAATTTTCGATATAATTTTTAAAATATTCTATTTTTGGGCCAGTATTTTCCATAGGAGCATGGTATTGTTCAGTCAGCCTGACCACTGAGGATTTAACAAGCCCCGTGCCAGGGCAGCCAGTGATGATGCTTTAGAAGTTGTTGCAACTCATTGACAGCAGAGCGGATAAGCGTTCCCTTTGAAGTCCCGTCAAACGCAAGTCCCGGTTGGTCATATTTGCATACCTGCTGCTGTATGCGGTCATTTTTACTTGGCAGAAGGGGGGAACACATACAGCAGGTACTACTGTACATTGATCAGTGATTAGGTGCCTATTACCATTGTTTACCTTAGGCTTAGCAGCACTGCAGCACGGCTATTTTCACCGCAAGAGGAACGTTATGATTGGCGCAATAAGCCTCATGTGACCTACACCATGACAGGGAGGAGTGCATACACGTATTTGGTTGCGATGAAAAGGAGTCAAAATAACTTTGGACGACAAACCCTTCCCGAGGCATATATCCCTTTGCATGATTGGATTAGAGTCATGGTCAAGGTCACCCAAAATTTGCACGAAAATAGTAGTTCCCGGTTGATATTCATGCGAGCAATGTGGGGGAAGCAAAACTGAACTCGTTTACAGATGAAACGTCATTCACAGTAATATTTACATGGTTGTTACACTGTTTCAACAAATATTGCGAGTCTTTGTTTCACTGCTGCATAAATTACCATGCAACAGCTGCCATACAACGGGACTATATGCACTCGTTGCAAGATACTAAAATGGCGCCTCTTCACTCATTGGCAAAAAACAAAGAATTATACTATTTTTTTTCTGCACTACTTGAATGAACTATGTTCTCAACCTCTCCATATTAACACAGGCCATGATTTATAACTATAACGAATTTTTTTAAAAATCAGGAACTGTGGTTTCCAGGCTTTTCTGACCCCCAACAACTATCCCATAGGATAGGTCAGAGGCAAGGTCTAAAGACCCTTCCCCCAAAAATGCTCACACCGACTACTTTTCTTAGGTTAACTGAAAGCAAAGTGATAATGAATGCATAATTACGAGGCAATGGTAATATGTACATGTATAGGAATTGTGTGGTATGATTACCAAATATTGGTAAGATTACCAGCGTTGTGGGCTGGTGACTGACTGACTAGGGGGTTGTTGACCATTTCGCACCTAATGAATTAAAAACAAGAGTTGTAGCAATTTAAATTGTGCTAAGTAGCACCACTGGGAATTTAAAAATCTTGAATAACTTAAAAGCTATAATAGATAGAGATGCCATTCCAAGTTCTACTCCTATATTATGGACTAGTACGCATCATATGAATTGGTAACAAAGGCTGCACAAATTTTCAATCATGCAAGTTAAAGCCATTTGAAATTTAAAATCTTGAATATCTTCAAAAGTATGCACACAAGACAGATTTGTTCAGCTCTCTGATAGTGGCGACATCCGGTGAGAGAAAGTAAAAATGCAATATAGTCTGAAGGTTGACTCTGTCATCAAAAAGATAAGTTAGACCCCACCATTAACACCTTCTATGACTGTAGCCGATTGATCCATTTAAATAAAGTGAAATGAAGCAAATTCAGTTTCTGAGTGCATGTATACATATATTGGATCTGAATAGGAGCTGAGACTGGGAATTTCTAGTGTCAGATTGGGGCAAGGCTAGCTGCCTAGCAACAGCCCGGACATGTTTGTGAAAGTAGAACCATAGAGTAGGTGTGAAGATGCAGTGTGCCTTTGAGAAACATGTTGTCTACCTCAGCTGTGACAGATCTCTATTTTTAGATGCTGCCAATTGGTATGCATAAAAGTTGCATAACTTCTGTATGCACATTCGTAGGTTGTGCCTGCATCACATACACCAGACAGGCTTGCACACAAGCTTGGCTGGGCTGTGGAAGACTTACTTGAGGGATTACACAGAGGTTTATGTAGTAAAATTTAACTTAAGTTAAGTTTAAGTACTTTAAGGTGACTGACAAAGTATTTTCCATCATCTAAGAGAGAAGTTGGGTGCACTGAAGTAAGACTTGGAGCTTGTTACACTGAGGCTGCTTTGTATCAAGTGTGACTTTCCAACATTGTTCCTGAAAACCATTTGATTACGCTAACCAGTTGTATCTGTCATACAAAGTAGTACTGAAGTACCCATACTGTTGTAACATTTTCGTACCGATCATACAATGTGGTACTGAAGTACCCACTGTACACTTTCGGAATGTTGTACTGATCATACATTTAGTACTGAAGTGCCCATTGTACACTGTCGTAACATTGTCATACAGATCATACACTGTTGTACTTGAAGTACCCATTGTACATTGCCGTACCTATAATACACTGTAGTACTGAATACCAACTACACATTGTCATACCAATAAGCTTTGAAGACACTCATAGATTTGCTATCCAGCAAATCATCTTTTCTAGTTTATTATTATAATTTCATTCTGTAGCTCTTCAATGAAGTATGTTCGAGCTGAAGATGTCAGGTTTGAGCTTATATGGCTGTACAGTTGTACTACTGAACACAGTCTTCAAACAAAACAGCATACTGCTAATTGACCCCCCTCCCCCAGATGACCAAACTGTGGTCTGTCAGGACTGGAGGTCCCTCACAGGATGTATAAATAACTTTTACAGCAACAAGCAAAGTATCTTGAAAAGATAGTCTTTCAAAGCAGAGGGTTTCTCATTGTCATGACAGAGACCACTAAAATGTCATACGTATATAAACATAAAGATCCTGACACACTCGAACCTAGTCCGGATAAATCAAAAAATATTTTTGAAATTCTGATTAAGTTTTAAGTACAGGTAAAACTGCATTGCCTCCTAAGCAGACTTTCTTGGGGCGATACACAATGTTGGCCCCCAGCGAAAGTCTGCCCGGCCGTGTCGCAATACCATTTCAAGAGACAATTAGCAGATCTGGCGATAACGTTGTCAGGCGCCGCTGGGCCAATGAATTGTACTTCGCTTATCGTGAAAGTTGCCTACTGCATTATTAATGAGCTGTGCGTCGTCCAATCAGATGCGAGCAACACGTCACTTCCCACACAGCAGTCAAAATAACTCCACGAGGTCGAGGACCCAAGGGAGTAATCCAATTGACACCTTCTCAAACGTGGTTTACCTGCTTGTGTATCTGTGACTTACTGGAGTAAAAGATGTCAGAATGGAACAGGGTGCTGTGTATTGCGATCGGGAAATGTTCCCGTCGTCACCTTCACCCAGAATACAAGACGACAAGTTCTTGATGATGAGATTTCATTAGACTTACGAGCGGGCAAACTAAGAGTAAGATTACTACAGGTTTGGCTGGAATAGGCGTTTTCCGTTTCACCAGGTCAGGTATTAGTTGGAATATTCGGCTTTTTCCACTGCCTGTTGGTAAAATTACAAAAGTGTCTTTCTTCTCAACAATAACATTCAATAATGCTTGCTCCTGGTGTTTGGTCGCCTGATAATTTACTCCCATCTCTTGCCAACAATCCTCAAGAACTTCCCGGAATTTTTTCTCATCCATTTTTTTCTTTTTTCCCGTGACACTGACGCTGTTCGTAGGCAGCTAAGTTAGTAATTACAACTGGGCTGAGTGCGTAACACAGTTGCCGTACATGGCAGAACAGTAGCTGGATCAGGGGTCACATTAAGCTTGCGTCCTGCGTCATAGACGCTAAAAATAAAGAAATGACACCTGGAAATTAATAAAACATTGTCATTTTGCGTCTCTGTGGACGTGTGCACAAAAACGCGATGCATTTTTGAAAGATACAACTGCAAAAATTACCCCAAGCGGTCACGATGTTTTGTATCGACCATTATCAATCTCGTGATTATTTATTATACTGATGGAATCCTGTGATGTTCGTCTTTCTATGTAACAAGCTCTGTTATTTGCTAAGAAAAAATATTCGTGGGGTATCCCTCCAAAAATTTGCCAGAATGGGAATGGATGGACGTCACTTCACCTCATTATAAATGCTGACAGCACTTCCAGGCTCCTCATTGGGTGGATTTGATCACCTGCCGCTCACTGTCCAATCAAATTCGTTGTTCCCCATGTGCTTGTCTTATGTCCGCAATGTTGGGAGGGTACAAGTCGTATCACGCAAAGATTATTAGACTAAGATGTTAAATTTTCAAATCACATTTTCACCAAGAAGAGTTCCATCGAAAAAATCTAGACCCAGATAAAGGCACGAGTGAAAATTCATTACGGACGGCAAGGAAAATACGCAGATTAGTCATCGCAAGGTTACACGTGGACGAAGCGAAATTTTGCATTAGCCGGCCCAACAGCGTGGCACGATGTTGTTCATCACTGTCTCCGTTGGTTCACGTGGTTATTGGTGTTTTTGAAGCAAAATTTGGTTGTTTTGATTTCATTGAAATGTTTGAATGGAACAAATCTGTAGGAATTTTAAAAAATTATTATCGAAGGCCGGAAAAATGTGTAGCGGAAAACCATGCCTGGGTGCATGCCCGTGACAGGCTGTGTACACTCGCTTGTGTGTTGCACGGCTTGTGGGCCTGCCGTGTTGCTTGGTGAATTAATTGACCGCAATTAAGATGAGACTCTTAACACCGCCTACGGTATCAAATTTTTCAGGTATATTGAAATAGAAAGTGCACAGAAATATAAATCATATAATTTCTGACAATTTCGTCACGTGGAATCAATCGCAAAAATAACAGCTCAGGCATGCTCAATCACGCATGCCGCTTGTTGTGCAAGCCAGTTAAAAAGCTGTCCGGTGGCACACGGTGAACAACACCAGATACTGGCACAGTGGCGGCGTGCAGGGCTTAAGCCCCCTTCACAACCAATTTTTTGGTACACCAGGGATGTGCTATACAGACTTTGTCGTAATAGCAGGCTCCTGGGTAGATTGAATCCACCCTTGGTACCGTCAACAACTTTTAGACCCTTTTACATCAAGTTTGCATGTTGGTAACTTTTTATTCAATCTTAAATTTTATAATAATGAGTTACCTACGTGAGCATACAGACCCTATGTTATGTTCGTTTCTAGGCTTAAGTTACATGCATGTTTTATATATTTATCATTGTGATATATGTTAATTATACCAAATAAAATCAATTAATCAAATTACATCAAATGAAGTCCAGTTTGCACAATTTCAGACTGGACCCACAGATTCAGTTCATGGGCCCACTATTTTTCCTGAAAATGGAGAAAGATGGGTCCAACGGACCCACACTGAAAAATCCTTAATGTGACCCCTGCTGGATATCGCACAGCAGAGGTGTTAATCCCGTTACCCCCATTATGTTGTTTGCACCTTCCCAGCAGGTGAACCCAAACAGTTAATTGAGCGGCGTGTGATCAATACCCACTGGGCCGTGTAATAGCCTAGAAACAAAATGGCGCTCACCGAGTCACTATCCCACAATCCACTGCGCGCATCCCCACACCTGGCCACTCGCTGGCTGCGATGCCAGGACGGTGCTGCCTGCTTCAAGACAGTGACGCTGCCAAAGAAAGGCAGACGTTCGCTGGGGGGTAGTAGACCGCCAAGAACGGATGTTTAGCAGGCAAAAAACTGCATTTCATCACTATAAATATACCCCAGTATCTATTTGTCTAAAGTAGTCTCTATATTATTCTGATGTGTCAATATTTATTGCATCATATCTGATATAGGTTTGTTTAGTATTTCAGGTCCATGAGCCCCAAATGCAGTCTTCTCCCATTGCTGTTGTTGTTGATAAACTTCCCTGTATTTCTGTTAATCATGTTTACATTACTGGCATTAATTACATATAATTGATGTTGTCACAGTTTACCTTCTCTATATGGAAATCTTCAGAATGCCGCATAGCTTCCTGCATCTGGTTCTTTTCTGCCAACTGAAAGCACAAATTCAAGATGGTGGACTGATAAACAGCCATTTACAACATCAATCACAGTATGTAATGGTAATCCCATTCCCAGTTGCACCTCCACTCTGCAATTTTTTCCGGTTGTTGGGTGATGGGTTAAAAATAGGAGATACACCAAAAACATTTTTGATTCCCTAGAATGTAAAAAGGTTCATCAATGTAAAAGACCAATTCCTGGTATTTGTGAGCTAATGGCACAGGCTAGCGGCCACAATGGAGAGGTTTTTAGTTCGCCCTGTTTCGTACTGATGTACCTATCAGGAACTAAAAGGATAACAGCCGGGGGCCCGTCTTTATAGCCACGCTTGACCTTCCATCATTACATCATACACTCATGGTTTCTGCCAGAGTGAAATTTTTGGTCACTCAAGTATTCATATTCTCAAGTAAAAATTCTAATAATGAAGAACTTATGGGGTATTTCTGGATATTATATGCTAAAATTGTTCTTTTATGCTAAAATCTCACGGCAAGCAAAAGCACCCTCGAGATTTTTGGGGGTATGTTATTTTACCCCTTTTACCCTCTGGCGGAAACCCTGACATGTGTATTGTGTGAGGTAAACCCGGCATACGCCTTGGCTATGCTGTAATTGCCGCTGCCTGTGAATTTCCAACAGAAGTCTGGAAATGACAGGGACCCTCCACATAAGGAAAGGTCAGTTAGGGCACCAACTGGATAGTTTGGTACAGAATTTTATATTGGGCTTAAAAATTCTGTTGGGACTCCTGTCCATTGGATGCCTTGGATAAGGGAAGTTAGAAATCAACTGCTGTTTCTAGGTAAATATTTATTTGCCAGCCATTAACCTGGTGCCATGTACACCAATGTGTCAGTGGCCAGAGCTCTTGTAAATACATGGGCAAATGAGCTGCCACAATAAAAATCAAGCATTAGACAGAGCACCTGTTCATTTAGCCGTGATGTTGAGGCCGCATGGCTCAATGGAATGAAGCTGGTGCATCCTATGTCTCTCTCTTTCTACTTGAAGTACCTTACTTTGAGTTAGACAGGAAGGAGTACTTAAAAAAATTGTGGTATTTGTTTTGTGATGGACTTGACATCTTGACACATTAAAAACATTTCCAGACAAACCATGCAGTTCTGAAACACAGTTCTGGTATATTTTCATTCTGTATTGGATGACTGTTCACCATGAGAATTGTTAAGATCTAGCTATTCTGATTTTGGGAGAAATATTAATATCTATATGCATGATGGACGTGCCATCAGCCCAACATGCATTTTAAAATTTAAAGTTTAACCAAAAACTTCTGCTTTTGTTCTGCAACATAGCACAATGTAAGTAACTGATTTTATTGTCACAATAATTTTTGCAATGACATCACAAGGAAATTGCCAAATGTTTTGTCATTTAAAAAAAAAAGCCATTTAAAAAAAAAGGACTGCGATGGACATAACTTGACGAACATGACAATTTGTCACAATTATGAATATGGGGAATACCAGGATGAGGTTCACTATCTGTTTCAGCCAGTGGGGATATAATATGTCTCTAGTGTATTGTGTATATTGTTACTTAACTAATAATAAACCTACATTGTGTTTCCAGGATACAGGTGGTTTATACATACATATACATCTATATATATATACATACATATAAACATACATATAATATGTAATAAATCCTGTTTTGAGAGACCATCCCTAGGGCAGGCCAAAAACTGGTCACATAAGGCAGGTGGTCTCTCAGTAGAAGTGCAATAACAAGGGAAAGATAGCAAAAGGGACATGGTAAACATGGTCTGAGAAGGCAGGTGGTCTTTCCTCCCAGTGGTCTTTCAAAACAGGTTTCACTGTATATGATAATATCAACATTTTGAAGTTGCTGCACAATCCACATAGACAAACAAGTGTCAATCTGGTAGATATTCCACTGAAATAGCTATCATTTTAATGATGTAATTAAGGGCAGTCTTTCACATCATAATCTCATGTTTCGAATGAAAAATTATTTTATAACTAGCCATGCAATGTCACATACTATGACCACGTTTCTGGATATACATGTATTTATTTTGCTTGTAACCCCCATGATGGGTTGAAGTTTGTGTGATCTATATTTCATTTGGTTTATGTAATAAAAGGCTTACTCACCCCAGGCTGGAAGCCAGGCAGGCCAAGTCCTACTCCAATTGTGGCTTTACAAGGATCCACCACCGAGTTATAATGCATGTTTCGGTGGTAACTAACTCGGATAGGTTCATTATCTGTCTTGTAAGCACCATGAAATGTATTGATAGGTTCTGAAAAAAGATTGACATCAACAAGTGAGTGTTTAATTTAACATGACAAACTTGTGGAATGAAAGGTCAATTATCACACCAAACAATCTCCAGTCAGACAATCCTGCATTTGCCCCATCCACGCATCTTCACCCAACAGTCAGGTGCAAATATCCAACGACTAGCAACACTGACCTGGGTTTAATGACACGAGGTACACCAAAACCAAAACTATTTGTGACTTTAGTCACTTAGATCTCCCAAAGTATGAATTTTATCAGAATAAAATTATAAAATCAGGCCTAGTATTTGTGTTGCTGACAGCTGTGCTGGATCAGTGATACAAAGTCTGCCTTACCACCACCACCACTCCCTCACGACTTGGCTTTTTGAAATTTTTATTTACCCCAAAAATATCCAGATCTTCGTCATTTCTGAAAGTCTCACGTCCTGTTATTGTCAAAAATTCGAAGACATGAAAAATGAGGACTTCTGATTTTTCAACCTTGATGCTAACACATGTGGGTCATTTACCTATTGGCTGGTGGTACTGGGGTAGTTCTATAACCTTGTTAAACAGGTCAAACTCCTGCTGATATACCTTTAAAATGAGCACTCAACAGATCAGACTCACCTGTAATATGCTGGTATACCTCTAAATGTGCACTGTATAGCTCACTCACCTAAACTATACTGGTATACTTCTATAGGCCTGTTGTACAGTTCACACATGGCCTGCATCTCAATGTGGTTCCCGTGGCAGTGTTCCGTTCGTTTACGATTCAGGTAGGTCTGGAAGTCCTCTGTGACATACTGCTTGAAGAAATCTGTATTTTTGGCCTGTAAAGCAGAAAGAATCCATTTTTTTCACATAATATATAATTCAAAGTTTTGTACCCAATGTCTTGGGATCTCAAATGTTTTGCTTCCATTTAATCACCCTTCCAAAAATTGTCATGATTTCAGCTTTCTATCACTCCATATCAACTGCCAGTACATAGCATCATCCCATTTACTTATATTTCTTTCAAAACCAAACTTTCCATTTAACAAGAGGCCCATGGGCATCACACAGTGCTGGCACCGGAGCTATATATTGGACCTCTTCATTTCAAACTTGTGAATTCTCAAGTGGCTTCTAAACATATAGAGCTTATATGTGATTTTAGTGTCTGAAAGTGAAATGGCATTTCGCTCCAAATGGAATCATAGCTTATTTGTGCAATTCCTGTGATGGATATTGTTGCATGTGCCAAGACAACAATTCGTAAGTCCTTAACTTTATGTCCTCAGTGACCTTGGGACAGATGATCAAGGTGACCCAGATTATGTAATACAAGAGGCCTATAGGCCTGGTGCTGTGCTGACATTGCCATTGATGTCCAGGCTACACCGTGCCATTGCAAAATCACCTCTTTCAACTTTACACGCATGGTGACCTCACAAAAATTGGTCGAGGTTACTGATATTATATAATATTTTAGCTTTGGATGTTGCTTCTACATCCCATAAATTTGGCAAGTCTAATCCAATTACTTTTCTAAGATACGGAATTTGATATCTTAAAACACATTTTGGCTCATAATTTCCCGCAAATTATAGGTAGCGCCACTAGTATCACTGGCAATTTAGACTTTGACCTCCCCCACAATCCCACCAAATTTGGCAAAGATCTGCCCCAAATTAAAGATACTAGAGTGTTCACAAGATTTTCACATTTTGACCTCTATATTACATAATAATGTAGGCGGCGCCACCAATAACAAAGGGGCCTAGCTTTTCCTACCCTTTATAAGTCCTGAAAGTTGTATTGGGCTAACTTGAATACTGTGGATTGTATCCCGCTAACCAGTAAAAGTTTATGGACGGACGGAATGACAGACATGAGCGGTCACATACACTCTGCTACCTTTGGTCATGATCAGCAGAGCTAAAAATGCGCTGGTTCTGGTATTTTACCGTTATAGCCAAATTTGGCTGAAGCATCTGAAATGCTCTAACAGAACTTGGATCACCTTCACAATCTGTATTATTCTGTCAACAAGCCATACTCCACCTGAGCTCTTCACACAGCTGATGTCACAATGGACTGCCTATGATATAGACTTTTTATGCATATTTTTAGACTCGTAATTCTTCAAAGGCTACCCTCATTTAGTTATTCAAGCTAAGAATTTTCTGCTACCCTCAGGACCCCTCTCTTAGCCGTAATGAAAGCCTCTGGGCCAAATTATAAAAGGGGGGGGGGGCGGGAGATGATTTATTTTTAGAATTAATATACATATTTCTGCAGTGATTTCTGTCTTCAACTTTGCTTTCACAGAGGAAGTCATTCACCCACCAAGTGTGTTGGCACTCAGACACTCCTAGTGCTGATTTAGGTTAAATAAAAAACACGAATATTTTACTACCGAGATATATACATGTATGTACATAATACAATTAAGACATTTAACATAACTTTAGTAAAGAATTTAAAAATGTTGATACATGTATCATAATTTTTGTCAGCGCCCCTTACAGGTTGACCTATAGTGACTGCGACTGATCTGGATGGCAAAATGTCTATCGGTGGAATATACTGTAAAAATTAATGGAAATACTGAAGACGGAATGTGCTTTGGAATCAGCAGTTTCACTTTCAATAACGTGAATTCCCCTATGCATCTTCTATGCATTCACTTTACTCGATTAAATTGTCACATAAGCTTTATTTACTTCCTTATCTGAAAATGTTGAGGTAGAACTATCTTTCAATTCATTCTAAGGGCCAAGTCCACGTATGTGTCTAGTTTGTACACAGCCACTCGTCATTATGTTGGATTCCGACCAAATAACAATACGTGCTTGTTTTCATTAAAAGGGAGCCTTACAACATAATACATGTACAAGGGTAGCATTAAGGATTTTTCAGTATGGGTCCATTGGACCCATCTTTTATCTGTTTTCGGAAAAAAAGTGGGTCCATTGACTGCATTGGTGGGTCCAGTCTGAAATTGTGAAATATAGATATATAATATAGGCTGCTGGTTCCCATTTTTAAGGAAAATTTAATTTGATGTGATTTGATTTCTTGATTTTATGATTTTATTTGGTATAATCAACATACAATGATACAGACGTTTACGTAAAAATGATAAATGAATAAAACATGCAGGTAACTTAAGCAGGAACAAACATAACATACATTGTATATGTTCACACAAGTAAATCATAATTATAACTAGAACAGACTGATTTTCCAACAGAAAATCAAATGTCTCCCAGTGGAACACTTACATCTCTGAATAAGCTACAGGAGATAACAAATTACAAATGACCAAGTCTGCTTGAAAATTACAATCCTATATTAGCTCTCACCTAGATACATTACTCTAGCAATTTTCATCAAGTTCTTCAAGACTTATTGCAGACAAACCAATTTCACGTAAATGACCCTGTGACCTAGAAAATTAGGTCAAGGTCACCCAGATACAATCCAAACCTTGGTCTTACCTTGATACATAATCCTACCACGTTTCATCAAATTCCATCATGTTCTTCATGACTTATCAAACGGAAACCAATTTCACATAAGTGACCCTGTGACCTTGAGAATTCACTCAAGGTCATCCAAATACAATCCCAACCTTGGTCTTGGCAAGATACATAATCCTACCAAGTTTCATCAAATTCCATCAAGTCCTTCAACAAGAAGAAGAAGAAGAAGAAGAAGAGGAGGAGGAGGAGGAGGAGGAGGAGGAGGAGGAGGAGGAGGAGGAGGAGGAGGAGAAGAAGAAGAAGAAGAAGAAGAAGAAGAAGAAGAAGAAGAAGAAGAAGAAGCGGGCACTAAAACAATATGTCCCCCCGGCTTCCACCGCGAGACATAATTAACAATTAAAAAAAAAAGTCAATGTGCCAATGTAAAATTTAATGACTAAAAGTTTGTTGACTGTACCAAGGATGTATTCAGTCTACCCGCAGGAAAACTGTTAATAGTAAGACTAAGTCTGTAACACATTCCTGGTCTACCAAAATATGGTTTGTAAAAGGGGCTTAATTTCAACCCCCAGCACACTGCCAGTAGCAGTGTGCCACCGGGCAGTTTTTCACTCACTTGTGCAACAAGCAGCATGCATATTTGAACATGCCTGGGCTCTGTTATTTTTGCGATTCATTCCATGTGATGAAATAGTCATAAATTATACGATTTACATTTCTGTGTACTTTCCATTTCAATTTACTTGAAAAATTTGATGCGGTAGGAGGGATCAAGAGTGTGGTCTTGAGTGCGGTCACTTTTTTTACCCAGCAACCCCCTACGTCCGTGCAATACAAGCAAGCATACACAGGCATGGTTTTCCGGTATGTACCTATATTTCACCCAACCTTCGATCACGAATTTCATTCCTATCTTGTTCTGTCCTACAAATTTGTTCCATTCAAACACTTTAACGAAATCAAATCAATATAAATTTTGTAAAAAAACACCATTAACAACGTGACATATCGGAGACAGCAATCAACAACGCATCATGTGTACGCAAATCTTTGTTTCGTCCACATGTGACAGTGCCTTCCATATGGAACTTTCACTTGTGCCTATACCTGTATCTAGATTTGTTCAACGGAAGTATTTTTGGTGAAAAATAAATGAGATGTGAAAATTAAACATCTTGGTCCAATAATCTTTCCATGAATACGACTTGTGCCTTCCCAACATTGCATACATGAGACATGTACCTAGGCAACAATGAGTTTGATTGGGCAGTGGGTGGCACTGAATCAGAATCTTTATTTTTGGAAATTTTTGGAGGGATACCCCAGGAATATTCTTTTCTCAGCAAATAAGGGAGCTTGTTACTTAGGAAGATGAACATCACAGGATTCCACCAGTATAATACATAATCATAATAATGGTGGACGATGTAAAACATCGTGACCGCAAAGGCTTGAGCAGTCTCTTTAAAATGGACATCAACCACAACCAAGTTGTGAGCAATAGTTTCAAAGCAAGAGTGTGGCTCCAGCTTCAGATTACTGTTTCTGTGGAAGCCATGCATATATTTGAAAACTACATCTGTTCACATTGATATTGGCTGCCTTTTTTTAAAGGCAGCTAAATTTATTCTTAAACACATGCAATTCTGGACATCCTCAATAATTTCAGTAGCTTGGTATTCAGAGTGTATCATATCATTTACGATTATGACTACATGTATGTAAAAGTATTCAAAATGTAAATTTTCACATCTTTGTATCTCTACCAGTCTACTGCTGGAACTTTCGCAGTGTATACACAGATTAAAACCATACATTTACTAATGTTTTGGGTTTGTCGTTTGAGTATATTACTTCACTTGGATAGTAGTAGCAGTATTTAATTCTGATAGTTTACTATGTACAAAGCTTTCCAACTTAAAAACAGTAAACTCTGGTAAAACTTGCAGGGAATACAGTGGGCCATCACAACAGTAGTATTTTTCTGAGCCTATTAGGGTTCCATGAAGGTACTTTTGTTGTGTCTCAATCAACAAGTAATGGAAAGGAAGTACATGTAGCAGTGAATATAACAGAACCAAAAAAAAAAAAAATAATAAATAAATAAAATAGAATAAATAGTTACCATGTAGTCCACACAGCTTTTCCTCACTATGGAATGCATCTCTTGGTCACCAAACACCTGGTCAGCTGCAGGAGAAAGGGAAAATGTTATTGCAAATGCAATGACATTATTAGTCCTCAAAACAATTACTTGTAAATGAGTTCAAAAAGTTCCAGATATTGCAATACTCAACTGTACCATATGTTGGGAATAGTTAAAGCTAGAACACCAATGGTCACTTTCTGAGGTCCTGCCTGCATCAGTGTCAGAGTGGCACCTCAATTATGTTTATTTCTTCATGGCAAAGAAAATTTGACATTTGTGTAATTTGGGCATACTTAGAGCTCTCTCTCTCTCTTTTTTTTTTTTTGCCCCAGATAAATATTGGTGAAAATTTTGGCTCATGGATAGGAAAAGTTGCATTTCATTGCCTGGGACATGTGAATCTTGTTGCTGGACAAGTAAATTTTAAGAAAAATCCTGTCAAAGATAGGGACACTTTTCCCTGCATACGTATATAGACACTTATCTGTTTTCTTACCTGATCTTTCTAAAGGAGATAACAGCTACAGTAGTGTGTGCAGGGAAACCTAGTCCACACACATTTACATGCTTTAAGACCTCAACATGCCTAAGCTTTATTGGAAAAGCATGACCATTATCAAAATCTTAATTATAAATGATTTGAACCTTTCCAACAAAGTGATGGTTATTAATGCATAAACTATGCTATTCCAAATGGCCAAACTCTAAATTGTCACTTGTCAGGTGATCGACGCACTGAAACACATCACATAGACATTTATTCAGTGACAACATAATGCAATCCAAACAACAGCACAGTAAAACACAAAGGATACTATTTGTTTCATCAAACAGAAAAGTAAACCATTGATTAATAATATATGATAAACTTTTGATTTAGTGTGCCGAGCCGCCACTGGCTGGCTGTCTTTCATCCTTCTATGACAGAAAATTTTCACAGCCTGCGATAGGTCAGTGGCTTTTAACCCACACTGACCTGTGAGATAGTGATGCTAGTTGCCCTCCATTTTGTAACCCGGCAATTATAGGACCAGCGAGCGGCAATTAAGATTGGAATGCAGATAGTTAGTTGAGTCATTCGATAAGTGTAATTTTCAGTAGTGGTAGTTAACACTTGTGTATACAGTAGGACACGCCATTAGCAACCCTTTTGGTCAGCGACCATCTGGTCAAAGCCACAATTTTGCCCATGCACCAACGTTTTTGTAATGTATACAGTCGTGAGCGACCATCAGCATAAAGCAACCAGGAACATTTGGCAAAACGCACAGGAAAGGACCGCTTTTTGACGAGACACTTCAGTGTCAAAACAGTGACAAACCCTGATCTTTCCCATCATATATGACCAAAATGTAACTGTCATTCATTAAATCATCATAATTCCTCTGTGTTTCAAACTTTATTTGAAATAATCAGGATTGATGTGAAGTGTATTGCAACTTGGAACATGCCCGGTTCTCTTTTTTTTTTGGCGTTTAAGTTGAACTGGCTGGCACCTTGTGCCTGTGGTGCCGTCTACTATTGAGCCTTTGTTTTGCATAAAAAACAACCGAACGGTCTCAAAAATATTCTGAAAACATTACTTACTGTCTTCACCTAAATCTGCATGCTCAGTTATGTCAAGTTCATTGTTAATCATAAGAAATCAATTAAAATACACTCCTGGTATCTTGCAAGTGTACACTTGAACCCCTATTTGTAATTTGCATTCAGGTCCAAATTACTTCGTGGAACTTTAGTGAATTATGGAGTGATCTGTGGTTTGACATTTGTTGAGTAGCATAACACAAGATATACATGTGATGCTGTGTTGCCGTTTATTTCATATTCGATTACATTAAAATTATTAAAGGTCTTAAATTTAGCATTACTTCCATCATTCTACAATTAAATTCTCAAACCAAGAGTAAGACTTTTGCGTAACTTCGGTGAACTGCAGACACGCACGTTCTCTAAGATTTGTTGATCAACTTGACTTGAGCCAAGTCCACCACTGGCGGATATGTATACATGTGGTGTTCTGTTTGCCATTTATTTCATATTAGATTAAATTAGAATTATTACAGTTTTTTTAGCATTACTGCCATCATGCTATGATTAAATTGAAACAACATTAGAAGAATGAATTCGTATGTGGCCAAACATTTAACCGGCCGCATTGTCAGGCTGGGTGGGATATGATGACGCTCAGCATAACAGCTTCAAAAATTCCCAATTTTAAGGAATTTTTTGTCCATAAACTGAGAAAAAGCAAGGATGGTACATACACTTGTTGTACAGTAAAAAAAAAAAAAACAACCATCGACATATTTATTTATTCCAAGACCTAGCCTTTAATTTTACCGCTTGCATTTTGTTTTAGTAACCGCTTACACAGATTATCATTAGGCCTATTAGTATTATCAACCCGGACGCTTCTAATCTATAGGCTAGTATGGTAAGGATAAGTGATGGAACTGCTCAACTTTAATTGTGAGAGCGAAATCTTGTACTACAACCTGTAGCCTCTCACATGGCGACTCTGAGCTGATTTAACTTACTCAGCTGACTTGTAAAACTGCACAGGTTTGTCTTTGAACCTTTATTGATCACACAGCGACCATGATTGATATGGAGTTTGTTTTTGATTAAGTTGTTGAACATAAATAAGAACAATGCAGCAAAAATGTATTTTATTTCCATACAAGTGTGTGTAACAGAAAGTCAGCTGGCTGGACCAACACTAGCGTGTACCACACCAGCCTTTGGAAAGTCCGAAAGTTACCAGAACCAATTTATGGCCATGTATTTTAAACATTCCTGGCACAATCTCTGGGTGTCTTGGGACGCTGGACACCCGCTAAATTTGAGCCCTGCTGAAAATACATGCATTATGGATAAACTTCATGGAGTGCTACTGCTATGCAATGGTGGGAAATTTTACAGCAAAATTTGAAAAATCGCTGAACGGCACCATTTGAACAAATTTGGTAGAGACCCACCCAAGGTACATTGCGATCAAGTTTGAAGTGAATCTGACTTATAGTTTCTTCAGAAAAGTCCAAAATGTGCATTAGAATGCCCACTGACTTGCATAGTAATCAATAGAAAAGGTGCATTTACAGCGAAGTACCCGAATTGAAAAAAATCGTTAAAAATCAGGAATCCACAGCAGTGCCACCTAATGACCGCCTTTGCTTCACCCTTTCACAAGGAACACATCAACCAAGTTTCAGCTTAATCTTGACAGTTCTGGAGAAGTCAAAAATAGCGAAAACACAAAAATTCATAAAAAAATCAGAAAAAAAATTGCAGCACCACCTGGTGAACAAATTAAGAACTAGGAGTCCCTTGAAGTGTTCAGGTGTTACATCAAGCAACTGGGTAAGTAGATGTTGATTGTTAATGACGGACAAAGGACCATAACTTAAGCTCAGCTACTGACAAGCTGAGCTAAAACAATCCTCAAATCACTGGAGCATGACCATATGAATACACTTGACACAAACCCACCCAAGGTACATCCCCACCAAGTATAAAGTGAATCTGACTCTGACTGATGCAGGCCTCTACAATTCCTATGATCCTGTTGTCCTGGACAAGTGGATATCTAAGTGGGACAAGTGACTTTTGAACATCACTTGTCCAGTGGACAACCAAATTTTTTATCGTAAATAATAATTCATTAAAGCCCAATTGCCTGGAATACTGACTGAGCCAGTGGAAAATGCAAACAAGTCAGCTGGTGTAGCATGGGGCTGGGCTGAAGGTGCAGCGTGGGGACACGCTGAAGGTGTCACCAAACATTGGCAAGCTGTGGTTCTTTTAAAAAAAATATATTTGTAGCTTCTAAAACTATTTCCGGCAATACATGCATATGAGACAGACAATTATTCAGTATTGATTGAGACCCCCCCCCCCCCCGATTTCTTTGTAATGCATGATCTATGTTAGAGTATTGCGACCTAGCAATACTGTGTTCCAATTGGATGGTCCTTGGTTACGAGGTAACGTCATGATAGGGAAGCGTTTTAAATATTGAATGGAACTGTAGCTTTGTTCTCGTGGGAGCCAGCATTTGGACAATAAACATATCAACATGGAAATATACTCAAGTCAACTCAAGTTTCTAACTGAATGGGTTTGGCATGTATATTGTTTACTGGTAGCCACTTCAAAGTCAATAGAAAACACTGCCCAGCGCTATTTGTTTCACTTGCGAAAGGATTAACACCTATCTCAGGCCTGTAGCTGAATTAGTGGCTGTGTGCCCTCATTATGACTCGAGATTTCTTAACTCACAAGTCAAGGCTCTCCTATCATCACAAATTTTGCCTAGTGTACTCGAGTATGCTACGTATGGCTACTAAAACATGTAAAAGGAAACTATTAACCTTTGGGGAGAAATGTGCTCCGTCAAAGGACTCATATGCTGGGATGAGCCAGTGCTAACTGGCAGAAAAGTACAAGATACATGTATATTAGTTGGGACAGTAAATAGGACTATGAAAAGAAAAAAGGAGTTATCAGATGCATATGAAAGGAACATGAGAAATTATGTTTACTGAACTCCAGGATCTTAATTATTTAATTGTGTCTGTGTATGATTGTGCATAAAGAGAAATAATGTTACATGTATGTATGTGTGAAGACTGAATGATGCGAGTTGTTTACGCAACCATACATATACATGTTCATGATACATGTCGAGGCTGCCCCCCCCCCCAACTCCTGACCCTCCGTACAGCAAACACCTCTGTATACCGAACACATTGTCTCAGTCCCCAGGGTGTTTGGTATTGAGAGGTTTTACTGATCCGCATACATGATCAGTTGTGCTTGCGTAAATTTACTTTACTCTTTTTGAAATGACCCTCCCCCCCCCCCCCAAAGTAGCAGGTGTGTACTGGTGAGCAATGGGCAGGGGCAAGAACAGAAAGTTCAAGAACTGCCTAAAAGAGGGCACTGCAGTCAGTCGAGGGCTAGGGTTGTGTATTTCCATTACTTTCCATTCTAACTTGCAACTTAATAACTTGAAACCTAATGCGCTAAGAAACACCAAATTTCAGACCGTAAATCTAGATGTATAACTAAATACCTCACAAAAATCATATAACCACAGCTACATAAATGACTAGTCTCAAGGTTGCTTAAACATACACACTAATGGGAATACACAGCTCTAGCCCTCAAAAAGTTTGTGTATTCAGTCGTGTATTGGGGCAATTACACACCTTAGAGCTAATTCTGAACTGTCCTATTATCGGTTGACTTTGCATGAATGGACTTCAATCATTTGTGGCTGTAATCCTGAGAAATTTGGAAAACCAAATTACATTTATAAATTTACAAATGAAAATCACTAAATATCTCAACAAATTACTTAACTTGAAAACAGATGTCACATGGGAAATAATACAGACTTGATCAAATTAACCAAAGTTTATTGAAGACAGCAAGTGGGGCTATATTTTGTCATTGGAGGTAGCCCTTCAGCAGCAGTTATCATTAACAGCCAAATCTGTAAACAAAATGATTCCTGTTTCCTTGTGATCAAACGCTGAATCGCGTTGCCAAAATAACAAAACCTTCCCAAGTCTGAAGTGGATTTTATCCAATGGCCGCCTTTTGATCAATTTGAAGGACATGTACTAGGGAGTGGACAAGGAAAAATGGGCCACTTTTTACTTCCTGGGTGAGCCCTTTAGCTGTGATGTTATTCTACAATTATGCTCATTTTATCTCCGTTTGTGAGCAGGGCCCTCCGGCCAGGGTACCATTGGCCGAGGTGTTAGCCACTACTTCAGCTGACAAGAGATTATGTTTACGGGCCTGCCCCATGCATACTGTTAACCATGGAGGTAGAACCTCCATGTGTTAACATAGTCAGTCAACTGGTGCAAAGGTCAGCACTTCTCAATTCCTTTGAAACAAGGCTGCACGAATAGCCCCTGTCCTAAACTGACCTTGACATTTGACCAATTTGTGGTAATTCTATGATCATTTCATTATTTGAAATTACTTTTTCATGGTAATTCCATACAGATTGTCAGTCGTTCACCACTAGATGGCAGCACAATTCTGCTTTTTCTTTTATCAATAGACCCTGATTATATAGAGCACCCTTTACCATCAAAAGAGGTCAAGTTTGGCATTTCTGGTACCATGCTCTAGCATATAGTATTTGCACCAGGCATCCAACCAAAAAAATAATATATAGCAGGTGCTAATGAGACTTAAATTAGCAGGCCTGGCAGAAAGTTTGGGCTTCTTCCGGGAAAAGGCCACATGTCCATTGTGCAGGCACCACATCTGGCAATAATTTACAGACACCAGAATTTATAAATGTTTGATACTCTTCCTGAAATTGATCAAAACATGAAGTCGCTTCCACATATTAGCAACACATACAGTCCCTTAAAATGCTTCTTCTTTTTTTTTCTTTTTTATTGTAGGTGTTGTGCAGTGTATTCCAAAATATGGTCTGCTTGCGAGAATAGACAACGAAAAAGTACTTCAAACTGACATGACAGATTCTGAATAATAAAAATGTTCACACTGACTACTTTTCTTAAGTTTAATGATAGCACAGTGATAATGAATAAAAGATTACCAGGCAGTGGTAATAAATATAGGAACTGTATGATGTGATGGCCTTATTTTGATAAGATTACCAGTATTGTTGGCTGGTGCTTGATAAACTACCAGATTTTAATTAGGGGCGGTCCTCTATGGACTTTGGTGGACCAGGTGCAACAGACTAATACAAAATAAATTACATACACAATAATTTTCTGGTGGTCATACAGACACCTCAGCCTACTTTGTTTGCTGGTCCAAGGCAATTTTTGGTGGACTCAGGTGCCCGGACATCCAATATATCCAGCTTTGATATAGGCCCTTGTTGTAAACTGTTCTTTTTGGCATAATGTTTTCCTCAAAAATTATAACAAAAATTGCACTGACAGAAAACTAATTCAGCACAGAGAACGCATATCAACAAAAATTAATGTGGATGTTACAGAGTTAAGATTTTGTCCAAATAATTTACAAAATTCATAAAAATTTAAAAATCATTCAAGTATGGCCATTCAAACATACTCAGGACATGCAGTACATCCCCACTAAGTTTAACATGAATATGGCTGATGGTTTTGGAGAAGTCAAAAATGTCAATTGTGGATAACAGACAAGTGACAACAACCTATCATATGACCAAAGCTGACTGACAAGTCAGCTGAAGTAAAATTGTTTATGGTGTTTGCACATGGATGACAGATGCAGATAGTCACGGCACTATCTCTGACAACCTTATCCAATCACCTTACTAAGTTTCATAGCATTGCATCCATCGAAAGACTCACCACTGTACTTGATTTGAAATCATGTCCTAAAACCTGAAATTTCATACTACATGTATCTGCCAGATCTATATGAATATGGTACTTTTCTTCCAAATGGAACTGATCACAGTTTGACCAAGTGCACAAACTACTGACAATGAACGGTATATGCACCCTGGAAGTTGAATACCTACCAACAGCACGGAAGAGACAGGCACCATCTTCTGCCATTTTTTTAATCACCAACCCTTTTTTCTCCCTCACAGCAGCTTCAAACCAGTGCTCCAACTGCAAGTATACATAATTCTTTTACATAAACTTATACATGTCGTAACTTTAACTACATCATCGATCTAGGCAATATTAATATAACATTCAGAGATATGATAAATATAGGCACAAGATGTACATTGCATGATGTGTGCAAGCAGTAAATAAGTATTTGACAATGCTGTAAATGTACTTACTTGTGCATGTATAAATTTTCATGAATTCACTGAATTTTTAATTTCACTATTTTGAACGTAACTGGACTGATCAAATCAATGTTCAAATACTATTTCACTATATTTTTATTTTTACGTTTTTGTGTCATCAGTGAAATAATGGAAAATAGAAATAATAAAGCAAATAAAAGCAATTTACAGTAAGTCTCAGTCACCCAGACACAGCAGCAACTCCTAAATGGAAGAGTCCCCCTGGGTGTGCCCAAAGCTGGTCACAAAAAGCAGGTGATCTTTCAATGGATGTTAAATAAACATCAATCAGATCCTCAAAAATGTGGTCTTAAAAGGCAGGAGGTCTCTTATAGGAGGCACTCTATAGCCTTTTTGTCAATTGTGAGTAAATAGTATAACATACATACAGTAGTGTTTTCGGCATATTTAGTATTGGGAGAAATGTAACAAACCCCAAATATAGTTTGAACAATACAAGTCCGACAATCAAAGAGTCAAGGCCTATACCATGATATTCACTGACAAACTACAGCACTCTAACTCATTACATGGATTTTCACTTTATTTTGTATAAGAAAAAAATCATATTAACAAAAAATCTGAAGTTAAAAAAAAAAAGTTTTAGGCTTTATTATCCTTTAATGGGGCCTCAGCATGGAACCAGCCCAAGAATTGTTTTGGTGCCATTAATCCCTAGACAAGTCAGCATGTGAAAATTCCTATCATTTTATTGTCTGGGGCAAATGAAATCCTTTTGAGGACAAATGACTTTCAAATTTCGCTTGTCCCATAGCCTTGGCAAGTACTTTTCATTGACAATTTTCATAATCTGTTACATTTTAAATGTTGTTGGCATAACAGACACCTAAACTCACTATGTAACATAACAATTTCCACTAAACCAAAACTTAGGCACACTTTATTAGCACAAGTGATATTATGAGGGAGGACAAGTGAAAGTTTGGTGTTGCTTGTCCTGCAGACAAGTAATTTCTAAACAATTTTCTCACCCTGCAAGTCATTCTGCTAACCGACAGCACCATGTTTGCATTTCTGATACAAATATCTAAGCTGATGTAAAATGAATTATGCAAATTATATGTTCCTTTATTGATAGGCCTACTTATACATATAGCCCACATTACATGAATGTATTTAAACACAAAATACATTTATAAAACAGAAGTCAATGCCTATATTGCATGACTACGCCTACCAAAAATGAATCAATGAATCTATTGATCATAATTATAAGGCCACCCCACACTTTCGTAGATCACATGGTCTTTAGACAGACCCAACTTTGTAATAAGATAAAATCACTACCAGTTCTCCAACTGAGAGCACCTGAGTCACAATGGGCCAGAAATTGTATCATTTCCTCTTAGTTATGTGGATATCTTGTGCCTAATTTGAACAAAAATGCACTTTCAGATTTATGAGATATGGTGCTCAAATGTGTGCATTTAGTTAATTAGGTTGTAGTAATCATTAATCAAATTCATGTAACTGCTCCTGACAAAGGAATTATAACTGGTGCTCCCTCTTATAATGCTGGTGTTGGGAACCCCAGAACAGACTGTGTTATGGCGAAACCACCTTAAATAACAGAGGGACTTTTCACATAAAAGTAATGGGAAAACTATTTCAGTGGGAACCATGGTACACACCGTGTTTGGTCAGAAACTGCATTGTAATGAGACGTTTTGTAAAGAGGGAGCACAGTAACAAAAGGCCCATGGGCCTAATGCTCTGCTGACCACCATCACAAAAAAATCATTGCCTGAATGTATTCTTTCCACGACCTCAAAAAATTATTCAATGCCAACCATATTATACAATATCAAACTTCCACATGATACGCATTTGTGATACACTTGGCATCATTCCCCTTATTCTTTATCATATTGAATTAAATGTCCTTTTCTGAAGTGCTTAATGGCCTTGAAAATAGGTCAAGCTGACCAAACAGTGGGCCACCAAGCAGAGGTTTATATGTACAATGTACTAAAGGGCAATTTTGATTGGGGGCTCGATTCTCTATGCCATCAATTTCCAAGCTCCACCCTGCCACATAATCTCTATTGTTCGTACCTATACACAGGCCTTTTCATTCAGTAATCAGCAACATGCTGCATATGACCCTCCCAAAATAATTCTGACAAGCTACTTGTATTTATAATGCTTTTGTTTTTATGGCTACACATGGCAATTGAAACATAGCTCCCCTGACTTGACTTTTAGGTGAGTGACGGCAATTGATCATTCTCACCCTGCCTAAAAATGAAGGACTGTATATATGCCTTAATTGCACACAGTCAACCTTTCAAATAGAGTAGATGGGTGTTTTATCTGGTGCTTTCAACTTACTGAGGCACCTAATCTTCACTGGCGACTGTTACCTTGTTTTGCCTGATAAATTAGGTAAATCATACACATTGCGAAATTGTATATATATTCAATCTGGCACCACAGCTAATTCCCTTCTATATTTTCCCCAAGTTTTTAGCTACAAAATGACACAGTAGTGTCTATTAGTTTGCTATAGGAATCCTTTTTGAACCTAAGTTCTTAGTAAAATGTCACTTTTGGCTTTACCCCTAATACAGTACAATTGCTATAATTTAAGACCCCATCCCTATTACCAACACAAAGTGGTCAATCATTGCAGGTGGTCTTAAAACACAGGTAAAGTTAACAAAAATATTCTCAAATGTCTTCAAAGTGCAGTTTTAACAAAAGGCACATGGGCCTAATGCTCTGCTCATATGTAACCAGATTAAGGATCGCACTTTAAATCAAAAGAAATGAAAACATGTTAAACTGTAATCATCTATAGCATGTGTATTGACCCATTTTTTTCTTCATTTAAAATATGCATATTCCATCCGTGCTGATGTGCAGATTTCACTTATTCTGTATTTGCCACTCATAAGCATGGGCCTAAAGTTTGTCATGGTTATATTAAATACAAACAGTACCCCATGTAGCACAAGACAGGGACTGCTCTGACCATAAGCCAATTGGTATTGTTTCTTGTGTTTGGCTTAAGAAATGTGAAATGGCTAAATTATTTGAAAATGAATTATTAAAGGGCCAAGACAAAATGTTTATAAATAATGCCTGTATTGGCACTTGGCTACAGATACTTCAAGTCTGGATCTGTCCATGACAAGATGCAGCAATCCGTTCCTGCAGTCAGTTTTGGGTTCTAATCGATACTTTGCAGCAGAAACCCCATCAACAAGTGCAGACGACAGACTACAACTTGACTGTGATGCAACTCGTGTGCTGCAGTGATTTGGAATTTTTTTATAGCTTGAATATCTACACAGTTTGACCACATAGTAAGACTGTTCTGACGTACCTCATGGGCCAGTAATTTTATAAATATTAACTGGTCATTTTTGAATTTATAAAATCATTATAGTCTGTGTGACTACACCTTCACAATGCCACAACTGTCTTGTGTACCACAGTGTTATGAGAATTTTATTGCTTGAACATCTACAGTCTGACATGCCTTACGTGCCAGCGATTAAATCAATTTTTATTGGTCACTTTTTGAATTTTAGAACATTATCACGGTCTGTGTGAAAATATACATAATCCTGCAGCGGCTTTTAAAAGCATGGTGTCAGCAATACTGGAAGCAGGTTGTCAGAAAATCGCACATTAGACACCACAGCAATGGACAAAATTATATGCACTCACACTGACGGCAAGCGCAAATGAATACCACTAGTGAGCTTAGCTTTTCTGCCATCCACACCAAGCAACAACATTGCCAGGTGACACTAAAAGCCTCAAACTCATTTCTGTCATGTCAAAGCCAGATGTCAACATCTTAAATGGGAGGGCTATTTACAGAAACTTGCCAGCCAAAGAACTTGCTGTTCCTCAACCAATGAATGATGAAGGCGGTGGTGTTGTTCACTGGCCTGAGTTGTACATGTTGGACAATGAATGACCCTTTGCTACTTGGTTATCAGAGTTTATAATTACACCCCCTCCAGCCCCCCCCCCCCCAACTGACATAATTTTTAGCATATGCAAAAAGTTAAAAAAATAAAAAAAATTTTGAGAAGGCAATCGTAGCTCAGTTACAAAGTAAATTTTGAAGTTATTAAGGAGATTTTCAGCAACAATGTAAAAGTACACGGGCATACTGTCAGAAAAAAAAAATAGGGAATTCAAATATACAAACCTATTTTACCCTCTCACAGAAACCCTGTTCTCTACCCCCAACTTATTCTTCATTCTGTCACCCTTTTGGGTGTCAGCATGGATTGGGGTGGGATGGGGGCGTGATGGGAAGTATTCCAGGAAACAGGTACCTGTGCTATGGACCAAAGTTGGTGAATATTTTGTGGCATATGCCACTTAGCACAGCAGTCCTCTAGAAAACAGGCTGCAATTAAAAAAATTCTACAGTACTCTTGCATCCCACACTCAGCATACCCACAGACTCTGCCTGTTTGGCAACAGCCAACTCATATTTAATCATGACGCTATGCGTCTCTCGAGCAGCCAAAGGCCAAGAGACCTACACGGGTTTGTCCCTGAACCCATCTCAAAGTTCCGCATTGATTTTGATGCCGAAGCTCAAGGTCATTTTTGACCAAAAAACATGAGAGGTCTCAGATATTGATGCATTTCGTAAACTAGGTTCATAATTTTCTGTAACTAGTACAGTGCTCCCTCTTTACAACGCTGGTGATGGGTCCACAGGGTATACCATGTTATAGCAAAACTGCCTTATAACAGAGGGACTTTTAACATAGAACTAATGGGAAAACTATGTCAGTGGGAGCCATGGTACACACCATGTTATATCAGAAACCGCCTTGTAATGAGGGGTGTTATAAAGAGGGAGCACTGTACTCACATTGACAGATGCTTCTTTATTTTAGCCAAAATCACATGCAATTAGTGTTTGAAGTTGATCATGCCAGGAATCAATCAACACTTTGCACCTGGTGGTAAAATTTAAAACTTGATTAATGGAGAAGGTTGGCATGTAATGTGGGATACAGAATAATACTCTTGCTGGTGAGGGCTCTGTATCAATGTGAGTTTCTTTGAAATAAAACAATTATGCCATGAAATTTATCAAGTTAATTCAATAATAAATGAATTATAATATTTATAAACATGGAGTTGTAATTTTCAGCTTAAATAAATGAGCATCTCGTTTTAGTTCCACTTTTCCGATTTTGTATCTTGACTTGCTCTGTTGTCAAGGTATTTGTACAATGGCAGCATATTTGGACTTCTGCTAACTTTGAATATTTACACGGACAGGCTATAAAAATATTTTGGCACACCACAGTCAGGGTAAAAATTTAAAGTTTATGCCACTTATTAACAAAGTAAGGAGTAATGCTTCAATACAGACGATACCTGATGATATATGCGACTTTCAGACACGATGCCATAACTATTGTTTGTGAAGCAGGCCTTCTGCCTCTGTACATAAACATCAGAACATAAAAAAAACCAGTCTGCTTCACAGGCAACCACAATTACTATGGCTGATATTTTGCGATGGGTTTTGGGACAAATCCATATAGGTCACGCTGCCTTTGGCCGCTCAAGAGACCGATATTATATGGGTAAGGCCATGGCGAGAGTCATGCCACCCTTGTTAGGGCTAACCATGCTAACCTCCCTTCCATTCCAGATTACTGATTAGTCTCCCCACCGTCTTTCTATTCTTAAACTTAAACACAGCACAAAAGTTCCTTTCCAAGCACTTCACCAGGAGGCCATTCACTAAGCCTGTCCCATCTCTACTCCCTGGCATTTCCCCCATCATTCAAGCTAATCTATCTCTTTCTGTCATATTTCGATGTTGATCATACGGCCACTGCCAGCAAAACCATCGATATGTTTTGGTCCACTTGCAGAGACAACAACAGGGAGCTATGTACAATTTTAGTTATTATACCTCTTCTATGTTCTCCGGGTGTGTTGGTGGACTGTACTCGTCTTCACTGTTATAGCCGGAGTTCACTTCTTCCAAATCCAGGTCCAAACTGACCAGGTTTGATTCGGAATTTGCATTGCTATGAGTGTGTGACCCAGACGAAATGTGGCCCCGATCATGTCTATGTTTACGAATATGTCTGTGTGGGGACGATCTATGTCGCCGTTTACTGTGGCTTGGGCCATTTTCGTGCGCCCCATATTCTTCGTAAGACCCACCAGGGTCGTGATAGGTGCGTCTGTCGTCTCTAGATGCGTGTGAACTGCCTTTATGACCGCCCCATCTCGTTGGAGAAGAGGTTCTGCGACTGGCTCTGCTCTCGCTGTGACTGTGAGTATGACTTGAAGGACTGTGTGGTAACTGGGAAAGTTCCCCACCTTCAGCTTCTGTCTTTTCCTTGGCTGCCTTTTTCTTCGGCAATATAGTCATCTTTCAGGAGCAATAAAACTGACTGTACACCTGACGTGCCCCTCTCGCCCGGTGTTAACTGATACTTCTGACAAATTTTGTTGTGGTAGTAGTTCCCCAGTTTATGAGGAAAATGGCGACAAGTTACTCGTGACGTCACTCATAACGATAGTACGGACAAGAAGCGCCACCACGCGGTACCTTGTGGGAAAAATCAAATTGGGCAGGCTCTGTCGTTGATTCAGAAATTCAAATCTTCGAGTTGTCACATAGGCATACATACATACATACATACATACATACATACATACATTTATACACACACAGACACACACAGACACATATATATATATATATATATATATATATGTATATATGCAATTTTCTATCTGTCAAATTGCAAGTTTTCTCGTCTCCAGCTGAGCATGAGAAAACTAGATGTGCCTGACTTCCAATCAATATGGCTGTGTGCCAACACAGATATTTTCTTTCTTTCTTTCTTTCTTTCTTTCTTTCTTTCTTTCTTTCTTTCTTTCTTTCTTTCTTTCTTTCTTTCTTTCTTTCTTTATTTTGTCCGACAATTCTCTCGGACAATCATTACACTTAGAAACTCCAAACTTTCGTTATGACTATAGATCCATACACTAAATCGTGCCTTTTACCAAGACGGTTGAGTGCGTTTAAAATTATGCAAATTGGGGCCATTTGAAGTTTTAAATCTTGAATATCTTCAAAACTATCACAGGTAGAGGTGCCATATATTCTTCAATTTGTGGGTTTATGCTGTAGGCGCATCCAATAAACCACAAACCAAAGTCGTAAAAAGTTTAATTCGTGCTGATGAGGGCCACTTGAAAAGTTTCAATGTTGCATATCTTCAAAGCTTTTATAGGTAGAAGTGTCATTCACTATTGAAGTAATAGGTTTGTGTTGAAGGCGCATCAAATAAACCACAAACAGAAGCTGTAGCATTTAAATTAAGGCATTTTTTGAGGCACACAGACATATTTTTCTTTGGTACCAAATTTTCCTTTCTAGTTTTTGTTTTGTAACTGGGTTCACACCTAACAATGCAAATTTGAAAACATCCAACTCAGGTGCAGTCTTTTGTCTGTTGGGGACAACTGAAGCACCCAAATGCACTGAAAAATGGAAAAATAAAAGTACAGTTATTTTTATACTTGTAAGTCAGATGAACACATACATTGTAATTAATGGTCACATTGTGGAGAGAGTAATATTGTTCCTGTGTCCACATCAAAGTCTGTTAGATGCAATTCTTTGAGATTTTAAGAGACAGCCTTCAGTATAACTGTCACCATTTTGCTTCCACCTCACTCGTTACCGCACAAATACGGCGCCCCCCCCCCCCCCCCCCCGGGATACTTGATGTTAGTTTACCGATTCGGTAAACTGGCGTCAAGTATGCCTTCGGAAGTCAGTACCATGTGGAAAAAATGGGCCTGCACATACAAGCTTAATATAAAGCTGGATGTCAATTTCTTACAAATTTGTACTGGCATATTAATTTTATTTTCAATGAAATTTTTGTTTTCGATGAAGTCCAAAGTTCGCATAATGACTAGCATTTCCCATCTAGAATCCGAAGTAGGTGAAAATGGCAAATCCGTTACCACACTCCAAGGTAACAGAGTAGAGGGCTTGGGTAACGGAACGATTTCGTTTGATGATAGGCTCCTAATTGGATTGTGGTAATCAAATATTTATATTTGTGTGCTAACACGCACAAATTGTTTTTCCAAGAATTATCTATCTATCTATCTATCTATCTATCTATCTATCTATCTATCTATCTATCTATCTATCTATCTATCTATCTATCTGTCTGTCTGTCTGTCTGTCTGTCTGTCTGTCTATCTATCTATATGTCTGTCTGTCTGTCTGTCTGTCTTTTCTTTACAGCCAATTTTGTCCAGTGTTTTTCTTGGACGAGAAGCGAGAAATACCAAATTTTTCACACTTATTGATATAGCAGTGAAACCAAGCACCTGGCTTGAAATAGTCAACAAGTTGAAATTATGCAAATTAGGACAGTTTAAAAGTTTATTTTTTTAATATGGTCAACAATAGATCACAAAAAGTATTAGTCAATGGTGAATCCTCCCCCTACCTACCAGTAGAATCTGGCGTCTCCCAAGGGACCATACTAGGCCCCGTCCTATTCTTCAAGTTTCATAAACAACCTCCCCAACTAACTTTTGCAATAACTATTTATTCTTTAAACAGTGTATCCTTAGCAATAAATAGTTAAATATGCTACGAACCTGTGCTTGACACCCTTTGCTCCCGCCACCTTGGTTTCCCACGGCCAAAGTAATTATGAAAACGAGGCTAAGCATGTGTATGTCCCATGTCGTATAAAAGGCCTAAATTTTGTGAAGAAAATTAGCATCAAAGGATGTCCATAATATAATATTAGGTTGTGATACAGACAAAAAAACTTAAGTGTCCGAGTTTACCTAGTGTCCGAGTTTATCCATAATGCCCCTAATCTTTTATGCACTTAGTCAGAAAGTTAAAGTGATACAACTTTAGTTCATGTTTCATTGGATGCAGCTATGTCCCAAACCTACCAATTGAAGTTGGAATGACAATTTTATCTATTTTAGTTTGGAAGTTATTCCACATGTAGATTTTGTGTATTCACCTAATTTCCATAAATCAAATTGCTACAACATTAGTTCATGTTTCATTGGATGTGGCTGTGTCACAATCGTACAAATTGAAGCTGGAGTGACACCTCTATAAAGGTTTGGAAGTTCTACAAGAATTCAGTTTTGCGTAATCACCTAATTTGCATAAATCAACATCCTACAACTTTGGTTCGTGATTTATTGGATGCAACTGTGTTACAAATATATACACTGAAGTTGGATTAGTACCTCTATTCATAGTTTTGGAGATATACAACTTTTAAATGCTTCAAGTCCTCCTTATTGGCATAACTTGAAATGCTTCAATTTTTGTTCACTGTCAATTATATTGGCAGGTGTCATATCTGTATGTACTACTTTAAATTTTGTATTTATCTGTTAGAGGTTGAAAGATATGGAGCTTTTACAATTTTAATTACCCCTAATTTGCATAATTTTTGACATCAGGGCTGTTCCAAAGAATATACACAACTTTTATTACAACTTGTATCACCCTGCCGAGTTTGGTACTTTTTGGAACAAAAAGCTTTTTGTGTCTTGACCACAATCTTTTGGATTGAAGTTGCCCCTTAATTTTAAGTTTAAAGTGGTGAACGTTAAATTCTCCTGCGAGTGCCTAAGCAGCAAAATTTCAGAAGGTTGGAACTTGCATTTTCATTTCATTGGGCGCACCTTTACCTCAAACCAATCGATGTTGCTATTGACATCACTGCCTACATTTTTTTGAAAGATATTCAACATTTAAAATTCAAAATATACCTAATCAGCATAAAATCCAGATTTACATTTTTTTTTACTTTCATTTCATTGGATGCACCTATAGAACAAATCTAAATAAATGAAGTTGGATTGACACCTCAATCTGCAATAATTTTGGAAAAGAAACTATGTAAGCAAATGAGTATGTGTGCCCAGAAGGCATGATATCACTGTTACCAACGGAGGGGGGGGGGGGGGGCAGAGGTATCTCTACCTTTCATGCTGTTACATATGCATTGACTGCATTGAATACTGGGAGTATTTCGAACTTTAAATCTTGAATATTTTCACAAATAGAACAGAAATAAGTGGAACTGCTACTGATATAAATGTATATATATATATATATATATATATATATATATATATATATATATATATTATATATATATATACATATATATATACACATATATATATATATATATATATATATATATATACATATATATATACACATATATATATATATATATATATATATATATATATATATATATATATATATATATATATATATATGTGTGTGTAGTAGTCCCCCCCCCAGTTTTGCCCCAACTATTATCGCCCCACCTGGGTCTAAAATAGATATGGAATTATCGCCCCACCTGGGTCTAAAAATAGATATGGAATAATTGCCCCACAAAAGTGGGGTAATGTTTAATTGTATCAGGTGATTTGGTTTGTTTATGCAGGTGTGCATTATGGAACTTTCTCAGTATTTTATCAAATATAAATAATCAGTGGGAAGCCAATGATAAGCGTTAAACAAATACAGGTGTGTCTCTGGAATGTTCATTAAACATGAAACCTCTATCATTGAATTTGGGTAATAAGAGGACAAGCCAAATTATATGATGGATATGTACAAAGAAGCCACCTCAAATCCATATGGATTTCTGGTGATTGATCTGAAACCGACAACACCCGACCATGAACGACTGAGAACAAATACTACCTCACACACATCTCCACAAAAGCCTGCAAAATTATCTGCAGAACATTTGAAATCCCTTATGTCTATATCTGATGATTCAGCAAGTGATAACGATGAGGAGGAGGATGAAGAGAGACATCAACAACCTGTGACAAACAATGACACGCTGCCGTATATGAAATGGTTACAAAGTTCCGACGACAAGACAAATCAAGATCCTCAACAATGGAAAGAGTTTCTCAAAAGCATAGCTCATCGCAGTGATATAGATAAATCACTCATTCGGAATAACAAAGCATTGGTTCATTTATGCGTGTATGAATGGAGTGGTGTGAGACCTCACCGTAATATACCTTGCCTCGTGTGTCCACAGACAAGGGTTGCTTTTGAGCTAATTCCATGTGTGCATTGTGATACTGTTGATATTTATTTACCCCCAAATACCATGGACTAATGGGTTACGTGCAAACATTGTGAAACTATATGGAAGCCCGACCCCACACAGATGATTAAATTATTTGTGTATTGTCCAACCTGTAAGAAAACATCTGTTGGTAAAGTGAAAAGTGCCTCTAACAAGAAAAAGAAATTAGAGCATGAAAAGATCGATAGCATAGATATGGAAATTATAGACTGAAAAAAAACTATAAGTAGCAGTGAAAAAACTATAAGTAGCATGTCATCATACTGTAAGAGCATGGACTTTTATGCACTGCTGAGTAGTGAAGACAGTGAACAGTTATACCCTGGAAACAGTGGAAACGATTTTTGTGTGCAAATGCCACAGGAATTAAATTTACCGCGATATTGGGAAGTTGCTGTGAGTGACATAAATATTGACCAAGCAGAAGGACAAAGAAGTCAACGTTTGCTGGTGTGTTGTGACATTGTAGACTACACTATTGTCGGGGACAGTTTAAAACAAATATTATGAAGAATATCACCATCAGATAAACATTTTGTCACAGAACAGTTCACTCGTGTTGTGCAGAATCCCGTTCGACAAATACGTATTTTCATATTAGACACTGAGGAACAATCTACAACTAGCAAAGATTATTTGCTGCATAGCAAATCAGTGTGTGTGTCTTCAAAGCATATTAGTATGGCAATGTACAACTATTCCATAACACAGGAGTAGAAGTTGGAATGGCATCTCTATCTCTTATAGCTTTGAAGTTATAAAAGATTTAAAATTTCAAATGCCCCAAATTTGCATAATTTTAAACATCTTCATTTCTGTGTATAAAACGGCCAAACTCCTTGTATGGAGGTACAATAATGCCAAGTTTGGAGTTTCTATGTATAATAGTGTCAGAGAAAAGTGTCGGCGAATTTGCTGGTAAACAAGAAAGAAGAAAGAAAGAAAGAAAGAAAGAAAGAAAGAAAGATAGAAAGAAAGAAAGAAAGAAAGAAAGAAAGAAAGAAAGAAAGAAACTGGAAAAGAAGATTTGCTTGAAAGGAAATCTGTCTGTGTGCCTTCAAAAGTTGTAAATATTAAATGGTACAACTTTTATCCTTTGGTACTTCACATTACATTAAACTTATGGCTGGATGCAAATTTCAAAGTCCAATTGACCTTGACCTTTGTATTTTACAGGTCACATGTGAATTGCACACTGTTGCAATACCCACAATTTAAGCCCAACATGAACCAAATTCGAGTAAAATTGACCAAGTTATGGCAAGATGAAACTTTCGAAGGGCCATATGACCTTGACCTTTGCCTTTTTGAGGTTACATGTTTTATAAAAATGTCCAGTGTGGCAATACCTACAATTTGAGTCCAACATGATTAGAATTGGATGGAGATTGGCCAAGTTATGACTGCATGAAACTTTCAAAGGTCCACATGACCTTGACCCTTGAACTTCAGAGGTCACATGATGTTTACAGAAGTAATGAATATTTTTCCAGGTTTTGAACGCCTGGATGTAGATCAACAGCTCAATGTAATATATGGCAGTACTTGTGGAGACCTCACTATGTTGCAGCAATTTAAGATCATGAAAATTACATGCACTTACGTTTCATATATGTACAAAATTCGAACGGCCAATACGGTAAATCGATGTACACTTAGGAAAACATAGGGACGGTCAAAGATTAGAGAAAAGAAAACAGTTATATTTAGAATTGCTCCAAAGATGTCATCTACCTTGATTTTTTTTCTCTGTTTTATGTACATGAGTATTCTCAATTATACTTTTCATTGAGTTAAATAGCTTATTTACCATGACCGTCTAATGTATTTTGTGCACGTCTGTATTATATAAGAATTGTGTATTGTTCTTCGTTTAACTAAATGTAATATTATATTCATGTATCTCTTCAGCGAATGGAGGAAATAAAGAATATACATACATACAAATTTTATAGCTTACGTTTTCATTTCTTTGGATGCACCTATGCCTCAAACCAATCAATTTATGTTGCTATTGACACCTTTATCTGCAATACATTGATAAAGAGGTTCAACATTTAAAGATTGGAAGTATGTCGAATTAGCATTTTACTTTTACTTTCATTTCATTGGATGCGCCCCGCATAGAACAAATCTGAAAAAATTGAAGTTTGATTGACACCTCTATCTGTAATAAATTTGGGAAAAAAACTATATAAGCAAATGAGTATGTGTGCCCAGAAGGCAAGATATTACCGTTAATCATACAATGACTTCTTTGAATACTTGGAGTATTTCACACTTTAAATCTTGAATATTTTCACATCTAGAATAGAGATAAGTGCAGTTCCAACTGCTATGGTATGTATGTATGTATGTATGTATGTATGTATGTATGTATGTATGTATACAGAAATACATACGTATACGTACATGCACACACACACATATATATGTATATATATATATATATATATATATATATATATATATATATAAATATATATCTATACATATTTTTATATATGTATATATATATATATATATATATATATATATATATATATATATATATATATATATATATATATATATATATATATGCATATGGTGCATCTGATGAAGGATGTAAACTTCTGTCAATTAAAATCATGTCAATAGGAGATATTCATATTAAGTGGGATCCTGTGTTGCCACCTAGACGACAGCAAGGAACTTGACAGGAAGTTGGGCACATTCGTGTGTTATGCAGGGTCAAATGAGCTTCTGAAATAACAGGAGCAACTTGAGAAAGCAAAAAGCTTAAGAAAAGACATTTATTATTTGAAGTTTTAAAACATGCAAGATGCTAAACATATTTAGAAACTTTAATTTGTTTGGTAGAAAATAAGTGTTATTTCTGGATGGTTTTCTGGATGGTTAAGTAACATAACTAGTTAAAGTGCCGTGATCATAGCGGAGGCATAATTCTGTTGTCTGGCAACACAGGGGACCAGAGCAGGTCTGCAGTTAATATAGCTAAATATGAGTACCTTCTATTACAGTCATTTAGCATGCTGAAACTTGAATATCATCACAAGCTGCCATTGGTCAGCATGATGCAAATACATCAGTAAATAATCATATAAGACCTACTAACGATACCATACACTTGGCCGCTAGAGAAGCTGGAGTTACATCGGGTAAATCTTTTAAACCTAAACGATACTGGTGTCCCCGTTGATCTTATTATAGAGATAGTAAACGCTTTTGGAGGTCACTGTGGGTAAGTGCTGGCCCCCCCAAGGAAGGTGCCGTCTATGAATGTATGAAGTATGCCAAGATGCATACAAAGTAATGTGGATCAGAGTTATAGTAAGTTAAACGTTGTTTTTAAACAGAAAACACACCACTTCTTTTTGGAATATGCTAAACCGTTATTCTCACACGAAAGTGACTTCTGCTCTTAACGTTTCTCAGTTTTACGATTTTTATAAGAGTATCATGAGTAGACCTACTGATGACTCCACACTTTCAGAAGATCAAAAGAGTATAACTTGTTTCGTGGAGAGTAAATTTAATGAGTTGAAAGACACACCTGGTGATTTCTTTATTTCTCCTGGTGATATTGACAAGATTTTGAGAACTTTTGATGGTAATTGTGCTCCTGGCCCTAATGGAGTAACAACCGAGCATCTCAAGTGGGGTAACTCGGACACCTTGAGATCCCATCTTGCTTCTACATATACCAGCATGTTGAACTTGAGATGTGTTCCAGAGGTTCTTCAGGCAGGTGCCTGCTCTAAAAAAAACCTCAGCTTGATTCTAACATACCGAGTAATTATCGTCCAATCACAGTTAGCTCTGTGCACTCAAAATCTATTGAAACTTTTTTGTTACCCAAGGATGACGCCTGTGACGCTCAATTCGGTTTCAGGAAAGGCAGGAGTACTGAATTTTGTTGTACTTATTTACACGACCTTCTTTCATATTTTAATGCTTCTGGCTCCCCAGTTTTTGTTTGCAGACTTGATGCTGCTAAATGCTTTGACTCGATCTGGCACGATGAAATATTTTTCAAATTATGGCCACACTTACCAACTACTCATTGGTTATATTTATTTTCTTGGTATCGGACTTTAAAGGCATTTGTTAGACGGAACGGCTGCTGCAGTGATACTTTTCCTGTCACAGTTGGCACCCGCCAAGGCAGCATCTTATCACATAAACTTTTTAACATTTTCGTAAATGATATGATGGTCCAGTTGAGAGAATCGCGTGAAGGTATCTATATACAGAATTGCTTTGCCCATTCTGACCATGTGGCATTGTTTTCTAGTACTGTAACAGAATTGCAATCCTTAGTAAATATTTGTCACCTGTAGCCTCTCAAATGGCGCTTTTCTTTTAATATCAGCAAGTCCATATGGTCTACTGTGGGTAAATGTAATTTTATTAATGAGTCTGTTTTATATTTGGATGTCTCTTCTGCAGTCGGTAAATAACTTTGAAATACTGAGGGTGACGTTTTCTAGTAATATGAAGTCAGACTAATAAGCCGCCAATAGAATATCGAAGGCTAGAAGAGCTATGTATAGATTATCTGGGGCTGGGGTCTCGTACCCTGGTTTATCGTCAGATGCCAAGTCGTGCATATGGAATACTGTTGGTGTGCCATCTTTAACTTATGGAGTCAATTGTGTTAATTTGAGCGATGAGTAAGCGCGCCATCTGGAGACGGCTCAAGGTAATACTGTCAAAAGGTTAATGTGTCTGAGTAAGCGGGTACGTACTTCATCATTACTTGCGGTATTGAGTATCCCTAAGGTCAGTGAAATTATTGCACATGACATCATTTCACTTGCACAGCGTATCTTCTGTGTTTCATCGCCGCTCCGAGATCTTATGGTCCATCTGATTTCTCAGTCTTGTATCTCAAAACAAGTTGTTTATAGGTCCTTAATAGATAGAATATTGAATTTAGGCGTATCTCCTATCAGCATACTTTTGGGGCAAAAGTGTTCACTACTTACCACAGATATTTGTGAGGATGTGTCATCTGGCGGCATTGTGGATTCACTTCGCTACATACTATTTCATGAGAATTTTAACAACCCATACGGTGAACTTTGGAAACTGGCGTTTCTCCTCTCTAAATTCTTTTGAAGTTTTAATTGAGGGAAAAGCGCTATTGCGCTTTTACATACATTATCATTCCTTTTGTTCTAGTTGGACTGTTTTACATGGTACAATTAAATCAATCTGGTCGTTTCTCTGACCTGGTGATTTTGCTTGTTTATAATACATCACCACGTGATATTAGTATGTATCTTTTCATTTATGTTATGGTGCTTGTGAATATGGTTTACTTATCTTGATATACATATACTTTTATATTTCCCTAATTCTGGGGGCTCAATGAAATAATGATAATAATAATTAGTCCGTTAGGCATGGTCAGTGCCTTTGCACAGACTCAGAACCAGTTGCACCGGCACACTTGACCGGCTTTGTCGTAGCCCGTGGCTCCTTCCAGTAAGGATGAATTTCTCTGTCCTTCTCCTTCCCTGACCCCCCCTCCCCGCCCCCCCCCTACTCAATGAGGTCCTCTTCGGAAAAGGAACAGCTAAAACTGAGATTAAGCTTATACTCTGCGTCGCTGTTACTAATGCTTTCTATATCGCTATCCGCCATGGTATTACACGGACTCCCTTCCGTGACGTCACGACCCAAAGCCCGCTTGACAGCCAAAAAAGGCGCGAACTTGTCAACTTCGGGCCCGTCGCGGGCAACAAAATTGTTTTGCAAATCAAGTTATTTTCCTGTGCGCATATGGCAAATTTTCTTCACAAATGGGCTATAACACTCCAAGTCTTTCACTTTGAACAAAAATAAATCTTTTGGCTTTTGGGACCTTTAAAGTTGACTCTCCTTTACTTGTGTTATATGTCTGCATACTTGCAGAACATACTGTTTCGAGTAGGAGATACACTGGGTCCATCCTCAACAGAATTATAAATTACGAATTTTCTCCTCTATCGAAATACCTTTTTTTTTTATTCCAAGTTCCTTTAGTCATGCCTTCGCCGAGGCCACCCATTGCCATGACGACAATAAGTTGACACCCTACAAGCTTTCAGCCAATTACAATGCAGGTGGACCGCCGTCAGTAAGATTATAGTATTCCAACGTATGTTTAATAGGAGACACTCATATTTAACTGCGATCCTGCTCACTTCCTGTGTTGCCGGGGCAACAGACTGATGCTTCCACCATGACCAGGGCAGGTTTGTATTATATACTACATAAACATCCATAAATAACCCCTTTTCAACCAAAAGAGAGCCCATTTCTAATTATTGTAGGCATCCTTTATGATTCAAATATATGTAAATACATTTTCTTAAGATTATTGTGCGTTTGTGTTGTTCATTTTGTTGTGAAAGTACTTTTGACTATGCTAAATACATGTACATGGATCTGCCCTGATGCAGGTGGCTACCTCTTTTGCTTAATAGGTGTTAGAGTAGGACCGCATTTAGATATGAATACAGCCTATAGGATCTATGTCTAAAATTGTGGAAAATTTAATATTAGGGCCTGAAATGCAAAACCATGAAATGCTGTATACACATGAATATAAATAGCACTTTTTCTATTTGAAATATGTCCTGAAACTGACAGTACGATTAATTTCAAATGTTTGGTGGCATTTTTGTGCAATCAGTCATTTTCGGAAAGTATTTCTGAGTAAAAATAAAATTAGCATGAAGTCATGTACAAGATCTACCTAATTTGTCGATTATGTGTTTCTGCAAAAGTACACACAATATACACAAATTGTGGAGCTTTATGTGGCAATCGACTAGATCTTAATTAAAATCAACTTATTCAATTGTACGATAAATTATGTGTGTATTTGAACATACAAAATTGATTTGATGATTTGACTAAATACATTTGAACATATGTTTACATGTACTACATTTAGTCATATCTATAACTAATTTACTTATATAATAAAATACACTTAATTATAAGTTCAAATGGATTTTATCATATGATTAATAGATAGAAATTATTACCACTTCTACAAAAACCCGCCTGTACTTTCGGACCTGTGTCCACTATCGGGGCATCCTTCTCTCCCAAGCTCCATCTTTCACACCAGGGGGTCGTGGTGGGTCGTACTAGTGCTCCTGCTCAAATCGTAGCCTCAGGGCGACTTCAATATCTGATAAAAAAAAAAAAAAAAAAAATCCCTACTCTGGGGCCCACCGCTGGCCACAACTGATAACTGTATTGCGGTGTATTTAAATTTTAGGTAATGCTCAGTCTGAAAAAGTCCCATTATGTATTGCGCATAACATTTATAATATTCGACAAATTAACCTTCTCTTAGCCCAAATCGCACACATATTTTGGTCACTACCTCTTCAAAATATCCAGTCGGCTCACCGGTACTTGGCTGCCATTTTGAAAATTCCGGATTCCACACCCAACGGTTTGTAAAAGAGGATAGTAATGGGACGATCTTGGGGGAAGGGGTTATAATATATGCAACCAAAACAGTGGGGCACCCAGGATTTTGCTGAAGGGGGGGTACAAAAAATGGAAAAGTTAATAGCGAGCGGCAAAGCCTTGAAGTAATTCTAGGGGGGACCGGGGGCATGCTCCCGCGGAAAATTTTGAAATTTGAGGTGTAAAATGGTCCATTCTGGGCTTAAATAAATGTCCTTTTCAGCGAGTTTTGGTCCTATAATCAGAGACTCACACGAGTTTCTTTCTTTTTAAGTTTAACACTAACATTAAGAAAAAATAAGTGCATAGCTCAATTTTAGAGTTCAAGTTTAACTCCAGCTCAATCATAACTCACAGATCAGAATTCAATGTACCATTATAAAGTGCACAGCTCAATTTTAGAGTTCACGTTTGACTCCAGTTCATAATTCATATATCAGAATGTATGTCATGCACTTTGATTGTTTAGAACAATAATCATATATTTGTGCAAAAAGACAAAGGACTTAAGAGACACTCTCACAAGAAAGAATTACACAAAATTTACATGTTTCTTGAGAAACTTATCATTAATGACTTACAGTCATGATGGTTGAATCAACTTTTCACTTTCAGCATACACATGTACTCACATTGCAAGGAACAATAGAATGTAACAGACAGGATATAGAACGATGTCTGTTATAACAAATTTAAATAAACATGGTAAATAGCATGTCTATGATGTGCTCATATATACAGAGAGACCGTTGATAACACACGGGCACAAGTTTGGCATCACAGGGGAATGTATACATGCACGCATGTATATATATATATATATATATATATATATATATATATATATATATATATATATATATATATGTATATATATATCTTCAATTGTGCCTGTTCACAGTAAAGAAATAGAGTTGTACAGTTCCCTGTAAGGTGCAGATTCCATAGATTTTAAATGGAGCTTGTATATAAGTTTTATCTAGTTTGAAGTGTACTTTAATTGTATACATTGTAATTATGACGATGATAAACATTTATTTTCTACATTGTAAACCAAAAGTGCACGATGTACTTGTCCTTACGCTTTCTAGAGTTTTCTCCCAATGAGTGGTTTATCTCTAGTTTTAGCGCGGGGGACAAAACTATGATATTGATGATTGGTTACACCGGTTGAAAGCAAACTTGAAATGGGTAAGATACTTGGACGCATCATGGAATACAGTAGTTTTCCTGATAAAACTATTTATTTATTTATTATTTACAAACCTTTGGCATTGGGTGCGGAATTCGCGATTTGGTATTTTGAAGAGGTAGCATCCAAAATGTATGTGTGATTAGTGTTAAGGGAAGGTTAATTTGTCAAAAGAATGTAATGGACAATATATATGTATATATACATGGAGCTATGAGAAGCCTATTGATGGTTGCATGCGCATGTAAAAAGTAAATTCCAAAATGGTAAATGGATGCTGTTCCACGTACGGCTCAATGCTGAACGTAGATACAGCCCTACCACACACAAATCCTTACTTTGTAATATAGACGGCTTCTTGTAGTATACTTGGACGCATCATGGAATAAACCCCGTTCCATTGATGCCCCCGCTGTAAAGGGGTAGTTTTCCGAATAAATTATTATTATTATTATTATTATTATTATTATTATTATTATTATTATTATTATTATTATTATTATTATTATTATTATTATTATTATTATTATTATTATTATTATTATTATTATTATCATTATTATTACATGACCGTTTACAGTTCAGCCATTATTTCCGGGAGTTATAACGGCAGGCCAATAGTACTAGCAAAACACCCTGTACGTACACCTAATTATAACCAAGGAAGTGCTATCCTATATAGCACTCACCTGTTATAACCTAATCCACCAGCATTATAAGCAGAATATCCCTACATACACAGGACAGGTACTTTGTATACTCTCTCCAGGCAACTAAGCATCTTGTCCTTAAAAAAAAAAGAAAAAAAAATTGGGAGTCGGGGGGGGGGGGGGGTACATACCCCCTGTACCCCCCCCCCCCTCTGCGTTTGGTATATATTGTGCAATGTTTCAGAGCATCTATAATGATATAATATATATGCTGTGGCCACGATTTACTTTGATATCCAAATCAAATGTAATTTTGTACGGCGTTGTGCAATGTTTAAAATGGCGTTCACCGCGTGCAGGTCGGTTCAAGGTCTGTCGTGTCGTATTTAGATTTGTAACTGACGATGATAGCTGCCTTAGATATAACCGAGCGGGCAGATTAAAGTTCAGATAGAAAGTCATGTTTTAAAGGTACGTTAACAACCGTTTGCCCTGCTAACTGAGAGAACGGACACCTGGAACCTAGCGAAATATTACGATACGTTTCACTGAACAGTGCCTGTGCCTTATTGAACTTTTTGTTGCTATGCTGTTTCCCCGGCCCAAGTTAACCCTGCAGACAAGTTGACATAAAATGCTGTGTTTGAGTTTACGGCAAGATAACGGCACATGACGGCCGCTTTCTTGATCAAATCTTTCAACCGGATCTATGGTAATGCTGTTTCACCGAACACCATGACTATACTGCTATGCTCTTTTCCCCGGCCCAAGTTAACCCTTCATTACAGACAAGTTGAATTAAGCTACTGTGTTTGAGTTGACTTTACCGCAAAATAACGGCACACGACGGCCACTTTCCCGATAAAATCTTTCAACCATGGTCGATCAATTTTGATTAGGGAAGGGCGGCTTGAAACTCTTTTTTGTGTGTGTTTTATAAAAATTGCTTAGGGTCGCGACTCGGGTGCTTTCAGTGGGGCCGGTCGGGTTATTGGAACCACACATATGTGTATTTTTGTTACACCTCAGGAAACTTGGATATTCGTCGAAACATGACAATTATGTTTAAAATGGATGTTCTTTCCCCTTTTACACATTACGTTAATTCTTTGACGTCAGTTGACTTTGTTACCTGGACACAGCCGAAGGCACTTGTCACGATTTAGATATATGTTCAAATACAGTTCATGATATGATTAGATTAATTTGGTGAAACCTTTGAATATTTGATGTTTAAATCGATTTAATTATGTCTTTTAATATTTGATGATACCTTTAATATTTAAGAATGTCATCAAATATTTAAATGTATATTAAGATACGGAATAAGGAAGACACGGTTTTCATAAGATGTGTGTGTGTGTGTGTGTTTGTGTGTGTCTGTGTGTGTGCGGGCGTGTGCATGTGTGCAAGTATATGAATACGATATATTTATCTAGTTACAATTTTATGAAAATGTTATTTTCATGTGGCAAGTGTAATCACTGAGGCCGCATGGACAGCCTCTTTGGTATAATCCGTATTCTTTCTTGCCTTCAAGGTCACGCGTCATATTGTGTGTGACAAACATCATGTCCACACCATCCCTGTAGCCAGTACCCTCCCTTCCTCAATGTTGATTGAAGCCTGCTGCTGTGGTGTAACACTGACGATTGTAACACGTTGGTTACTTTTTGGGGAAATGGTGCTTAAAAAACCAGGTCGTTTTCCTGTACGAAGTTTGTGACTACTTTTAAGGGCAGAAAACAGATAGAGATCAAATTTAAAAACTTTCTTGTTTGAACTTTGTTTTTGTCAGGCTTTAATTTCAGTCACGGAATATAATAGGTCTTCACTCAGAACATTGTACAATGCAATGAGGGGTTGGGTATGGTAAACCGTAACATTTAAACCTAATCTCAGATATCTATAATGAGAATTACATATATTGAAAGTAAAATGTTAGATATCTATAGTTCCATTAGTTTTATTTCTATAATTAAATTCTAGATATGTAAAAAAAGTGACGACTTATAGGCATTTAAAACCATTTTAGATATCTGAAATTGAATTATAGATATCTAAAAATCATCTAACATCTAAAATTGAATAATAGATACCTATAATTGATTTTTTGTTATCTATATCTATAAATTGACAATGTTTGCAGATATTTAAATTAATTTTTATGTATTAAAGGGACGCCGTTTCACTATTTATTAGGATATTTCGTGATATCGATTCTTGATATCAGTAAATCGAATTCTTCATATCAAGAATTATCTTCTATTTCTTGAATGCAAACTTGGTAAAGACCTTTACAGGGTGGATCCCCATTATGTTTGAAGAGGATCTGGCCAACGGTTTTTGAGAAGTCGAAAATTGAAATGTGAATCGACGACGACGACGTGCAATTGACCATCCTATCAGGTGAGCTCACGGACAAGCCATCTAAGCTAAAATGAGGTAGAAAAATTAGATACGCACATCTTTGTTGGGTCATAGAAACCTTCTATGGCATGACCAATATGCAAGTTGTGCAATGTTTATCAGCTAAATTAATATGAGAGTTGTGCAATGTTTATCAACAATATTGAACATCAAACAGGCTGATGTGATAACCTACATCAATATCACTTTGTATTCCCGCACACCCTTTACACTCATAGCACGGCTTTTACAATGACGATGCACGTTAAAACACGTAGTGTTGTTTGAAGGAATACCATCATTTTGTACGACCTGAGAAAGAGTTTAGTGGTTTTAGGTGACACTAATCATCAACAAAGATCGACAATAAACGTCTGCATATTTTTCATACGTCCATAGGTACAGATCTTGTATAATTTCACTTTTGGTGCAACTTATGTAAAAACTCGCTAGTACTGTTGGACCTGCATCCACTATCGGGGCATCCTTCTCGCCCAAGCGCCAGCTTTCACACACCAGGGGGTCGTGGCGGGTCGTACTATATAGTGGTGCTTCAAAATTTATAGCCCCGGGGCGACTTCTATGTCTGATACAAAATACGCACTGTGGGGGCCCACCGCTGGCTACAACTGATGTTTGTATTGCGGTGTATTTACATTTTCAGGTTATGCTCACTCTGGAAAAGTCCCAACATATATTACACATTACATGTATTCGACAAATTAACCGTCCCTTGACCCCAATCGCACATACATTTTGGATACTACCTCTTCAAAATATCGAATCGGCTTATCAGCACTTGGCTGCCATTTTGAAAACTGCGGACTCCACACCCAACGGTTTGTAAAGGAGGATACAAATGGGACAATCTAGTAGTAGTATCAGGGACGTGGAACACGACCCTGCTAGTATCTACGAGGTGGCGGGGTGAGTGGGGGTGGGGGGGGGATGGGGTGAGTATATTCCAGAGCATCAATAACGATGATATAGGCTGCGAGCGGGCAAATTAAAGTTACGATAGTAAGTCACGTTTTAAAAGTACTTTAACGCCCGTTTGCCCTGGCAACCCAGAGAACTGACACATGGAAGCATGCTGAAAACATGTGGCCGCGATTCACTGGGGTTTTCCTTTCCCACAATGCATTGCGCCATGTTTATAAATAGCGCTCACTTTTGTGGTATCTGTTGCATTTGGATTTATAACTAACGGATGATAGCTGCTTCAGACACAACCGAGCGGGCAGATGAAAATTAAGATAGTAATTCATCTTTTAAAAATACGTTGACGACCGTTTCCCCTAGTAACTCTGATAAGGGACACCTGGAACCGAGCATACTAGATACCGATACCGCACCACCGTGGCTATATGCAGCAGCTATGGCTATGCTTTTCCCCGGGCCCAAGTTAACCGTCCAGACAAGTTGAAATAAAATGCTGTGTTTGAGTTTACTTTAGTGCAAAATAAGGGCACGTTGGCCAGCTTTTCTGTTAACTTGCAACTTTGTTACAGTTGATTAGAACAACTGCTCTTTTCACGGGTGGTCGTTTGGGGGGGGGGGGTGATTTTGCTGGTCACGGGTTGCAGCTGGTCTAGCCTAGGGCTGTCCAACTGGAGCATTGGAGCAAAATTTTGCACCACAGTTCTTGAAAAAGGATATAGAATTGATCCAAAATAAGTGTTTCTCATGTGAAGAAGTTGAGAAAAAGCTCCAGGGAATCTAAATTTGCTGCTAGTAGTGCAACAGAGATTTCCAGTTGGACAGCACTGTGGTCGTTCACGTCAGGTCATTTAACATCGTAAAAGTGCCCCTGCCAAGAAAAACTGGTCGTTTTGACCAGGTGGGGACTGGGATTGGTAATTGCAGGTACTATACTGTACATTGATAATACCATACAGAAACTGTCCGGATATATCAAAGAGAGTGAATGTAGGAACATTTTCAAAAATAAGGTGAAATCATTCTTGATGCAGAATCTTTATTAAGCAATTATGCCCCAAGGGGCCTACAGTTACACAAAAATTACAAAAGATGGAGGTGTCCTCCAACGGCTCATACAAAGACTACAATTATTACAATCACATGCATGACTGCCATGAGATGGGAGTGCTGGAGATGGACGTCTTTATATATTTACAATTTCAGTATCTTTGTGTTATTGTTTGTGTTTCCCATTTCAGCTAGGCGACTGGTGCAAAAGGTTGCAGGTTCGAGTCCCGCTCGTTCCGAACATAAAATTAAAAATTATGCCTTTGGTGATTATATTTATCTATATATTAATTTACTGAAAATTAAGATCTGCAAAATATTATCAATCAATCAATCAACATTCAATGATAAAAGTCAGATACATTTAGGCCTAGTGATTAATTTAATGTTTTTTCCTCTTGCTTTTATAGAGAAAATACACAACTTACTAATTGCAGGATAATTTATCTCTTAATTTTCCCCGAATTAATAAACATAATATGTGTGCAAAAATTCCCTAAAGCGTTACATGTATAAATACAAAAACTGTCTTATCGTAATTCATAACATGGACATGGTCTGTTTTTTTAATATATTTTTTAATAATTTTTGGTAATTTCCATCAGTTTTTTTGTACACTCTGAGGAAAATAGCCAAATCAGTACAATAATGACTAAAATGTTGTGATTTCGTCAAACATGTCAAGGCAAGATTTTCCACTCGAAACTCCCCAGAAAGCACCATTTTGCATGCTCAAATTCGAAATTTTTGCGGGGGGGGGGGGGGGGACAATGTCACCAGACCCCCATAGCATGCCTTCGGGCGCTTGCTTTGGCCTTTGGGGCCACATATGTCTCATGTGGGCCACTGAAAAAAATATGTACTTTTTTGGGTCTCTGAGTTTCTAGCACGTACTGGCCTTTTTGTTTTTGTTGTTTTCCATTAATTTTAGGGTTGGGCCTTTTTAGTAGGGTCTGTCAGGTTACCGGAACCACTCAGATGTTTTTGTTAAGCCTTCGGTAACTTTGACATTTGTTTAAACTTGTTTAAAATGGATGTTCTTTCCCCTTTTACACATTACCTCTTTTGACGTCAGTTTAACGTGTAACCTGGGCACAGCCAGAGACACTTGTCTTTTATAAATTGGTATAGGCTACTAAAGTTAAATGCTGTTTATCAGGTTGTACGTGTTATAATTTTTAATATATTCGAGATTTACGGTGACGATATAGTGAACATTAACAGCGGGTGTCTGTTTAATTGTTCACTCCTTCGTACTCTACTTTCAGAAACACTTATCAACAACGATTTTCATGAACAGAGAGAAATGAGGGTTAGCATAAAAACATAAATTCTGTTTAATGAACACACGTGTAAGGAAAAATGCGAGGTGTGTTCAAAATTCATTCTGTGTGTTCATAAACTTAGTGTGAACGTAGAGATATTGACGTTCATACGTCCATAATATGTGACCTAACGTAAAATGGTACAATTTGTGTGTTCAAAATTCTTTGCGTGGGTGGATATAAACCTATTGCGAACGTGTAGATATTTCTATCCACAATGGTTACAAACTTTTAATATATTTTTTTTTTATTTGAGATTTTTTACCAAAATTGCATAAACAGAAAGTTATGGTCTAGATTGAAAATACGGGTGTTACAAGCACATGCAGTTTAGCGTCGTATAGGGTATCCTTGTCCATTATAGATTCGAGGGCGCTGAAAATAAAAAAAAAAAAATATTTAATCTATTTCAAGAAACTTTTAAAATTTGAAAACAGCTTATCTATTTTGGAAGCATGATGGGAAATCATACAAATTATAGGCACTATAAATATTTACTATCTCCTAAACTGTAACAAAATAGAGATGTCTTTCTGACGTCTAAATATAGGTTATCAACATGCAAATGCCAACTTGCCCAAACGCACATACTTCTACCAAGGAGGCTACACGAGTGTGGCCTCCTTGGTTCTTCTTTGTAGACTCACATACAGATTTGCTACTGAGCAAATTTCCTTTTCTTGTTCCTTCCTTTGTCTTTCTCCCTTCGTCCTTCCCTACTTCCTCCCTCCCTCCTTCCCTGCTTTCAATCCTTTAAGTTTTGTGAAGTTTTGAAACGTCTCCTATGGAGTGTGTTCCATTGCTGCCATTTCTATTCCAGAACATTCCCCAACTGTTACACTGTTTTTTTGGAAGGGAGGGGGGGGGGGTCTTTTAGTTGTGGACAAGTAGCTGCAACAATTCCTTGACATAGGCCTATTGAATTGAATGACGATCAGAGCATGGCAATAATTTTCACACCATACATGTCAAAACTTCTTCAGAAACATGCATCGAATATGCAAGGCAGTCGTAAGATTCAGAAGGAACCCACGTTCTTTTCTGATCCTCAAAGAAGTGTTAAAGGATTTTGCTTGATCATATAACAAAGGTCACAAGAATGTGCCAGATTTTTTTTTCACAGATGCCGTAATTTTTACTTGCTGAACAGACCAATCTAGATATATTCTCCACTCCATTTGGTCAGCCCTTAACTGCATGATCACCGTTTTACCATTGAAAAAGTGATCCAATTTCTAATACTCCGTATGCACCTTCATTTTCCGCCACAAAGCACGGGGTTGAAACCAGGCGATCACGGAGGACGTACGGGTCGGGTCACGTCACTGTCACAGACAGGGTCATATGTTCATTTCCGACAAAATTGGCGAGGTTTGTTTGTTTGTTTGTTTGTTTGTTTGTTTTTGTTTTTTTTTTTTTTTGTTTTTTTTTTTTGTTGTTTTTTTTTTTTTTTTGTTTGTTTGTTTTTTTTTTGAGAAATTTAAATTCATAAATGCCAAAGTGGTATTCATCTAGTACTTCCCGAGCCATATATAATGAAAATTTTTCATCTGCCTTTAATAAGTATTCTTTATTTTCTAAAATATTAGTAATATACCGCTTGTCCCTGCAGGTACCGACCCGTACCTCGCCATATCCCGCCAAGCTAGACTAGACAATCAGGTATGCATTTCTGGCGGGAAATTAATATGCATATCTCTTATTGGTCTACTTTGGTTACCATGATATTAAACCACGGAAACACCAACAGCCAAGGTGATGATGACTAGGAGACGGGTGGCAGTGCATTTGTATTACCATGCAGACTATAAACAAAATCTTTTAGTCTTAGAACAGACCATGTATAGCAGATATAATAGGTACTTTCTCTCTTTCTTTCTTTCTTTCTTTCTTTCTTTCTTTCTTTCTTTCTTTCTTTCTTTCTTTCTTTCTTTCTTTCTTTCTTTCTTTCTTTCTTTCTTTCTTTCTTTCTTTCTTTCTTTCTTTCTTTCTTTCTTTCTTTCTTTCTTTCTTTCTTTCTTTCTTTCTTTCTTTCTTTCCAGAAGTTATAAAAAGAGTGAACTTTTCGTTTCAGAAATCACTGCTTTGCACAAGTTCGGGACTGCAAAATCACCATTTTTTCCTCCTGTTGGAAACAGGTATAGGTGCTGGGTGCTCTAAAAACAATTGTCCAGCACTCAAACAAATTTTGCTTCCACCAAAATTCTTATTACTGGCCGGCACTGGCGAGCTGAATTAGGAAGCAGACTCATCACATAGAGTCCGACAAGGCTTATATTCATCTGTATATGCGCAGAAGTTTGCAGACTGTAAAACGTTATATCGAAATTAGTGTAGGGACATGCTATTTGACATGCGTATAAGAAATCTGATCATGAAGTGGATGGTTTTGTCAAATTTGTAATCGTACTCATTAAAACTAGAGGCATTTCAATGCAGAGCATTCCCTGATGGATAAACCCTGCACACACATCGATCCTCTGACTATTAAAATGAGGCCAAGTTCCAAATTCAAATCACGTCATGGTGTCAAGGTACAGATGAGTTAAATTATAGTTTGATGTTGCTAGTAAGTCTTCAATTATAGTGCTTGCAAACAAATGGAGGACAGAAGGAACCACAGACGGACCCAAGGATGGACAGATGACCGGGAAACATAACCGCTCCATTTAGGGGTGAACTCTTAAAAGTACATACTTTGAAAACTGTTTTCACGAATGTTTTTAATCGATGAGCCTTGTGAAAGACTAGGTACTCCAAAATGCTTTTCATCGTGTATTTTATATCCTCTTAAAGTGCCCCAACAATCACTAATATCATCCAGATTTTCAAACAATCTAGCTTGTGCAAACTCAGACTACTAATTGCTTAATCCGCATATTTTTCAGTGTTTGTGTCAAGTTACCTTGTGTCTTAATGTGAATAAATGAAAAGGCAAAATCAATTGTTTGGTAAAATATTACCAGCTCATGTTTCCATACAGGTTGGTTCAGTCACTCCATGGCTTCCGTGAAACCCACATGTTCACTATTTAGTATACCATGTGTAATGCTGTTCTGTAGGCTGCTGTATGGGATGGTATATAATGGCATGGCAAGGTATGGAGTGTCATGGCATAGTGCGGCAGTGCAAAGAGCGACAATAGGAGGCTGGCTGGTCACTGTGACACCAAAATGGCTCCACTAAAACCATGAGGAAGTTTTCAACAAATACATCTGAAACCATTTTGACTTGTACGATTCAGCTTGGTAGTTAAGCTCAAAAGATTTACTACTCTCCCAGAAATAAAAATTCTGCAATTCAATATGTCATATGTTTTTTTATTTTAATTTAAATGTCGTTTGTGGGTTCCAAAGTGATTAACAACTTTCAATAAGGTCTTAATTGATTTCTGCTTTGTCCGCAATTGTTTTATACATTCTATGGTGTCCCCATTAAAGATGCTGAAACTTTATTTAGAACTTCTTATCTTCACTGCAACCTTAAATTGCTTAACTGACCTGAATAATTCTTTGTCATTTGCAAAGTTCAGGATTAATTAGTCAATTGCCACATAAATGTTATGATGTAGATCGGAAACAAAATTGACCATGTTCTGGGAAGGCCTGTGATTGGTTTCCACATCTGTTTCATTTCCTTAAGCACTGCATGGTGCTATCTGCTACTAATCATATTTTATATCTAAACACGATTTTTCCTGTGATCCCAAGTAATTTTACTTTTCTCGATACAGAGAAATTGTGAAAAACTTTTAGAAGTTGAAATCATGTAACATCCACTGGTACCCCCTGTCAATATACATGTACTTGCCAAAAGTTCCCAAAATTTTCGTATGTGCACAAAGCAAAACCACTTGAGTGCACATGTGCATGGCAGCTAAACCAAACCTTGAAATTGCTGGTGAAAATCCTTCATTAAAATATGTTTTCACAGAACTGAGATAACGGGGTGACTCAGGATACATGTTTGAACGTATGGAGAATGCATCGGATCAGTCGAGAAAGTTACACATGATATAAGTGAATGTCTTTGAACGTTCTACTTGGGCTGAACAATCAGTATATGCCAAGCAGAAAGTGTATCTCCTTATGTAGGTTGTTGGTTGTGTTTTGTTAATGTTATAGACTGTCAGGTAACAATGGATCAGTTAGCAGACATTATTTGCAATTCTGTACAAACTGTGATGTGTGTGTGTAATATTGAGGGAGATTGATTACTTTGTTCAGAAGACAACGGTCACCATGTTGCTGTTTTGTTCAAATGTGGTTGAGCATATGAATCTTTAATTTGAATTCACCAAAGTTATAATTCAGATCGGTCCAAAAAGATATGTGCTGGGATTCTAGTTTTGAGCTTCCTAAAAGTGGTTCCAATGACTGCAACATGTTAGAAGATGAATGACCACCCACCCACCCCCACCCCCATCATCCTAAAGTGAAGGGAAACACAAAAGGTTAATATGTGCATTGAACATACTAAAATAGAAATATAAATTCAAAAATACATTCCCACAATGTCAGATAATATCACATCTATCAAAATATAAATCATCACATCTATAGCAAAAATACCAACACAAATATATTCATGAAATTAACTACATTAGCATGACTGTGGCCCATAATCTTTTCAGTTGCACATGTAATGCATTAGGCACAGCTGCAGGCCACCTTAAAGTTAATAATAATCCACCCATTTGCCATTTTACCCTATTCAGGCATGCACCAATCATCCTACATATCTTTGTGACATACATGTAAATGTCATCCCATCAGGCAAAGACAGATCCCGCCAAAAAACAATATTATTTTTCCCTTTATATAAATATAGATCAGCTAGACGACCAAATGGGCTGACCTGCTAATGATTTGCTCTATCCCTAATACTATGATCAGCCCCAGTAATGTACCCTCCCCCTATTTACAGTGATTCCCTTCCCTCTCTCTTTCTACATTCCATAGAATGCTCTGGCCACTGTACTGGTTACTTGGCACACAGTGGACAGTGCCTCATTTTTGGCATAGGCAACAGCCCTCACTGCCTCTAGGACCATGACAGGATTGGAGAAATTGGTTCTGGACTTGAATCTCAAAGGTACAACATAGGGGTAGTCAGTCTCCAGGACCAATTTTTGCAAAGGTATATGCCTTAGAACTCCAGCTCTGTCATCCCCAGGTACTGCTTGGGGCTCAATCCCAAAAACAGACCCCAGAAAAGCCTGAAGCCAAGAGTCTACTTCCTGCACCTCTCCTGAGAAAAAGTGCACATGCAGAGGATGACTGGATGGCAAGGTCCTCTTCAGAATTTGCAGACAATGGTCTATGCACTCTTCCCTTTCCCCACCTCCCGTATGCAGAACCACTGGCAACTAAAACTTCAGGGCTAAAGGCAAGCCCAGCTATAGAGTATACTGCTGAGCTCTCTTAGTTGTCTTGGTAGCCTTGGGACTGCTGAAATCCAGCTCAATTTCTCCTAACACCACTACCCTAGGTACCTGCAGCAGTTCCTGTAGTTGTTGGATCACTTACCATCTGGTGGAATCATTTACAAATCTGGGATGAATCCCCATACAGATATATACCCTCTCATCCTGTTGCAATCTTGCCATTCCTTTCATGGATTTCCACTTGTTCTGGAAGCGCTGGTTGGACACTGTGCACTCCAGGGAGACTTCATCTTTGCTGCTGGGATGTCCTTGCAATACAGACTGAAGGTCCAAACAAGTACAATCGAGCAACTCTCCAACATGGCAATGTGCTTCTATATGTCTGTAAGTAGCCGTTTTCTGTCTTATCAACAGAACGCTACTTCTGTCTTCCTCCATGGTCAGACTAGGTGCTAACTTCTCAATCTTCTGAAGGAGCTCCCTACTTTCCAGTGCAAGACCCCTTAACATTGCTGCCAGAACCCTCTAGTGCAACATTGCTGCTATACAGTTAGGTGATGCTACACAAAAATAAGCAGGGCAAGAGGTACCGGGACACCAACCAAACTCTTGAAAAATAGACTCGCATACCTCCGTAATTGAGATCACTTCTGGAAGATTTCCTTCTGCTCAACCAGGGTCCAAAGCTTAGGAATACTTTTCACCTTCATTTCAGTGGCCATGAAACAAGGAATCATGAGAATAACATTGCCCAGGTGCCCAGGTGGTCGTCCTTGAATTGAGACAACCCTGCAGAGTCATGGCATCAGAAACCCTTCCCCATCCCCGCTAAGATTACCCGTTGAAATCTGCACACAATAAGTAGGCCGAACACGGATATATATACCACGATATATATTGGCAGATGACATATCTCCCCACATGATAGTAATGCTCCACACACACTGAACATGGATGTACATGTCGCTTCTTTCTAGCTGGTGCGACAGAGATCTTCGTCACATCCTCATCCACTGTCACCTTCCTCTTGCCCTTGGACTTTTGGGGCTGAAATAGCGATTTCACCAGTTCCATTGCTCCATCCACGTCTGGTTCTTGTGACTCCAGGATGATCTGGAGAGGTTCAATTTGCAACCCATGATGGCTGTCCTTCATCAGGTCTGTACCGCAGGCATTTCCAGACCCCTGTAACCTTCGTGGGCTGTTGTCCTCCATCACATCTTGAACGGAGGCCTCTCCAGAATTTTGGACCTGGGTTTTCCCAGTACAAGGATTCTCCTCTTCAGAGTCTCCTCCACACTCATCCACTATGGGCCACTCCTCATCTGTGTCCTCCCATAGGTCCAGTACTTGCCATTTTTCTGGCCAGTCCTCCGGCTTGCTCATCTGGTGTCAGAGAGCCATATAAGTTACAAGAATTTCAATCAAACTACAATAATCAACCCATCATACATATTCATATAAAGAAATATATACAATTGCAATCAAACCAACATAGCCCAAAGAATTTACACAAAATCCATTAAATGTGCTAGTGGCAGCACTATCCTGCCTCTACTAGTTCTTCTTTGCAACCTGGGCAATTTTGGCACCTGTGTCAATGATGATACGGGGGAATTTGCAGCTCCTGTCCTTCAAGGAATTTGGGTGCTGGTAATGGTATCCATGAAAATGAAGGCATAAGGGTCATCTATGGAATCATCAGCTGTGGAATGTCAGATGTACCAGGACCAGCTAGATTATCATTTGTGCTGGGACCACCTGTATCCTGCAAAGAGTCCTCCTACTGTGTAAACAGATCCGCAAACACATCCTCAAGGAAGTCCTCATCCTCCTGCTCCTGATCATAATAAATGGTGGAATCAAGGTACACCAGAGTATGCCTCATCCTCTTCATCCACAAAGTTATAAATCTGTCTTTGCAGGGCTTACGTTGGTCATGGCGAGACACAAATTCCTTTCTATGACCTTTCACCAGAAATAACACAGGAGAAGAAACCTTAACAAACATATAGGGTCCAGACCAAACTTTAGTGAGTTTCCTGGATTGACCAGACTTACAGGTGGATTTTAGCTTATACACAAGATCCCTTGCCTCATATGATCTTAGACATAGCTTCAAGTCATACATATTCTTCTGTCATTCTTGAGCCACTGGAAGATGATGATGAGCAAGATCATGTGTCCTGGTGAGAGTTTCCTGTTACTGCTTGACGTATTCTGGTGGGTCCTGACCACAGGAAGTCTGAAAAAGTTTAAAAATCAAGTTTTTGGGATTGAATACCTCCCTACCCAGCATCATGAGATTGCCCAAGAAACTTGTACTGTGATTCGGTGTAGGCCATACAGCAGCAGCAAGTTGTGGCAGGTATTGATTCCAACTCTTGTTCAAGCCTGTATGCAACAATAGGTCATCTGTAGAAGGAGTTTATTATATCATTCTACCTGACCATTGGAACACAGCCTGTAATGGGTAGTTTGAGTTTTGGCTATTTCCAGCAGATTATAGATTGCTTGCACTAAACTCCCATCCATGTTCTTTCCCTGGTCACTATGGATACTTAGTGGACAACCAAATCTGGTGATGAATTCATCTATGATCTTATGATTGATAGATTCTGCTGTTGGATTGGGAAGTGCATAGCTCTCAAACTACTTCATGAATTGGTCTACCAATATTAGAATATAGATATTTCCATTCTGGCTAGGGGTGAATTGATCAAAGATGTCAAAATGTACCCTCTCCATAGGGGCACTAGCATGATATTTACCCAGTTGTGCCATTTTTGCCTTTTTGTTCAAGCTATAGATGGTGCAGGATTGTACATAAATCTGACATTCTTTGGACATATTATGCCAGAAGAAACTTACTGTTTTATCCTGACCAAGATGTCCAGTGAGCCGAACATTATGGTACTGTTTTATAACCTCCTTTTCAATGCTTGTGGGACCATGAGACACTTTCACATCCTCCTATTGATAGTAGAGAACACCATTGACACCAGTTAGGACTTGCACATCCATAAATGTTTTGCAGCAGGAGAGTCAGACTCCAGTTCACCAACTAACAGCTCAGTTCTGACCAGGTTATTACTGGAGCAATATCAGGGTCTGTGATCTGTTTGGACCTAATTTCCTGCCAAGAGTATACCCCACACCATTCACCTGGACTACCACTAGTCCCTTCTGATTCCACCAGTGGGGCATCACTGTCTGCCTCCTCAGAGTCTGCACCTGAAGTGGCTTGACTGATAGTGAGGATGCTGAGGGGAATGACATCATCCACCTCCTCCTCAAAATGACTCCATTGCCTATGAGCTCGAGAGCAATATTTACATCACCCCCACAAGGAAGTTGTTCCAATCTGACACCCAAAACGTAATTGCTGCAGAATGTCTCCTCGTCTGGAATTCTGGATAACCCATCTGCATTCTGATGCTTCTTACCAGGGCAATGGATCAAATGCAAATCATACTGGCCAAATTCATCTAACTATCTGGCCAACTGCCCTTCTATGCATCAAAACCTGGTAAGCAATATCAAACTACTATGGTCAGTACTCACAACCAGCTTCCTGCCAAGCAGATAGTGCATGAATTCCCAGGTAAACGGCACAATGGACAAGAGCTCTTTCCTGGTTGTGCAATATTTGCTTTGAGCAGGGGGTAATGGGATACTGCCACAGGAAATGACACTCATTTTCCCATTCTGCAATTGTAACAGTTCAGCACTGATAGCTGTGTCTGATCCATCACAGTCCAAATAGAATATACCTTCTGGCTCTGGGAACCCTAAGACTGGAGCATTGATGAGAGCAGATTCTACCTGACAAAAGGCATCTTGGTGTTCACTTTCCCATTCGAATTTGTTCGTAGGACCAGTGAGACTATACGAACTTGTCAAATACATAAGCAAAATTTTAGATGTATGCACAATGGTAGTTGGCAAACCAAGGAAACATTCCATGTCCTTGGTAATTTGTGGCACATGCCAATCCCTGACTGCCCTGATTTGGTCTGGATCAACACCAACACCTTCTGTGGACACCTGCTTGCTGAGAAACTCCACTTCTGTTTGGAAGAGATCACAGTTTTGTGGTTTTAACTTTATGCTGCCAGAAACATTCCACATGCAAATTTTCCAAAGGACCGGGAAATTCCTTTCCGAGAATCACAGCATCAATGAGGAAAGCTAATATGCAGGAGCAGGTGAGCCCTGCAGTACACAATTCATGGCCCTCATAAATGTGGCCAAAGCATAACAAAGCACAAATGGCATTCAAACATATTTGAACAATCCATACTTGGCTATGAAGGCTGTTTCAGCACAATCCTCCAGTTCCACAGGGGTTTGCCAGTATGATGAGACCATATCGAAGCAAGAATAAAAAACATTAACCCCCAGGGGGTCTAAACATTCCTCAATTAGAGCAAGGGGATATATGTCTTACAGTTACAGAGTATGACTGCCTGAAAATCAATGCACCATTGGACTCCTCAATTCTTTTTCTGCACCAGACCAGGAACCACTGCCCATTCAGAATTGGAGGATCTGATGACTTGAGCATCAAGCATCTGCTACAGATGCTTCTTTTCCTCATGTTCAAAGTCAAGTGGGACTTGCCTGATGCATTGTTTGATAGGCTTGGCATTCTCTCTGTTGGTCTTATGCATTATGCCTGAAAAACAGCCAATATCCATTTCATCTTTGGCAAAAACACCGGCGTACTCACACAGAAGAGATGCCAACTCACCAGACTGAGCTTCTGTAAGGTTGGCACTAGACCTTTCCAAGAGAGCATGCAAAGGTTCGGTACCTCACACAAGGTTGAAGATTCAGTACCTTGCAAGTGACCCTCCTTGAATTGAACTCCTTTTATTGACAACTTGGGAATACTGATATCCATCCAAGGTGACAAACTTACAACTCCAACATTGTCAGATGACTGACTTGGTGATGACAATCTAGAGTTATTGGAATCCATGAAAGGTGACAAACTCCCCACTCCAGTGATGTCATCGGAAGGTAACCTCGGTGAATCATTGATGCACACAAGAGATTCTTGGTCTATATCTTTCAAACCCTTATCAGCCTCAACCTTACTACCCACCAACATTTCCGGTTTTAACGTTTCAAACCTATCCTCTATATTTACAAAAACCACAGAAATTTGACTTTTTCCCTGAACTACTAATGCTGTGGCCAAAATACTCCCCTGTGGCAAAATGAGGTTACAATGTAACCATCACTGCTTGTACCCTTGGTGGATTTATCCATCTCTATTTTGCCAATTCCCTGCACCTGACTATATGGAGGAATCACCAATCACTGCTTAAGAGTAGCCCTGCAAACACTCTGCTGAAAATTATCCTGATAATACAACAGAGCTGGAATTATTTTCCCTCACACACACCCAGTCTTTTGGCTTAAATCGATCTTACATTCATTTGCCAATGGGAAGTCTTATCCCAGAATAACTTCATCAGTGATAGGGGCCACATACAATTGTCATGTGCACAGAAAATAGACTTTTCCCCAGACTGATCTTTACATTCCTCACAGAGAATGCAGGCATACAACTCCCTAAAGCTGCTCCTCTCAAGGATTCCCCGAAAGTCTCTACTAGATTCAACCCTTTCTTCTCTGCAAACTCCCTGCTGATGACAGTCACCTGGAGAGCTGTATCCACAACAGCCTCAGTATCCAAGGTATTTTAACCAACTGGAATAATTAGACTGCATCCCTTAGTAGTACCAAACCCAACCTCTTTCACCTCTGGGTAGATGGTCTCACCAATATCAGTATTTACAAAAGGGACACAGATCCCTATATTCGTGGGGGGGGGGTGGGGGGGTGGGAGGAGTAGCTACCTCATCAATTCCATTATTACTGAGATCACTCCTGTCAAAGCTCAACTGCCTGTGTACATTATTTACAAATTGTCCCTACATTACATTGGGTTGTCTGCTGGCCATTGCCTACAACCCTGATTGGATTAAACTGCCAGAAGATGATTTACCAGGCAATCCTGGTGATCTCAATGAATGCATAGGACATTCAAAGTGTGAGCTATGTCCACATTTAAAGCACTCAGACTTACCTCTAAGTGGAGTAGCTGGTGTAAAAACTGCTGGAGTAGTGCCTTTATGCCCTGCTTTCAAAATGCCCTTGAGGATTGTAGCCAGACCCTTCATGCCTTCCTCAATCCCCATTAGCAGGACAGCTGACATTGGTTTCTCCATAATATTTGCCACTTGCTCCTCTAACAGCTTTGATGGATGTTTCCCATCCACATTTATGAGTTTGACCTGGTAATCTTCATCCTCAAAGGACACAGTCCTTACAACTTTCTTTGCGGGTACAAAAACACTTTCAAAGTTCTGCACATGTATCTTCATGAGATACAGCTCTTCGGTGGTACATGTAGGCTCTTATTAAGAACTTGAGCAACTCTTTAGTGTACAGCCACGCAAAAATGCCTCTGGACACATGGTTTGGATGATGGCAGGGGCTTCCCCATGCTGAACAGAGTAGCTGTCAAGTTTCTGTGCCCTTTCAGCAAATTCTTCCAGAATTTCTTTGGGCATCGGCTTTAGATTGGCCAACTGTCTTCTGATACTAGCTCGTGTGTCTTTCCTGCCATAGCTTTGATCCAGTTTCCTGGTCATTTGATTATAATCTTCCCTGATCTCATCCTCAAGACTGCCAAAAGGTCCAATGCCCTATTGCACAAACTATCATTGAGGCGATCCAATTTCTCTGCTTCACCCCATTGATATCTCCTCACCATTCTTTCGAATTGCAGGGGGCAAGGTCTCCAGTCTTGATGTCCATTGTATATAGATAACTTTGAGGTGTCTCCCTTAAATTTGGCATTCCTTGCCTAGCTGCTATATGGCCACCCTAGTCACACTGGAGGAGGAACCTGTTGCAACCAATGAACTGCTGGAGCTGCCACTAATGGATTGTGACCTGGTCTGTCCTGCTGCCCTGGTCCTCACCCTTCTGCACTATTCCCTAGAATGGCTGGAGCATATTCCCATTCTGCAGAAGTGATCCCATAGGGGGCGCTGTTGGGGCATTTAATTTGGATATGTGACGAGGTTGTCCTGGCATTGCTATTGCCTGTGAGTGTACAGAGGGGGTGGTAGTGTAATGTGTTAATACAGAAGAAGCAGTTAATGTACCTGGAATACTACTTAACTTCCATAAACACTCCGTATACACTCCGCACCCACAGAAAATTTTGTGGAACTGTGTGTACCTGTCATAATAGGAGGTTCCTGCAGATCAACATCAAGATTAGACAGCCGGCCAGTAAAGGAAAACTTCATGGATGAATCAAACTTCGATGCAAAGGGACTGTAAATACCTCCAGGTGCCAGTCGAGTATGTGCCTATATCGAGGAATCAAAGACATCATCTGGTTCCCTCTAGTGGCAGTGGCACCAGCTTGCATAGATTGCCTAGATGGGGTCTTGAGAGTTTGCAGTTCCTGTGCCATGTCATCCTTTCTTTGACTTAAAGCTGCCAATCCTTGTTATATTTTATCCATAGTTGAGGACATACGATCCATATTACTGGACACCTGTCGGTCAAATTCCACCATCATACCTTTCATGGCTGCCAGCATTGACTGGACCAGTACACTCTGTTGATCTCCATGAACATCCTGTTCATTATGTTGATCAAAACTAATGAGCCCCTCCCCATGTAGCCTGTGCTAACATACCTACATTTTCCATCTCCTCCACAGTAAATGCTTTATTTTGCAGAATAAGTGATTATCTCAACTCAACAATCTGCATCGATATTACTGGTCCAATCCCATTCAATGCTGCCAACAGCTTCATACTTGCTACATGCATATTTATAGGAGCCATAATTGCTTTTGATGTTGGTGTTGTTGTAGCCCTTCAATCTCCAAATAAAATTAATCAAAAGGAAGAATATTAAAAACAAATAAAAAAATTGTTCCAGCAGAATGCAACAGCAAACAGCAAAATGAGAAATAAGCAGTTTCATATTTCTATTGGAGAAGTACAAAAACAAAAGGATGTTTACTTGATACCTTGAACAGTAACTGTCCGTCACTGCATACACAAAAATCAGAATTACATGCTATACCCAAATACAATGAGACATCATCACGAAAACACAAAAGCTCCCACAGTAACATGTGTATCTTTTTTTGACAAATGAAGAAATCCACCATTAAACACAATCTATTTGCAAAAGCTAAGTGGTACTGAAACTTGAACACTGTCACGAAAAGGGTCCTAACCATGCTCAAACAACAGATATCACCACTAAAGTAGAATGCAATGTGTTTTTTAAAAAATCCATGCACTGTAACTGCACAGCATTTGGCAAAATGTAATATTCATTGTCTAGAGCACTTACAAAATCAACAACTACACTGCAATCTGTTACACTACCAATGGCAATGCATGCAGTATGTATGTGCAAAATATGGAAACATATTTTATAGAATAGGAGAAAAATGAACACTGAAATTGCCAAATTTCTAAATGCATCATTCTAGTTATATTTTCAGAATACACTAGAGAAAATCACACTGCTGCAAATCAAAATCCTAACACCAAACATACCTATTTTGGCACACCATTTGAACACCCAACAATAGAACACCATTGTATTCACAAATGTGTCATGACTGTAATGCATGCCATTAATCCAGTGAAACTAAAAATTACATGAAAATACAGCCGGTGATCAACACTAGAATATTTCTTGTGTAAAATGCCAACCAGACAGAAGGTCTGACCTAGCCATTTATCAATTTAAATTTTTTTGATGCATACTATTGGGAAAACGATCATAACCATATGCATTTATTGCACACAATCCTGACTTTCCGTTAAGTCACACATACCTGTATACCACGAGTATGATGTCCTCGGTGTTTCACGTTTCTGATACCAATGTTGTTTGTGTGTGTGTATAATATTAAGAGATTGATTACCTTGTTCAGAAGATGATGATCACCACTTCATTAGGGACTGCACAATATGGCACCACAGGAATGTAGAAGATTGCCCACATCTGTCTTCCATTGTGCCAAGTTCCAAACTTCCACTTCTGGTCCCAATGTTGTGTGTGTGTATAATATTAAGGGACTGATCACTTTGTTCAGATATGACAATCACCACATTGCTGGGGACTGCACAATATGGCACCACTGGGGAACATAGAAGATTGCCTACGTCTGTCTTCTGCTGTGCCAAATTCCAAACTTTTTGTCACACATCATTGCCCTCCACTTAGTTTCAGTGGTGATGTCAGCGACTAGTTTCTGCCAAACTATATAACAACTGTGTACGATGATAAAATAACCATGGAAGAAATTCATAAGGAACTGGATTATTGTGAAAAGAGAGTGTAGAAACCCAACAGAAACAGCGAAGGAGGGCACTTTCTTCACCAATGGCCTCAGTTGACCTAGTAGGGGCCAGTTAATCTCCCCCCCCCACCCCAAAGGCTTGTTTCAGGTATTTTAGCAGCGAGCCAGTGAGTGAAGCCTTGCCCGAAGCTATCAAAGCCTCAATAATGCAGAAGGTGTGAACTATTGTCGAGGAGAAATTAATCTCTGTTGTTCAGAAAAAAAACTCGAAACAACAACACAAAAGGTCCAGAACAATGACTCTAAATTGTCAGATCTTGAGACAAATGTGTCAGCTTTCACTGGTCGAGGTTATTTTCCGAACGAGTTCCGAAACATGAAGAAAACACTAAATGCTGTGGATGAAAAACTGAACGTTGCCAACCAAAAACTTGAGGATAAAGAGCAACAGTTGCAATCCCCCCCCCCCCCCATTTGACCATGATGCTCTGGAGCAGTGTGGTCAAATTAGACAGTGTGATTACCATATCCAAACCGTAGTCCTAACGAAACAAATCCAAGTCAATTCCGACCAAAGGCAATGTTCCTTGGTATGTATAGCTGAAACATATAAATTTATAGTTCGTATTTACCCAAAAGAGACCAAAACGTAAGTGCAAAGGTCCATAGGGGGGAAAAAACCTTATCTAGTTTTCACATGACAGAATGCAAAAAGTTTTGTTTGAAATTATAGGCCTATTTCAGTAAATTGGAATTGAATGAGTTTAAGGTTTTATGGCAGAGCACAAATGGATCAAAGAAACCAAGAAGACACAGACCAAATTATTATTGATCTGTGCCGAAACAAGTTGGGGATCAATATACAACTTGATGAAATAGAGAGGTGTCGTCGCATTGGCCATCCTGGGAGGGCGGTTGGCAGGAAAGTCAGACCAATTATTGACCGGTTCTCAAGTTACCGAGTGAGGGCACCAGTGTTCCAGGCAAAGAAAAAACTCAAGGTCACCAACCTGCTGGTCACTGAGGACCTGACCAGGTACAGGTCCATGTTGGCGTATTCTGCAAGATGCTTAAAAGATCTGGCTGTATGGAGGGAAAGTGGACAATTGACGGGAGAATTAAAGTCCAATTCAACTATAACAGTGTGATCAAGACCCATATGAGCACCTGCAAGGATGACCTGAACTGTTTTGGTCCCCTTTAACTACAAACTTGATGGTGACTCTGTCCGCTCATAATTTACTTGCAATCTTGGATCAATTACTTAGTATATGTTGTTATGCTTAATGGGCCGATTCACTTCTGTGTGCATTCTACATCCACTTCACTTCTTCTTGCAATGCGATTACTCGTGTTCATTTAATTATTTAATTGAAAGAAGCCTAAAATGCTGGCCAAATTACAGTAGAAATGACTGTACCCTATTAATGCAAATTTCCTGCTAGATATACGATAGCACAATTTACGGGTCAAAAGTTTGGTTTTTTTTTTTTGTTTTTTTTTTTTTTTTTTTTTTTTTTTTGTGACATATTTACTATCTCTGTGCGGCCAAACTACTTTTGGATGCTATAGTATTATACTAGACTAACAAGTACAATTATTTTTGCTGTGGTGCTTCACGGACGATCATGACTATCTGCGCCAAGATTATGGCCTTGCATGGTTTAATTTTGTATGGACTGTGTTTAATGTGTTTGCAGCTGTTCATATATTTTGCTTAAACATCTTTTAAGAAGTCAGTATATGTTTTTCGCTATATGCTGTAATGGGTCTATTCACTTCTGTCTGCAGTTGGCGTAGCAGTTACCGCTACACCAACTCCGATGGTGACTGCTACACCAACTTTGATTCTTCTTCTGATTACTCCTGTTCACTTCTTCGATTGAAAAAATCCTTGTTTGCTGACAAAATCCCAGTCAAAGTTATTATATAATTTATTGTAACAAACTGCCTGCTAGATATATGATAGCACAACTTATAGGTCAAAAGTTATATGATCTTGTGACATATTTTACTATCTCCGTGCAGCCAAACGTTACTTTTTGACGATACAGTATTATCATAGTACAAATATTTTTGATCCGATGCTGCTCGGACGACCACAACTATCTGCACCAAGATTACGGCCTGGCATGGTTTAATTTCCTATGGACTGTGTTAAATGTGTTGCCAGTACTTCATGTAACTTTCAATTTTTTTGAGACTGTAGTATTTTTCTGGCTATATTCTGTAATGGACCTATTCATTTCTGTGTATAGTTGGTGTAGCAGTTACCTGTACACCAACTTCCATTCTTCTTGTGATTAGTCGTGTGTTTTTTTTCATGATTGAAGAATTCTTTATTTGCTGAAAAAATTCCAGTCAAAATGACTATACTTTATTGTTACAAACTGTCTGCTGGATATACCATAGCACTATTCATGAGTCAAAAGTTATATGCGGCCAATCTTTATTTTTTGACGCAAAAACGTTACTAATTTTGCTCCAGTGCTACCTAGACGTTCATAATCATTTGCTCCATGATTATGAGCTGGCATTGTTCAATTTTGCACGGACTGTGTTTAATGTGTTTCCAGTCCTTCATTTATTTTAGTCAAACTTTCAAAGTATTTCTTAAGTGTGTACTATTTTTCGTCCATATATTTGCAACTACACTGCACTAATATGTCACACACGCATGACACTACAAAATTGTCATTATTATTTGCAAAGACTTGATAATGCCTCACTGCCGTCTACCTTGTTGTAGACAGTTTTTCTTTATTGTTCTGTGTACATGTGTTCACGTTTTGTGTTATCCCTGGGTGTGTGCCATGCAAGACAATTCCTTTATGATCTTGCTTTTGTACATTTGTCGCGTTTGCACTACTGTGATATCTTACTTTTGTATACCACTCTGAGGAATGAAGTTTTGCTGCTTCTTCTTGCATACCTGAAGACTACGGTCCTCGTAACTACATACACTCTTATGACTAATGCTGTATTAGTATCTGCAGTCATATACATTTTATTACAGTGTACGTGGACTGAGCAGGATAGCCTAATATTTGTTATGCAGCCTTCCCTCTTGGCATTGCGAAGTATTGGACACGAGAAAGTGTATTTATGTCTACTTGGTTACTTTTTGAGGTGCATAGTTTTTAGAAAAGATGCTAACATAATTGTTTATTATTTACTTCGTACGGCTATCGTCAAACCGTGTTACTATTTTTTTTATATTTTTGTATAACAAATGAAGATGTTGCACGGTACCTGGTTCTTTGCATGCATGAGTGGCGGGTGGTGATCATTTTAGATGTTATAAGCGGTAGTTATGGAATACCGTTTAATGTTGCGTGTTTTCTGCTGTTTTCTCCCGTCTTTGTGCTCTTTTTTTCAGGTGGTCTGGCTACTCAGGTAGAGCTTGTTAATCTTATGCGCTGAAAAGTGTCTCTATGCAAAAACAAACTGAAAGTTTGATATATTATGCTTCGTTGTGTTTTAGCGAGGATGCTACTGACTGCTCCCAAATAATGTTCAAAACCTACATGTCAGCGTTCCTGTTGCGAACAGTGACCATTGCACAGTTGGTGCTAATTGATTATTTAGGCGCAAGAAGTCCCCGTGGTACAAAAGATGTGCATGGAATTATAATGCAAATTTTGACGTGTTAAGAGAAAAATGATCATGTGTAAACTGAGATGCCTGCTTTGATTCGGACAATATCGATGTTATAAGTGAATCATGGAGCGAAACTTTTTAAGCTGTGCTAGAGATCAGACCGGACGATGTACCTCGGTACACAAACTCTCTTCGTGCTTTAAAACGCACGATTGTTCGAATTCCCCAAAAAAAATTTAAAAAGAACCAAACCTGTGACTTTGTTTTCGACAGATACGAAATACATAATATTGAATAATACAGAATTGAGTTCGGCAGAGAAAGCGTATTACCACCAACTCGAAGATTCTGTCAATTAGGCAACGCAAAAAGAAAAAGAGTTGGCGGCAGACTGTAAAATTCTTTTTGAATAAACGCCAAGATTTCGATATCACGTCCCTCGCCACGAAAACGAAACAGTAACTAATAATGCTGCTAAGAAAAAACTTTGAAAAATTCATCGAATTCTGACTTACACATGAAGTAGAAAATTGGGCGTGCAAATGTTTAGTACCATTTAATCATTCTAAAACCAGTAGTATGGTTTTATCAAGGAAACGACTTCTACATCTTCATCCGGACTTGGTTTTCATGGACAAATTCTATACAGAATGAACCAGAACATAAGCACTTGGGATTATTGATACGATCTGACTTAAAGACGTTTGGTACACCGCGTTATGCGCAACCATTTATGGTCCAATGCCTCTATGCAGTTAGAGCTGGTATTTGTCGATACCTGCACTAGCTGCTGTTCGCTTTTCCTATTTTGCACAGTTCCGTTTGAGAAATATGGATTGTTTACGAAGAGTGAAAAGGAAAAAGAATGGGTCGTTTGTTAACAAGTGCCAAAACAAAGGACTAAATGCTTTAAAACAAGGCAGAATACGTCGAAACACGGCAGTGGTAGACCAAAACTCATGTACACAATCAGCGAACGCTGACCAAGTCACCGTCGAAAGTGCCACGCCCACTTCCCCAATGCCACATGCACATGTAAACACTGACAGTTATAACTGGGACGAAGGTCGTAGAATAGTGGAACTAACTGTACTAGCCGATAATCTTGTATGCGAGGTATGTAAAAAAAAAAAAAAACATTGTCCCTAAAAATACAGAATCAGAAAAACGATATGGCTTGGCCAGTGTACTTTACATTTCTTGTGAATGTGGTAAGATAAACGCTGTCCCAACTTGGGGGGGGGGGGGGGGGACCGCAGTAATTCCCCAGCGTCAGAAGGTGGCACAGGCATATTTGACAATGTGCTGCCTGTGTTACTATTCGACAATGTATTAAGGCAACTATAATTTTGATATTCCTATTTTTACCTCTTTTTCCACATTGCTGTATTGCACTATGGAGAGAATCTTACAATGTTTGCCTCTTCTCAGTAAAACTATGAAAGTATATATTATGACTGGAACATAAAATTAACGACGTACTGCCGTTTATTTAACCTACATACATGTATATTGATATGGTATCGAAGTTAGACAATGAATGGATACCTTGTACCTATGAACTTAGAACAAATTCAGTCAACATGCATGAATTCTTTGTACAATTGCGGAAAAAATAGCACCGTATGATATCTTTTTTTGTTAATCAATGAAATCAGTGCATATTTTGGAAACCCCCTACAATTTTTCAGGGATTTGTAAATATTTTTTCTACTTCAAACTTGAAAAATAATGTGAGCACTTATACATTTTTGCAAGACGAGATGAATTTAAAGTCACATTCCAGCATGTTTTGTTCACATATTAGTTATTAAAAGGCTTGATATACATTGCATACATTCATATTGAGTTATTTTATGCATATCTTTGCATCCTTAATTTATTTTTTAGCTTTTACCCGCATATATAATGCTTGCTATAAAATTTCTGTAGTCCTTACATGTAGCGCCACCTAGCGACAAAAGTAGCACCGTGACATGCCAATTTTTTGCTTTCATTTTGTTTCAAATGCCAATATCTTGGTTCACACCAAAAACCAGAGATTTCTAAATTCTTTTGAACAGTGTACCGAACGTCTTTAAGCTGGACAAGTAATGTGCATGAGTGAACCACCAAAGGCATGGAGATGGTTAACATTTTGAAACGTCTACAATATCGTTTAAGCAGAAAATCTCTGGAAACTCTTTATTTCTCCTTTATAATGCCATTTTTAGAGTGCAGGTGTGTCGTGTGGGATGTATGTACATGTAGCGATTGCGAGGATCTAAAAAAGGCCAATCCACCAGCTGCAAGAGTCGTCACTGGAGCTACAGCTGGAATGAGTTACGATCAAATTTATCAAGAATCTAGTTTCGAATAATTTTCAGACAGAAGATGAAAAAATAAAATAATTATGGTTTACAAAATTCACAAGGGTAATGCACCCCAATATTTGACAGATTTATTTCCAACCTTCGTGAGGCAACGAAACAGGTATAATGCGAGATATGGATACAATTTGTCTTTAATTCGGGTACGAACTAATTTATTCAATGCATCCGTTTTTCCTTCAGCTGTTTGTCTCTGGAACGATTTGCCACCTGCCACTCGTGATGCCAAGTTTCTAGACCAATTCAAAATTACATCAAATAAAAAAAGTCTAAAGTTAGTCCACTGTTTTTCATTGCTTTCTAGAAAAGTAGCGGTTTTACATGCCCATTTACATATGAAGCGTAGTATACTCAAAGCAGATTCATTTTAAAATGCTCTTGCTGACTCACCCAGGTGTTTCTGTGATGCTGCAAATGAGGATGTTTTTCATGACTTTTTAGAATGTGGAAATTGTACAATGGAACCAGATAGATTGCAAAATAGGGTAATTCCATTTGCTCCATTCACAGTGCAAACTATATTATTTGGCTCTGAAAATTGTACTTTTCAAGAAAACGAAAACATTTTTACGCTGTACAATCGTACATCAAATTCAGAGGTAGGCCCGGAGCTGTCACGTGATTTTTACAAATAGTTGTTATTACGGGTGATGAAGTAGTGCCTGTTCATGATGGCATAGCCCATTATCTTTCCCTGTCTGTGGCGTTTTGTCCTGTCAACAGTTCTTATTATGTGGCATTGGCGTTCCATCTGTCTGCGTGCAGTGTTGTTCATTGTGATAGTAGTATTTCATTGTTGTATCTTGTCTCCGCTTCTCTTTCTGTTTGTCTTGCGAAAGGGATTTATGTAGGGCTGCCCCCCTTTTCCCATCGCTATTTTTCCTGAATAAAATATGTTTAAACCAAAGCAACACTGCACGGAGTGAAACCACGCTGAAACTCATTCAGCTGTTTATAAGGCAGTTTGGAGGTATTCTATGACCATACCCCACATCTGTGATTCCATCAATTCGCAAAAAGTAACGTCAAACTTGTAAGTCTGAACTTGTTGGGGAACCCGTCTTTTCTTTTTTCAAGAGAGAAGTAACATTCGCTCTTTATCAGTCTTAACTGTTTCTTGGTCACATAAATATGTATTTTTTCACAAATTTGAACCGACTGGACCGTTGGTGCGACACAAGTGAAAATCGGCCACGTCGAGCTGCACTGATCCGATTTGGTAATTCAGTATGGGTTTCCATTGTACAAAGTACTCTTTCCCCAAGATCATATAGACCTGCAATCATGATTGCTATAATTATATTTCTCAATATATTTTGACCACATTTTCAGCAACATTAAAGCCTGTCAATGATGCGTCCTGCTGGACAACCAATGATGAAGCTACACTCGTCAAGACACACAAAATTCTCCAGACAAATTAGCTACGCTTGTCAAGATACGCACAATACTCAAGACAAATAGGCCTTGCCTGCCTCCCTTTTTATCAAAAAAATAAAATATGTATATATTTACAAGGCAATGCAAACTCAAGTTGAGAGATCTTATTGGTCTTTTTTTTTTTTCTTCTTCTTCTTCTTTTTTTGTTTTTTGTTTTTTTTTTTGAATCACACATCAAATTTTCCTATGTATAGAGCACAATTCCAAGCCCCATGTCGTCAGGTGTTGTGCTGACCGGTCGATGACTGCTTGGTATTCTTACACCTGGAGAACCCAACAACGTTGCATTGGCATGTAGCTTAAAAATCACCAGCAAGTGTTTCGTAATTGTGTCTTCTTTATGAATATGCCATCAGTCAACAGCTTTTCTCTTGACACCATTCGGCTAGAGTGTACGCAGGAGAGCTGTTTACTCTGTCGCTGAAGGTTTAAAAGGACATCAGTAATTCCCCACTGATGCAATGGTTGATAATTGTTCCATTTTATTTCTGGCACTCCTCAGTCTCGCAGTATTACTATCCATAATTCATTATTTTATGGCTGTGTATGAACATTAACAGAATGTTTGAATATTACATGTGTTCGCACAGCAGTATACAGCTTTGCAAGTTTTCAAAGTAAAGCTTAAATCATTAATAATATTACGATGCAACCATACTAACTGATATAGCTCTCAATTTCGTATGTAATATATACAAAACAATGTCTTTGAGAACATCAAACACATTTAAGAATTGCAAGAAAAATTTTCCCTCCTCTTGCGGATGTCTGGAAATATCAAACTGTCTTCGCTGAATAACATTTCCAGTGCCAATTGCGACTTCGAACTGCAAAGAAGGAACTGTTTTGAATTATGATAAGGGTCCAAGATTCGGGTTCCTTGCAAAAAACAAAAAAAAAAACAAAACAAAAAACAAAAAAAAAAACTTTCATTCATGTCTGTAGTTACGTAGAATATAGTTATGTAGGTCAACAAGTTCTCTCGGCACGCTTTAGGCGCGCCCAAAGCGTGCCGAGGAAAGCTGTAGACTCAGTCCAAAATGTGGCAATGAGAAAGTTAATGCGCACAGCACATGAACACGCCTGAACATTATAATGTATGAAATTAACAATCAGTGCTTTTCAAGCTGTCAGATTGATGGGAAAAGGGTGCAATATTTTCTCAGAGTGTAAAACCGTATCAACGATACTATTGTAGTTTTGTCTTTTCGTCCAAAGCCACTTTCTGGTAGTCATTACCCTATTCCGCAGTCCGAACTTTTTTCTCTCCATAAGCTAACCTGTCACTGTCGAACCCATGTAAATAAGAACTATTGTCCATATTGCGCACTTTCTTCTGTAGCATTTTGACTCAAACCGCATCAGCGGGTCACAAGACAACAATCACTGAAAGATAACACTTCAAAATACATAATATGAATTCAATGTATGCACATTTGGTCTCTCATAATGTGGGTCTTTGCTGAAAGAATGGGGCGATAACATCTATTGCTTTCTTCAGTAATCTTGTACATGTTTGTCTACATGGGTTCATGATTTTGCATAACCATAACATACTAATAACTGATAAACATACCAATAAATTCCACTGAAGAATGATCATGTTGGACAGCCGTCTGTGTTTAATGGTGTGGCACCGGCGATAGACCTCCTTGGATCAAGACCCTCCAGAGAGTCCTTTTGTTTGTTTGTTTGTTTGTTTATTTGAACATATTTATACAGGGCATACGCGTTCAGTCTGGGACTGTTCCACCACGGGGACATGTCATACCATACAAAATGGAACAATATGAGACAAAGGTACAGTAGACAAACTAAAAATGACAGATAGAGACAAATACATCCACAAATTTAAATAAAACAATACAAAAACCACTAAAAACAAAGCTTAGGTTAAAAGCTAAACAATATGTGCACTTACATACACTCTCCATTTAATCGACACAAGTGCCTTTAAAAACCTGAACATGTTCTGCAAAACGTAGCCACTCGGCATTCTCGGCGTATTGCAAGAGTTTGCTATCCTAGTCCAGCTTTTATTCCAATTTCCATGCGGAGGAACGAAGTCATCGAAATTACCAGCAGTAAGTCTCGCTGCTCGATTTTGAAGCTGCTGTAAAATATCTCGCAGGTTTTGTTACAGTTTCCCTATACTGTTTCACAATAATCAAAGTGAGGCTGTATAATTCTTTTATAAATATAGGAATAGGAGGGAAGGAGGTATATAAGCCGACTGAGAAGACCAATTTTAGGTGCGATTTTACTCACACGATATAATTTATATGTGCATCCCATTTTAAGGTTCGCGTCAATCTTGACGCCAAGTAACTTAACCTCTGTTTCTTGTTTAAATTCAGTTTTTCGGATTAATTTCATTGTCAGATAATTATGTTGCTGGGACTCGTCAGATAATTATCCTTTCATCAGTATCACTGTGCTTTGTAATAAAGTGTAACGAGAGGCCTAGCTCGGCTGCCTGCTAATATCCATATTACGCAATCCATGTGTCCGAATCATGGTGCAATCTTCATTGATACTGAAAGAGTTAGTTACTATTATCCATATTTCATAGGCCACATTTTATGTCCGTTCATCACACATGATTTCTATAAACTTAGAAAGCCTAGCTCATTTATTTCGAGATCTTAAAAATCAGTGGCCAAGATACTGTTTTTGTACTGACTGTGCATATTCCATCATGTTTGATTACTAAATGATCGTATGTCCACAAAAGTAGGGACCGTGTGTTCTTTCCATGTTAGCATGTTAGATTGCAGGCCCCATGACGCTTACAGCAAAAAATAGCTGCCTCGGGAAGTTTGATATGGCACGGTGCCAGTGCAGAGGGATGACGTCATCAGAATGTACACGTCCCATTCATGCACACTGGAAAAGTACTGAGCAGTGGGTCGGAATATTTATGCACATGTGACATCTATTAGTTTTGACTTCACATACAACTTAACATATTGTATTAATTTTGTGTCTTTTTGCCCAGAACCACTTCCTAGTAATCATTACCCTATTCCGCAGTCCGAACTCTTTACTCTCCATAAGCTAACCAGTCCCTGTCTAATCTATATACATATGGAATTACTATTGTCCATATTGCATACGTTCCTCTGTAAAATTTTGACATAGGCTGTATTAGCCCAATTAAATTAAAGGGTCGTCAGCGGGTAACTACTCAACATGTTTCGGAGCCTTTTACCCGTACATGTCTCTCTTAGTAGCGGCTCCTTGTCTAAGCTAAATATTCATCAAAGTATTTATATTTGTGTTTGTACGTGAGATACATATTTGCTCTGAGTTTGAAGTGAATTGCTTCGTTTCCGTGCACGGTATCTTTATTTTTGCATATTTCGTGATTAACTAATTTCTACAAATTAAAACTTTCACGAAACTTTGGGATTGATTAGTTTAGTTTTCCACTCCAAAGAAAAGGGTGAAATATGTATGTATGTATGTATGTATGTACGCACGTACGCATGTATGTATGTATGTATGTATGTATGTACGTACGTACGTACGCATGTATGTATGTATGTATGTATGTATGTGTTTGTGTAGGTATATATGTATGAACCTTAATAAACCCGTGGATCGGGAGGTGGGGTGGGGGGGGGTTGACATTCAAGAGTAATTCACATCGTGCTTTGTAAAATCGCGAATTCAAGACATCCTGTTCTGGGTCCAAGTTAATAACAGAGAACTCTTAGATTTGTAAAAAATATAACAGTTCACCGTACTGGAACCATCGCGTCTTTCAAGACGATATACTGCGACAGGAACAAAGCAAGCATGCAGATGACACAACAAACGACATATATCTCCTCAGGTGAGGGCCCTAAAAATGGACTCCCGGGGGAACACAACATGGGGATTGTCATGACTGTACGCTGTAAAGTTGACAGGAAGACACGAAGGTTGCTAGTTAATTGTGTGCTGGCTGCTCGACGGGTTTTACATCCCTCCCAAACTACGTCTGTTATCTTGGCTGCCAATTGCCAATTCTAAAGGGACCAGTTCCCAAACTCCGTGAACCGAGATGGTGAATGATTAATCTATAGGACAAAGAAATGTGCGTGAAAAAGGTCGAGAATGCAATAGAAATATGTGCATTAGTTTGAATATACCACAAGTTATCCAAGACGCGGCTTGTATTAAATACAGTAATACCTTTACCATTCGGCTTCAAGATCGGGAGATCTGGGTGCGGCTTGTAATGGGGGTTCTCCTGTGTACCCAATATCGAGTGACCAAACGGCCGAATGAAAAGGACAAAGTTGTGCTTCTTAAGCGCACCTTATATTGCTAAAATACACAAAAAAAATGCACTGAATTACCTGATGAAATAATGTCGAGTTCGCAAGGGAATAGAAGAAAGTCTCTGTGAGGTAATAAATAGTGTGTCGACTACAAACCTACAAGGTTTTTTCCATTAGGCTTCATATGAAACCCTCGACTTTGATGACACTGAAGATACTGAATGTCGGGATTTTCCTTCTGTAAGAGTTTCTGAATCAAAATCCAAGAAATTACAACACATAAATCCTAAAGTCAGCATACGCAGCTCTTAGTAAAGATGCTCGTAATACAGGATTATCCCAATGTACAAACTTTGCGTATAGCTATAACATTGAAAAATTATCTTATAACAGTGCTTGAGAAGCTGAAAAACAGACCAAGGGTTAGACCTTCTTTCATGTAAATCAAGAGTACTTTTAAACTTTTTTTTTTCAATTTCGAAGGCTTGGTTAATGCGACGCTTTTCAGTCCTACGTATCGAGTGTTCTGCACAAGATTTTGGTCGAAATTCAGAAATGGGAGGTTAAAGACCAATGCCTCAGTAGCACAGCTTCTAAATAATGAAAGCCTTCAAGATCAATGACTCAGTAAGACGGCTTCTACATAGCAAAAGCATTAGAGTCTGTCCTTTTCTACAATTTAAAAAAAGCAAAGTACTCTTTTAAGAAGTTTCTTGCTTTGTATTATGCCGGGCACAAGTATTTGATACCTAGCCTATGTATATCAACTCTCGCGTTAAACTCCATCCCATTTGTGTAAATTTTCAAAAAAGTGTCGCGGCACCTACCAAAACTTTAAGGAGTGTCCATCATACAATGGAGAACAGAGACCTACACGTGCAAGTCCTGTCTTGCTGACTAATGTGACCTGTGCTTCATGAACGATCAAATGATATCCTCCAGTGTTCGTTTGTCAACAGCACAGACAAACTAAAAAAATGAACATTAGAAGGAACACTGAGCCTGTTCTGTTTAGGGGGCCATGTGACAAGTTCTTGCCACAATGCCCTTTATAAATGGCATACCACACGCCATAAATGGCATACCACACGCCATTAAGTCACAACCTGCAGTTATAGAGCGAGATTTATTGCATAAATAATGACAATAAAACCAGAAATTAGTGTGACGGTTATGAGCTTTATTGATGTGACCACAATGCTACACTGCTAGAAGTGACTAGACTAATCAGCCTGCTGATGTGTATTCACGTTGTCATTTTTGAACAAGTTGCAAGTATGTGTTCGTGTACACATTTAACTTACATGACATATCACACTGATGTTAAAATTTTCGGGATAAAAATAAACATATATATATATATATATATATATATATATATATATATATATATATATATATATATATATATATATATATATGTGTGTGTGTATATACATACATGTGTGTATGCATATAAATACATATCGTTTCATCATTTTACATTGGCGTAACATTTTCCTTAAGTTTAGCAATCACGATAGTCTCATACTAACGTGCCGATATATCGTTCAGTCCCTTGAGCTTTGTCACAGGTGCTCCTTGCCAACAGTAAAATCTACCCTAGAGCGTCCCCGATCATCTTTGCAGATATGATGGTGCCTTTCAACAAAAATGTTAAATTCGCCAATACATACACCAAGATCGGTGAGACGCTACCCTGTACTTTAAACTCGACGTGCGGAAATTCTAGCATTGATTGTCAAGAGTTTACTAATTTCTTTAATATAACGTAGTATTTGTAAATGCATAACGTAAGTCTTCAACAAACAATCCAATAGATTATTACTGTAATCTATAAACGATGTGATCACAGGCGTCAGAAAGGTACAAGCTTGGCACGCTCACAGTTCAGTTTATATAACGAACCAGGTTCACTGAGCCACACTATGCACGTACATATCACTGCTCACCCACACAACAATGTTGGACCATTCATTTGCATAAATAAAGCATATTTCATTTGCATAAATGAAATTCAGATTTCACAAGTACATTGAAAATCTCGGTGTGGCGAGCGAATTTACAAATGCTGCATGCCAATAAACCTGCATGCAAACCTATGCAGTATATGAGCTTCAACAATATTTGTTCCTGCCATAAACATACCAATTCTTTGTGCCTGAGCTGTGGACGGTTTCTTCGATAAAGTCATTCATATGTTATGACACTTCTGTCCCATCTTAATTTGTAATATTTCTGCTAGTGATACAAACCCGGTTATGACATTTTGTCAATTTCCGATTTCCATTTAACATGAAATCCAAATATCCGCTTCCCGATTTTCACATTTCGAGTTAGAAACACACACAGGAAAAAACTCTTTAAAAATCATAAGAAAGAACTCGTCATTGAACTTTTACCGAGAAACGTTCGGATTCGGTTTACAGGGAAAACAAAACAAACAAACAAAAAACGCAAAAAAAACAAAAAACAAAAAAACAAAAACAAAAAACCAAAAAAAAAAAAAAAAAAAAAAAATAAGACGAAAACGCTTGATATGTGTATTGAAAAGCTTCTTATGACAAACACAGAAAACTATGCATGCGGGGCAGGTCAACACGACTTGAACACGTAGCAAGCACAGTCCACAGTTAATTAATATTTCCATTTGTACTCAACTTTGTTCATGCGTTAGCATATGGGCATGTCAGCTTTTTCGGGATTCAATGCCTCCCTCCTGTCATTGATTGTCAAACCCGCGATACTGAATACTCGTTCACTGGGAACGCGAACAAAGAATTTATATCTTTCCACCACACAGGTCCAGAAAGGACACATAGGTTTTAGTATATGTTGCTTTATTGTGCCAATGGCACCACCTGTGAGAGCAGGAAGTCACGTGATGACCTGCCACACCTTGTCGCTACCCTGAAAATCACAATGTGAGGATGTTGCATACCGAATCCGAACGTCAAAAGCTTATCCAAACCGATCCCGAACCGATCCTGAGTCCCGTGAATCGGTAATATCGGATTCGGTGGTTCGGAATCGGTCAGGCTCTAATATTTGCCCAAAGATGATTAACGTAGGTATGATCAAAACCAGCGTGATAACTTGGTTTTGTTGAGATACATTAATTTCAACAACCATGAATCGTGGTTTCGTGGTAAAATGTCCTGATATCAAAGAGTCCAGGGAATTTGATGTCACATGAATGTTGGTAAAATTCGAATGATAAGATTACTTGTCATATTCATTGAATTATTTAAGCCGCACAGGTCACGTAAATTTGAATAAAATATTCCTTTGACCATTTGTGAGTTGCGGTCATTCATCTGAAAAATGACCTTACTGTGCCAAGGACGGGTAAGTTCACGAGCGACACATGCGAAAACACATTTTTCCTCATAACCTTATTTCTTTTGTACATAAACGTAACCACATCAATATCAGTGAATATCTTATTAGAACATTTACTGATTGGCCTATGACCTCTGTGTATTTTATGTTCGGAACGAGCAGGACTCGAACCTGCAACCTTTGGCACCGGTCGCAAGATCAAAACCCAGGTCGTTTGGACACTTGCAATCTGAACTAATTACCAAAAGTGCACCGTCTCTCTCTCTTCTCTCTCTCTCTGTCTGTGTGTGTGTGTGTGTGTGTGTGTTTTGTTTTCTTAAAATATGATGTATGCACCAGGGGAGAAAGACTAAAGGCATGAGAAAGCAGAGTAACCGTTTAGAGTTCCTGGGAATCAAATTGAGATGCACAGGAAGGGAGGAAATCTTTGCTCCTCATCAGATATCCTCACCTTACGCGGAATTATCGGACAATGCTCTAATCCTGATCAGCATTTCAAAACGGGTAATGGTTGGCAGCCCAGTCACTCAATATTTGTTTGCTGTTTACATTGCCGATCACTTTATAATTTTGCGACATTCAATACCATGAACGACTGTCGCCATCGTTCTTCTTCATCGATTAAATTTTTTTCTCTTGCGACACATACTCATGCAGATTTTTTCCCAGAACCTGACATATCGAAACTGAAAATTTCGCGTACTTACAGCACTTTCAACATAAGTATGCACTTGGTACGGATCATGTTATGTGTTCAAACCTTTGTTGATTAATAAAATTACAAATGTCAGAACCAAAGCATGGCAACTAAAGATCCCATTCGATTTCTAGTTGTATGTTTGGCTAATGTGCATCATGCACATGGAAGCGTGGCCGCTTCTATCACGTCAGCATTTGGGTGTGTTGTGTATATAATTAATCCTGTGTAACAGCATGTCATCCTCTGATCTTGCTGAAGCTGTGAAGGAACTGCTATACCGGATTTTCCTTGCAATAATGCCTGTGCACATCACCTGTTTGTTTGTTCTCTCTCTCTCTCTCTCTCTCTCTCTCTCTCTCTCTCTCTCTCTCTCTCTCTCTCTCTCTCTCTCTCTCACACACACACACACACACACACACATACATATATATACATATATATATTTGCTTGCATGTCCTGTCTGTCTGTCATAGTGTCTGTGTTTCCAATCACGCACACAACACAGTACACAGGATCTTGGTGTTGTTCGAAATGTGTATTTCCACTGGATTGTACATTAATACATGTAAGGTTGCAATTGTAGTTGATGTTAATTAATGATAATTTCAGTATAAGTAACTTGCAAATTTCGAGATGGAAAGAAAAAGGCACCCCTCCCCCGCGGTGGGGAAACGGCACCGACCTGTCTCAACCTGAGATGAAAATGTCTCCGGCATATTTATCACAGGTTTTAAACAAAGACGACTCTTTTCTTCGTTTTAATTACTGAGCTCATCCATGACATGAACTTAAAACCTGTCCCTGAGTAATAATTATTTCAAACATACATTGCACTGAGCATGTTCATACATAGTGAGACGGACAGTGGTGACAAATCCTAAGGTTTTTGCACGTGTACTGCCAGATGGGAACTAATTATCACAATTTACATGGTTCTATGAGAAAGTTCATTCAGTATACTACAGCTACTGACAGCAAACAGCTACATGTATATCGGCCACTCGTACGGGACTGGCCATCTGACCTAGCTCATTAAATTTTACATGTAATCAACCCACTCACATCGTATATTAGATGGGCCACACGTATTTCATAAATAATTAACACATCTGGTACCATAAGCAAAGCAACTGCCTATATCTGACAGGCTTTCTGGCTGCAGTACCTTGCAGTCGGTCATAAACAATTTAACTCGTGATGCAGTAAAACATTTGCATCCTCAATATACATACAAGTATACATATACACATACACGTGCGCACTGGTGTATAAAATAATTGGTTCATACGAGTAAACATTCAAATAAACAGACACGTGCGCACTGGTATATCCTGCATTGAATCCCAAGTCCTGTCCATAATGCATGTTCACTAGCTCACATGTGAATGATTGTCAGATCATGAGAAACGCAAAAGCGTTATCTTCTGATATATTTCATGCCTCTGCTATTCATAGGCACTGGCATAAGATGTTATACCTGTTGTAATCAGTAATGATACAGTTTGTGGATTATCAAATTGTTCTTGCTCTCATTTATGCTATGGAAAAAGTGACTATTCTATTCTATCATGCTGGCATTTTCAACAGAATTTATACACATATATGACTATATTGTAACGTTTTCCTTTTTTCTTTATGTCATGTTAATTTCTATTATGTACCTGATTATGTATATACATGTACCATCATGATCATGTGTCTGAAACAAAACAATATATAAAAGCATCCACTCGCTCGGATTACAGTATTACAAATGGAGGGTGGAAGGAATTCTTTCACTGATATATGCGAGATACAGAGACATGTGATTTTTTTAAAAGATTATTAGTATTTTTTTATGTATTGACTTAATTGTAACATCGTGAAGGATATGATGATAATCATTTGTTCCACTTCATCAGAAGTTCTGAGTATGTTTCCTCGCAGAGTTGGATTTTCTTGATGAAGTAGTCTATATCACTGGTGCTTTCTAACAAGTCGGCTTGAACAAGACACGCATTTTCCAGTTCGGACATTTCATGAGTATCCAGACTGTGGACGATACCGTCCTCCCCGGTGAACATGCGCACATCCACGATATTGTCCGCATCAGTCACTCTTATGTTGTCGTCAAAGAATATGTGATGCACGTGCGTATGGCTCGGATCGACCCATAGAGGTTTTCCCATGCTGTGTTTGTAGTCATGTTGTTGCCAGGTTGCAAAATCATCAACATATCCACAAATTCCTTTGCACTCGCAAAACTTATCATAAATATCCCTCTCCGATGAACATGTTTCTAAATTACCTCCGAGGTCAGCGGAAAAGCTCTGACATGTAATACCGTTAGGGGTACGATTAATTTTACCTGGCTTTGTATTGACTGCGATAGGAAGCTTTTCTGGAAACCTTGGATGGTTGCCCATTAGACTGTATTCCAAGCAGGAGAGCACGTTAGGTGCGTCCATGCCGTATGTGCGGATAATTATTGCATAATCTCTTTTGTATTTCGATAAATAATGAAGAAGTTTGAAGAAAGAAGGCAGTATATAGTGATAAAGTCGACCGTCATTTCCACTCATGACCAGCCGTTGATCTTTCGGTAGATCATGCTTCCATTCTAATAGATCTAAGTGTTTGTTAAAGTATTCGCTGAACTTCTTGCCAATTGGTTTTTGCGTGAAATCGCCCGTGGCCTGGCGAAGCAGTGCTCTGTCAGAGGGTTGACTTACCAACTGTTTCTCCAAATGCTTGTAATAAGTGATTGCACCTGGTTCCGGGGCAGACAGAGAGGGTTGATCGCAACACCATTTCCAGCCTACCTCCGTTTCGTGTCCCCAACATACACCAGTTAGATAGCTATTAAGCGCTTGTCTCACGTTAATATTTGTCACCGAGTCTGCCACCAATACCGTATTCCGCACATCGAAATGCAAAATAAGCTTGCGTGAGTCCCTTATCCACGGCCAGCACTTTGCCTGCGGATTCTCACCTGTGGGGTGCTCAAAATCCCGGTTTTGAAAACCATTTTCCATTGGTGTATGCAGGCTAATATTGCCCAAGTTAAGCCTCAACGGTATAATTATCTGTATCTTGTCTCGCCTCAACGATAATATTGCATTACAATTCCACAGCAACGTCGCAGGACAATTGCAGCTATCCAATCTGGTATCAGTAAAAACCAATGTTGTTCATGAACAATGGCTTGTGAAATTGGTCAAGTTTACCTAACCTGCCAACGTCATTTATGCACTATAAAAAAATATATCCTGTACATAACCAGTGGAAAGTCCGTCCTGAATCATGCGTGTTGTGAGTTGTTCAGACTTGCACCCATATAGTGTCTAATACATAGCACAAATACATGTATGTTGGCCGAATGTTATGCACTGGTCAAACAAACAAAAGTTAAGCCGTTTGGTTGGTTGATCACACAATATTAGTCGAGGCAGTAATTCTGCGCTGGTTGACACAATCTGCATGTCTAAATATAAACCCTTTTAACGCCGTTATACACCGTCATACACCTGTAGATCGATAAGAAAACGACAGCACAAATATGTATGTTGTCTCATCTCCATGGTGCCAGAATTGTTGATCACCCAGCATGCACCATGCGTGCACGTGTCCATTGATTGTTGCTGCGAGAAAATGTATCTTATTTGTAGGCTGCAAATTATATAACATATTCGTCACTGTCTGTTAGCAATTTGGTCCCTGCGAGTGCGAAGCTCTGTGTTAAGATTCATCGAATCCCAGACTTTGATTGAAACGATACGTTTTAATGTGAACAATAGTCTGCTTTCATTACTTTGTCGTTGAGCAGTAAGTTAAGATTAAGAGCGATTGGCAAATATCCCATGCCCACCTGACTATGCTGATGTGGCAGTACTGGAGGGCGGGCAATCTATTGACGGAGTAATCATTATTGAGTGCTTTTTTATAATTAATTCACAATGAGATATTAATATTACAGGGCGTGAATGGTTGGGTTGGGGGTCATAATGATTGACAACATGTAAAGCGTGGTTTTCAATCAAGGCACAAGGTTTGCCAATTGAGACCGGTAACACTGAATGATTGATGATACTGATACACTGACATTTGTCGTACTATTTCGGAATATTTTTCTTTCTTTCTTTTTCTATTGCTTTCTTTTCTGTTCTTTCTTTCGATCTTTCTTTCTTTCTTTCTTTCTTTCTTTCTTTCTTTCTTTCTTTTTTTCTTTCTTTTCTTTTCTGTTCTTTCTTTCTTTTCCTTTCTTTTTCTTTTTCTTTTTCTTTCTTTCTTTCTTACTTTCTGTCTTTCTGCCTTCCTTCCTTCCTGTCTGCCTTCCTTCCTTTCTTTCTCTTTCTTTCTTCCTTCCTTTCTTTCTTTCTTTCTTTCTTTCTTTCTTTCTTTCTTTCTTTCTTTCTTTCTTTCTTTCTTTCTTTCTTTCTTCCTGGATTTTATCAGATACTGCAATAATCTCATGCACCCCTTACACCCAGCACCTCCGTTGTGTTACGTACAGAAACAAAGTGTAAAATATGCAAAATATAAATATGTTAAAAATTATGCACGACGAAATAGCATTATTGTTATCAATATATTTATTTCATATTAGATAGCCTTATGGTACATATAGCACTAATACAGAATCTCCAGACAGAAAAATGACAAACAATAATTATAAAACGCACAGGACAAACAATCTAATTGCATTTAAGACAAGTGCGGACAAAGTAAATGATCGGAACATTACTTTTCAAAACTTGAATCGTTTTGTTTCTAGAATATATGTTTGAACGGCACAACAATTTGGTGTTTGTATCATCATTCAGTGATTCACTACCTGATAAAAGAATATTTATTAATGTGTTGCTAGCAGCATGTAAAATCAATTTTGAAATTTACACCAGGGGAAAACAGAGTCAATGATTTTTCTCTGGGCAGCATGGTGTGGACAAAAAAAAGGGGGAAACTTTGCAGCATTTTCGACTGGCGAGAGGGGGGAGGGGAGCAGATGCATCATGGGAGATATATGATGCTTGGTATGACTTTATATTTGGATATGGCATATACTGGCAAATCGCTGACCAGGGGAATGGTACTGGGTATTTTGTCCACTGATAGCAACGCTGATTTGAAAAAAAAATAAAGAGTGATAGAATTCCTTATGTCAGATTGGAGATTATTCCATACGTTTATAATATCGGGAAAAGAAGAATTTCCATAGCGGTTTGTTAACTTGAATTGGTGTGCTTCACATCTGTTTAGGACAAAAGAGTGGATACTGGTCTTGTATTGAGCAGCAGAATAGAATAGCCTACATGTATTTTTTCCCTTATTCTCCTTTTTTCAGTTTCTTTTCAAGTGTTTAACCTTACCGAATGTTTTTGCAATATTTGAAAAGCAGACTCCGGTAACGTGACGGGAATTGCGACTTTGTGTGACTGCAAACAGTGTGACATTTATGAACATGTCAAAAACTAATTTGGAAGTTAGTGCGATTTCTTGACTATTGCAGGGAGTTGCCAGCTCCCTGATTATTGATAGCAGTATTTGAGTAATGCCATTAAGCTACACACGCACCTCGATAACAGGTAAGCCTACTTGCATATTTGACGAACTTTCCCTAACGATATTTTGAAACTCTTTGCAATTTTCTTTATTAGTGCAGATATAAATGGCACTTTGGAACATTTGTGCACTAATTATTGTGTAAAAAAAAAGAAAAGGGGGGGGGATTACAGTATATTTCTAGCAATCGCAGATGACACATGGAGATTCAGCTGCACCAGGGTCGACAATGACGTCCAGGGAGACTGAGGCCAGCCAACACAACACAACCATTGTCCTCTTTCTTTCTTTCTTTCTTTCTTTCTTTCTTTCTTTCTTTCTTTCTTTCTTTCTTTCTTTCTTTGAAATTCTTTCTTTCTTTCCCAAAAGATTTGTGCGACATTTTTTGAAGACTATTATGCACAGATACTCTAAACCTGATACGATTATGCTTCCACACATAAAGTCTGGCTTTGTATGAAGAAGGGCGATAGTTTTGAAGATTACGCATGTTAAGGCCATTAAAAATAAACATTGAATATTTCAAAACTATAATAGGTAGAGGTACTGTTCCAACTTCAATTCGTAGATTTGCGCAGTAAGCGCATCCAATAAGCCACAAACTAAAGTTGTAAAATTATAAATTATGCACTTGAATAAATAACTTTTGAATATCTTCAAAATTATTATAAGTAGAGGTATCATTCCATCTTCAATTCATCGGATTTAGGCGCATCCAGTGAACCATGAATAAAAGTTGTAAAATGAGTTTTATTCCTGTTATTGGGACTTGAAAAAAATTAATGTTGGTGCCATTCTCAACGTAGGTTTGTCCAGAGCGAAGCTGTCAGACGTCACTCATAGTAGAATCTCAGAATAGTATGTGGTCCTATCAGTGAAGTTGAAATCATTCAAATAAGGAGCAACAATAGCAGACTTGTGCACATTGTGAAAGACCAGATATACAACAGACCATGATTTGTCATCAACAGTCAATTACATGTATATGTGCATCCCTGGGGTTTATTGTTTACACTCATGACAGACACTTTTGTATTACCATATGGTGACTACATTCTCATCAATCCACACTGTACTGTCAACAATGACCCATAAATGAATCAAAGATGCAATAAAATGTGTACTGGAACTAGCTGGAGTTTTTCACTACATGATCAAATTTTGTTTGTTAGCTGACGCTTGACATTCTGTTTTATCAAGATTTTTTTGTTTGTTTGGCATTCCCTTTTTACCCGCAGAATTTTTTCATGCCAAAATAATTTTGCTTCAGTGTTTTTTCAAAGCTTTATCTACATAGCTTTTCCAATTTCAATTTGAATGTACAAGGCAACAACTTTCCTCTGTAGGCACGCATATGTGCCTTGAAACAAATCTTTTTTCAAGTTTAAAACTGTGTCGGAATGACTTATCCGGATATCCTACTTTCGAACATTTAATCGTATACATGTAGAACATTTTCACGTCAAGTCAGTTTATTTATATTTATACTAACTACTACTAATGGACAAAGTTCGCGGTCAACGATGGGTCAATACAGTATGATATGCAACAATGAAGCCTCCAATCCGGAATATAGCTAATCCTGGACATTTTTATGGATATAACCTGCTTTTGAACTTTTTTCTTTAATTACATGGACGTTTAGAATAATATGTGGCCAAGTTCATCATCAACCTGGACGCAGCATTTGGTCTAAAAGCAACAGGGCAAAGCACGTTTGACTAGCAGCCCTGGTTACCAAAGCATTTGGTATTGTAAGTTCTTTAGGTATTATGAAATATATTTTGGTAAGAATTAAACCAAAGTTCTCTGTCATTTGTTATTGCCAATGCAAACCAGCGTCTTTATAAAGGCGACAAGCGTGGAGGGGTGACAGGCGAGTGCATGCCATAGTGTAAGTGAGAACGTCATTGAGCAGCGCAGTTAACAATTTAATTTCATGGTATTACTTTATATTTTTATATCTGGCGTGAGTCTACAGGTAAGTGTTTGAAATCAAAGCAAAGTTCCTTATCAAAGAAGTTGATTTCCTGGAATTTTCGGTTTGCAATGCATGCGAGCATTGAGGTGCAGATCAATAACAGATTTAGCTGCTTTTATTCGTAAAGATATGATTGGTTTTGTAATTCAGAGTGCCTTACAAAATTATTGAAGAAAATTGAGATGGATAAGGCATGGGAAAAGGAACCGACGAGACGTGTCTTGCAATCAAGAAACCTTAGAAGATAGAAATATCATTGTAAATCATAAGTGCAATAAAACCTCCGTAACCGAACACCTGTATAAACTGAACACCCCCTTATACAGAACATTTCCCCCCTTATACTTCCATTCTAAGCAAACATCCCTATACTGAACACTTTTCTCTGTACCGAACAAGGACACCCCAAATGAACACAATTTTTGCCAAAAAAAACCCCATATAGTGAACACACATTCAGTACTTTTTTGTGTATTTGCCCTGAGTATTTACTGATACGGCTGAAACTAAACACATAAACTTCAAAAGACAGGCTTAATTACTTATACCACAGACAAGCAGTTGAATATCCGTTGTCTCTTCTATAGATGGCAACAACAGGCTGCACGTGTCAATGTTACTTTAATAACACCTTGCTCCTGTCCTCACTGGCATAATAGGACTAGTTTCCTGTGTTTTCTTCAACCAAAAAACTCAACCATTATATTTTTGTCACCAAAGCCAGGGGTTTTAATTTCAAGGTGTACCAGTAGAGTGAAGTGAGCACCAGCTCTGCTAAAATAAGGCGCAAGTTCATAATCATGTTATATTAGCAGTGCCGTTACTCTTTTGACACATTAAGACTGACTTTTTAAACATCACCATTGTGATTTATTTTTAACATTATGTACCAACTATTAGTTCTTGAAGTACGTTCTAACTGACGCCATATCATCACATCCTTGTGCCCTCTCTTCACACATACATCCAAACCCATGGCCACCAACGGACGATTTGCAGAAAGCCTTCTCTGTCATGCTAATGTTCGTAGTATCGAAACCGAAGGCAAACTCGACGAAGTTCATATCCTGCCTGAGGCGGAAAATCTCGATGCAGCTACACTTTCTGAAACTTGGCTTGACAGTAGTTTCTCTGATGCATTATTGTCTTTAGATGGATTTTAGCCACCACTTCGTAAAGATCGTGCATCTGGTTCCGGGGGGTGGAGTTGCGGTTTATGTCAGAAACCATTTCCTCTTTCCAGACGTCCTGAACTCGAATCCTCCCACAGTGAGTGTATCTGGATTGAAATCACCGTGACAAATGGCAAAGTACTCCTTGGCGTATATTATCCCCCCCCCCCCCGCCAATCTGTAGAGGACAGAGACTTATTCATGGATGTTTAGCTATCTCTATTTCAACTGCACTTGAACTCAATCCCCACATTTTGATTCTGGCTGGCGACTTCAATGATCGATGTAATTCCTGGGACTCCACTCACACTGACAGTGAACTTGGCCAGCGCCTGTTTGACCACGTTGCACAGAATAACTTGCACCATGCAGTTGATATCAGGACCTACACGCGTTTCTGAATACGCAGAAAGTTTACTTGATCTTATGATTACCGACTCCCCTGGCTTTATTCTGAATTCTGGCATACTCCCACCTATCTCGAACTCTGATCATGCTGTAATCTATTGCTCCTTCTCCATCCTAAGCCAAAGAGATCGACCCTTTAAACGTACTGTATGGGACTACAAGCGTGCCATCTTTTAATGACCTAAACGCAACCATACAATATGCACTTTGGGACACATGCAGGTTTCGCTGTCTCTGACTCCATCGATGACGTTATATGCTACTGGTCTGACGTTTTCATAGATACTTGTAAAGAATTTATCCCATCCCGTGAAATAACTATCAGTCCTAAAGACAAACCGTGGATTAATAATAACATCAAGAGACTCATCAGACAGCGCGCCGTGCATGGGAAAGATACAACGGCTCACGCTTCAACCCCGTCCCTATACCCTTCCCTTAGCTTACAAAATTGAACGCTTCTTCCAATTTTATAAATGTAAACGCAATAAAGAAGTCAATCCGTTTGTATTTTGAAAAAAAAAATAGTTCTGAGCTTGACTCAAAAGAGATAAATCATAAAAAGTGGTGGACCCTCAGTAAATCAATACTTGCATGGTAACAAACTCCACTAATCAATTCCTCCACACATTGACAATGGAGGGGTTATATCCAACCACATTGAAAAGTGCGAAACCTTTAACATCTATTTTGCGAACCAATGTAAGCTCTCACCCCAAAAAACCCCTTACCCTACCCGACTTTGCTTTCAGAACCGACGCTCTCCTGCGTGTGTTTCTTTTCGAACCTGCACAGGTTGAAAAGGTCATGCGATGCCTAAAAACTAGTTCGGCTTCTGGACCTGATAATACAGGATACACTCTACTAAAGAAAACTGCCTCTGGAATCACCCATCCTCTTACAAAAATGTTTAATCACTCTCTAAAATGCTCCCACTTTCCGCAACCGTGGAAAAATCTAATGTTTGCCCGGTCTCTACGAAAAACAACGAACAGTCCAAGGAAAATTATTGATCCACCTCTCTGTTTTGTAACGTCTCAAAGGTCTTTGAGCTACTTACTTACAATGTTCTTTATGAGTACCTCATCACAAATAATTTACTTACCCCCCAAAATTATGGCTTTAAAGCAAACGACTCTACCATCAACCAGCTCGTATGCACTCTCCATTATATTTACAATGGACTTGAACTTGGCAACGAAGCTCGTATTGTATTTCTTGATATATCTAAGGCGTTTTACCGTGTCTGGGATGAGGGTCTCCCATTCAAATTGAAACAACTCGGCTTCACAAACCCTGTCGTGGACTTCCTAAACAGTTATCTGCCAAACCACTTCGAACGCACGACTCTTTGCGGTCAAACTTCCACTGGGCTCGCAGTGGAAGCTGGCGTGCAACAAAGCTCCATACTACGCCCTCTATTGTTCTTGGTCTTTATAAATGACACTACTGACTAGATAGCCTGTGAAATCGAGCTTTCCGCTGACGACACCATTGTATTGGAAATCGTAAATAATCCCACTACGTCTGCTGACTTAACACGGACTTTTATAAGATCTACTTCTGGGGCAAATTTTGGCGCGTCACCTTCAACGCGATTGGTTTGGTTTAAACGTATTTTATTTCCAAAAGAAAAACAATTGGGAAGAAGGGCAAAGCCCTATATTAATCCCTCTTGTGGAGAAAAGACGGAAACACAGGACTGACTTGACAGCACAACTCCAATGAACCACCGTTCATCAAGTCCAAGGGGACTTGATGAGCAGCGTGGTGGGAGAAACAAACGAAAGGATAGACGCCACCAGAACAAACACAGATAGCGGGGCTCATAAAGTTGTCAATATTGCCAGTATATATTATTAATATACCTTTTCGAATTATCGATATGAGTGATTAAGTTACAGTTTCACCTTGGAATCGTTTACTTTTTTCAATAAACTCTTGAACAGATAAAAATATAATAATATTGTCCTCGAGACTGCAAGAAGCACTGCCAAACAAAATTGTGTTAATAGAAAATGGAGCCAAACGACCAATGGTTGTATGTAATACATCTCGAGCGACAATGTAGTTTGGACAGGTGAGAAAGTAGTGCCAGATACTCTCGGTGGTGGCGCCACATGAACAAGCTGCTGAATCTTTTACACCAATCTTAAAAAGATGTTCGTTCAATTGGCTGCGGCCCATACGCAAACGAGAATGTAAAATAGACAGATATCTTTTGCCTACATTAAAAAGTTCGGGAAATATAACAGAAAACTGTCTGGGAGTTGAAATTTTCTTCTTAAATTGGAACAAAGTTGGAAGATTTCTAGTTTCCGATGGGAGAAGGTTCCACAACGTGATAGCAGAAGGGAAAAAGGAGTTTTCGAATAAAACTGTTCTACAATTGAAAGAGGGTAAGTCTGAGCGTCTGCTTTGATCGAGTCGTGCCCTAGTATTACGGTGGAATATTGGAATATTGGGGAGAAAAGAGTACAAATAGCTAGGGGTTAATTTATGAACTATTTTATACATCATGATTTGTTTGGATCTTTCTCTTCGTTTGGACAGGGTCTCCCAGCCAGTTTCTTCGTATAGCTTTTCTATAGGGGTGGTTTTCATTGCTCCTGTCACGATGGGGCCGCAGTCATTTGAATGTCTTCCAAAAGTTTTGCATCATCCTGCGTGCAGCCATCCCAGACTACGTTTCCATACTCTAAAATAGGTCGAATGAAGGAGGTATAAATCGTTTCTAGTGTGTCCCGGTCAAGGCGATACTGTAGAGTTTTCAGAATGTTTACTTGTTTACAGGCTTTAGTTGCAACTTGTTTAACATGTTCATTCCATTTTAGATCTGATCTTAACGAAAGACCCAGATGCTTGTGCTCTAAAACATTCTCTAATTGGTGACCTTGGAAAATCAATGGAGGGTGATCAGGGGATTTCTTTTTAAAGAGACGAGCATGGTGTCTGTTTTAACAGCATTAAAGGATATAAGCCATTCCCTAGACCATTCGTCCAGGGAGGCCAGATCATCGTTCATGACAGTAGCAGCATGAACAGGATCTTCAATAGTAAGATAAAGGGACGTATCATCCGCAAAAAGTTTGACTTCTGAATTTACAACGTTGACTATATCATTAATATAAATCAAAAAGAGTAGAGGACCTAATACAGATCCTTGAGGCACACCAGCACTTATAGTTCCCCAGCTAGAGGATTGACCATTTAAAACGACGCGTTGCTTCCGATTATACAGGTAATCTTCAAACCATGTCAGAAGATTGTCAACGATGCCGTTTTTTTCCATTTTATGAATGAGACCTTTGTGCCAGACTTTATCAAAGGCCTTGCTTATATCTAGGAAAACAATTCTTACTTCTTTTTGCTGATCAATGGCTAAACATAGCTCATGGTATAGGGAAAGTAACTGGTTGACTGTTGAGTCACCAGGAATAAATCCTGACTGGTTTGCTGAAATGAACATATTGTCCCGAAAAAAATTGAACACATGTTTAAAAATTACTTTTTCCATTACTTTTCCTGTACAACTTAAAAGGGATATAGGACGATAGTTATTACACAGGTTCTCGTCTCCCTTTTTGTGTAAAGGAGTCACGTGAGCTTCTTTCCAAATAGAAGGGAACTGTTTCTGATATAGAGATAAATTGAATAGTTTAGTGAGAGGTTGATAAATAATGGGAGCTGCTTCTTTCAAAAGTCTAGTACTAATCCCATCTGGGCCAGTTGCTTTAGTAGTATCAAGACTTTTGAGTATGTCCAGTACTTCACCTTCAGAAATGTTTAAACCTCCGAGTGTATTTAAGGGGTGATCGGGCGGTAGAGGATTGTTAATTGAAGATGAGTCAAGAGTGCTTTGACTCAAGAAAAACGAGTTGAAGATTTCTGCTTTAGAAGCGTTGTCGGTGACGTGTTTGCCATCACGTAGTAAAGAAGGAATATTCTGACGATGATTTCGATTCAAAAAATGTTTAACAGTTTTCCACCACGCTTTATGTTTGTTTTTAGAATTTTTCAAGGAGTTATTTAATTTATTATGATGTCGATCCTCAGCTTCACGGAGATGTTCCTGATACAGGTTACGAAGCCGATTATAAGTGGCCCAAAGTTCGAGACTATTAGGTCCGTGTTTACCATCTTTGGCTTTGGAATATGCGCGCATCACTCTGCGCTTTTCACAGCGCAGATAAGATGTGTACCAAGGTAAATCGTCCGGACGAATGGTAACTTCTTTATTAGGAATACATTGTTTGGCGGCTTGCAAAGCCTTCAGTCCAAAGCAGGCAGCAGGCATTTATATCGTTGGATGGAAAGAAGTTGTCCCAGTCGATTTGACTTAAATATTCTCGGAAATGATTAAAGTTTGCCTGTTCATATAACCATATAAATCTTTTATACACGGGCTCAATTTTGCGTCGAAAACTAATATTGACAGACACTACGCTATGGTCGCAATTAGCAATTGGTGGCAAAACTTTTGATTCAGAAATAAAATTCGGGATGTTAGAAATGACCTGATCTAAACAACGAGACGTATTTTCAGTTATGCGGGTGGGTTCATGAATATGCGGAAAAAAGAAATTAGTATTACAAAAATAGTCAAACTTTTTACCTGGTGCCGTGGAAAAGTCGGCGTTAAGGTCACCTGTTATGATAATATTATGGGTACCGGTAGTTTTTGCTTGGTCGAGACTAGCTTGAAGCTTGTCCCAGAATGAAACAGGGGAGTCGGGTGGCCTGTATACAACTCCTAATAAAAATTTATTATTATGTAATTTAATCTCAGCCCATAATAATTCCAGATCGGGACTTTCCAAGTCTTGACGCCTAGTAGCTATAAACTGCTGAGATACATATAGTGCAACACCACCGCCTAAACCATTAGGGCGGTCCTTCCGCATAATATTATGGTAACCAGATAAAATAAGATCATTGCCTGGAGTATTTGGTGTCAGAAAGGTTTCCGAGAGAGTTATGAGATCATAATATTTAGCAATGTCTGCGCGAATACACCTCATTTTATCTTGAGACAGGCTACGGACATTAATGTGACAGAGGGTAGTATCACAAAACTCATCAGTTGGTCCAGGATTGAGGTGAATGTCTCCGGCTAATAAAATCAGAAGCGGAGAAATGACAAATAAATATACATCAATATTTGAACATTTACGATAAAGGATTGAATTATAAAGGTATAATACGCGATCAACGCGATTAAATCGATAGCTGTTCCCTTCTCTTCTAAAGTTAACAAACCCACTCACCCACCCCTTATCCTGGTCCTAAGATGATCCATAAAATAACTCCTAGTCAGACCTAGCACCTCGTAATATCGGACTCACCTCTAATATTAGCCTGCGTAACATGCTCAACATTAGACAGGTTAAATTTACAACTAAACAATACGGAGACTCCTTTTCCCACCTAGTATTGTCCGTTGGAACAACTTACCACTCGATATCAGAGGGTCCGGGTCACTTGATATCTTCCAATCTAAATTAAAATGGACTTTATTATCTGTTGACCCCATACCCTCCTACTTTTCATACGGTAAGCGCTTTCCAAATATCTGTCACACTCTCAGTTGCGCCTTGGTTTTTCTCAGCTTAACCCCCATCTCCACAAATTAAATATAGTCCAATCACCTGCCTGCTCATGCTCCAACCAAAATGAAGACATTTATTACTTTTTCCTGACTTGTCCTGAATTCTTAGTGCTTAGGCAAGCTTTACTGGATACGGTGTGTCACATCCTAGCACCCGGTGTGCATCCAATTCTCTTAGTTCACTAAGCTAGTGACATACTCATATAATACTTCAAACAAGGCAACTCAGAACTCAGTGATGATGTTAATTGCCAAATATTTCAAGCTGTGCAGAGCTGCATGGTGAAAACGAGATGCTTTGAATTTTAAGCCATTTCTTGTGTATTATATCGATATGTTGGATTATTTTTCAGCTGTCAACGTTTCAAATTTGTTCTTGATTCAATTGTATCGAATATTTATGTCAAACCACATGTCAATTCATAGATTGTATGTCCTGTGCGTATTGTAAATACTTTGTGCGTCATGCTTGTTGTAGAGAGCATCCAGATTAGTTCTTTGTAACTATTTAGGCAATCCATGTGCAATAAATATGTTTAAATTAAATTAAAACTATTTAGTTCATTGCTGCTTTTAGAGACAGCATAACTACATGTTTACAATGTCCAGTAAGGGGAAAGGCTTATCTCTATCTGAAAAACTTCAAGTCTTACAGGCTTGTACAACAGGGGAACTTCCCTAAACCGAACACCTCCCTATACCAAACACTTTTGATAGGCCACAAGGGCGTTCGGTATAGGGAGGTTTTACAGTACATATAACTGGCTTCTCCACATCAGATGAATATTAAGCAAAAGTTGTTGCAATTGCTTTTTTGGAGAGGCAGATCATTTTTTTTTTTATTTTCAACTTTTGAATATTCTCCAATGGAAAACAAAAAAAAACAAAAAAAACAAAAAACTATGCAGTGGCATGCTGGGAAGCCAAGGCACATGTCAGCAGCTCGCACAGTGCTATTAGATTAACCGGTTTAAAGTGGAAAGAAGCAAGACATATTTCTCAAAGTGGCCGACTTAAGAGCGGAATGAACAGTATCTTTACAGAGGCATTTGTCTTGAATAACTTTGACCACTTTCAAAATTTACCGAAAGCTAAATTTTTGAACTGTGACAAAAAGGATTTGGAACAAGGTAGAGTATTACCTGATGACCAGGGAAGTTACACAAGCAGAGAGTGGCTGGAGCCAAACTTGTTTCTGTGTGCAAGGTTGAATTTGTATCTCTTTGTCCAGAACCACTTTCCAGTAGTCATTACCCTATTCCACAGTCCGAACTCTTTACTTTCCATAAGCTAACCTGTCACTATCTAACCTATATGGAAGTACTATCGTCCACGTTCTAGTCCTTGCCTTGGGATTTCTCTAGGCAAGGATGTGAAACATCCAAATGTAAAAGTGTACCTTGCTGTGTCAGAAGTCATATCTGCCCAGTGCATTACAGGTACAGGGGCAGGCGGACTTTGGAGAAGATATACAGAAAACCAAATTGTGAGAGCCAAGCTATTAACTACAGGGTTGTCAATCAATGGTAACTAAGTGATTCAAATCTTTCAGACCTCAGAGGGTAGGTCTGCGATTGGTAATACATGTAATGTTCCACTGTCAGATAGTTATACAATAATCCTGACTGGTCAGACACAAGCAGGACTAGGAGGCGACCTCCCCAATAGGAGGTATTCATATCAACTGAGATCCTGTGCTGGTGCAGCCAGGAACTTGTCAGGAAGGAGGGCACATCCATGTATTGAGCATGACTGAAAAGCTTCTATGATAAAAGAAACAGCTCCAGAAACGCAAAAGTTCAAGAAAAAATATTAACTAAGATTAAAATCATTCAAGATGCCAAACACAGAAAATTTCACCTGTTTGGTAGAACAAGTATTATTTCTGGATGGTAAAGTGATATAATTGGTACATGGGGCCTTGAATCATGGCTGAAGCATAGTTCCGTTGCCAATATACAGGCGCAATATTTAACAGGGGCCAGTGCAACCAAAGCAAAACTAGAAAAGGAGATTTGCTTCAAAGCAAATCTGTCTGTGCTTCAAAAGTTGTAAATATTGAATGCTAAAACTTTTGTCCTTTGGTACTTCACATTCCATTAAGTTTATGACGAAATGAAAATTAATTTCAAAGTCCAAATGACCTTGACCTTTACAGGTCACATGTAAATTACAAAAATGTTCCGTGTTGCAATAGCTACAATTTGAGCCCAACTTGACTGAAATTGGATTAAAATTGACCAAGTTATGGTAAGATGAAAATTCAAATACCCAAATGACCCTGACTTTTGACCTTTAGAGGTCAAATGTGAATTTCAAAAAGATATAACGTTTCAATATCCCTTTTTAAAGCCCAACATGAACCAAATCAAATAAAACTTAACCAAGTTATGGCTAGATAAAAATTTCAAACAGCCAAATAGCCTTGACCTTTGACCTTTGGAGATCACACGTAAATGACAAAAATGTGCGGTGTTACAATCTACAATTTGAGCCCAACATGATTAAAATCCGATAAAACTTGACCACGTTTAGAGGTCACATGCAAATTACAAAAATGTGCAGTGTTACGAAAAATGAATTGAAATTGGGTTGGTTACCTGCACCTATAATAGTTTGGGAGATATTCAAGACTTAAATTTTTTAATGGGCCTAATTTGCATAATTTTCAAAACAGTTGCACCTCTTTACAAAAACTCAAGACTCCACGTATGGAAGTATAATCATGCCAAGTTTGACGTTTCTACGTATAATAGTTTTAAAATGAAATGTTGCATAAATTTGCCTTTAAAAAAAGAAAGAATTCCGAGAAAAACAATATGTCTGTGTTTTCGCACACAGACATAATAAAAACCTGTAATAAGTGCCTAATGGAAGGTCCCAATGACTGGGTTTGTGCTTACAGCAAGGAGGCAGGAGATCAAAAATCAACCTGCCGTCAAGGGAATAACAATAAAATAAATGAAAGGAAAAACTAGAAAAGATGATTTACTGCATAGCAAATCGCAAATCAGTGTGTGGGTCTTGAAAGCTTATTGGAGTAACAATGTACAATTGGTATTTCAGAACTACAGTGTATTATCGGTACGACAATATACAATGGGTATTTCAAGTACAGCAGTGTATGATCTGTACGACAGTGTTATAACAGTGCATAATCAGGGGCGGATCCAGAAAATTTTCACGGGGGTGCTGAAATGTAGGACTCCATGACTGGCAAAGCACTTATGCCACCTCGTTCAACCAAACAGCATTTTCACTTTAAGATGCATACTGTTTAATTTTCCATCACGCTGTGCATGGTAGATATGACAGCTGCCATCAACTATTAACAGACAATATTAGGCTGTGTGCTGCTTTTTACTATAGTTAAGTTGAATATTTTAAGTTTGTCCTAGTCAATGTTCTCAGGGAAGGCCCATGGTGGTGGTTAGTGCTCGGATTTCAACACCTTTGTACATCAGGCTTCTTTTAGTTAGCAATATTTTTCCTACTTGATTAGGTGCTTTGAAGGGAATGAAATCCAATTTAACACATTGTTACTTGTCCTTAAGTTTGCTGAATTATTAATTTACCATCTTAATCAAATTTTGGATTTTATAGACCCCAGTTAGGTCGTGCTTACCCCTTATTGACATGTTTGGTGCCACACGCATTGTGGGTAATAGACCATATATTGCAGATTTCGCCAGCCAGGAAATTTTGTAGTCTCGGGATATGCCTAAAGTTTTGGTGGACATCGTGATCAGAGCACCATTGTATGATGCATCCGGCCAGCTCCGTCCACCTTCGGGAGCATAATCTGCCTTGCCAGCTGAGGTAGGAGATCGTTGTCCTGTTGTCGCACATTACGTGCCTAAAGTCAACTGAGCTAAAATAAACCATGCTTTATCTCACCGATTTGTTTCAATTATACCTGAGAAACTTGTCAGTTAACTCGCAGGGCCTTTCACTGAACTTTTACGATACACTTTACAGTGTTCCTGTTTAATCCACAATGTTTGCTTTTAATTGATGCACCCGCAATATTCATACACAGTGAAACCTGTCAATTGCGGACACCATTGGGACCGAACAAAAATGTCCACAATAGACAGGCGTCCACATTAGGCAGTGGCTGAACTTGTGCGACTTCTAGGGAAAAAATCATGGACATATTAACGAGATGACATTAATAGGTCAATGGCAAAATGAACATATACATGTGCATATATATATATATATATATATATATATATATATATATATATATATATATATATATATATATATATATATATTTATATATAAATATATATATATATGTGTATGTACATATATATATGTATATATGTATATATATACATATATATATATTTATATATAAATATATATATGTGTATGTACATATATATATGTATATATGTATATATATATTATTATTATTATTATTTTATTGAACCTCCGCGAACGGAGAAATAAAAGTACATTGAAGTGACTACATCGAGATGATAAAGACAGATAAAATACACCATGCAGAAAGTAAAGTAAATACTGAAGTATGTAAAATGAGAGATACAAAACAGTCAAAGGGTACAAAACCAACATAGCTAATGCCATGCCACTGCATGGGGGAAAATTACCATAGTACATATAAATAAAATGACTTAATAACACTCGGTAAAACATCGAAACTATGCAAATAAAAATTTAAAAAAATAAAACAAATGAATCAATTATGTGATGTGGGTCCGCACAGAGGTTCTGCCGCTACCGCTGCCCCCCTCTGACGACCCCAGGAGCACCTAGTCATGATATTGATATCATTTTATATTATCCAGTCCATGTTCCGGGAAATAAAAGTAAGGTACGTCAATATATATACATATATATATATATATATATATATATATATATATATATATATATATATATATATATATATATATATATATATATATATATATATATACATATATATATACATATACACACATACATATGCATATACACATACACATACATACACACATTCATACACCTACACATACACATACACATACATATATAAACCACCTGAGTATAGAATACAGTACACCTTATGGTCAGTAACGCACTATATCATGAAAGTAGTAGTGACCATAAATGGAACCATTGCATGTTTTCCAGTCCATGACTTAACATAATTCTCAGATAAACTACATATGGTCAGAAATGCATGTGAAGTGAACAGTGACAATTAATGAATTATCTTGAGCTGCTCCACTGGCCAAATGTTCAGAAACATCTGGTCAGTAGAACAGCCAAAACATGTTCTTCAGCCCATGGCTTTATAAAATTCTCATGGTGCACAAGATATCTGAGTGAGTCCACAGTGCCGTCACCGGGCACATAATGAGGGACTCGGAAGCGGAAATCGGAAAAAGCAACATTAACAGGGGAGTAGCCAAGTTTTAAGACTCGATCAACAATGGAGTCTTTATTTCTCTTGCCAAGAACAATATATTCTGCAAGTAAATGGGAGTATAGTGTTGTTAAGGGAGACTGGGTTTTAAAACACCGATTGAGTAAGGATAAAGTTTTGACAGCAATCTGGTCCGAGACACAGGGAATATCAAGGGATTTTAATAGAGAGGTATTATGAGACCGTTTACCAATTCCGACATATCGCTTCACAAGAGTACCCTGAGTGGACTCTAATTTAGACAGTGAACTGTTGGACATTGATAAAGTTTCAAGTCCATAAGTAAGAATTGGTGAACATACGCTTTTCCAAATATGAGTTTTGACTTTAGAGTCTAAACCCGGATACGAGAGACCAGTGTTACAGAGACTGTAATAGTTAAGTCTACACTGTTGAATACGGTGTTCAATATGATCATTACATGTATTTTTACTGTTAAAATATACGCCTAAAATACTAACATCGTCGCTCATGGACATAGACTCACCATCCAAGTATATACGTGGAGGATCACGATACAATTTTGGACCCATAGTCACGAATTTAGATTTATGAGGGTTAAACTTAAACCTCCAGAACTTTGAATACTGAGTACAAATATCAATAGAGTTCTGCAGACCGGACAGGGTACTGCTGAATAAAGTAACATCGTCAGCGTAGGCTAAAACGCTGTAAGAATGATCACCTATACGTAAACCGTTGGATTGCGAGCTGATATCTTGTAACATGTCATCGATAAATATATTAAAGAGGTAAGGGGACAATACACTACCCTGTCTGACACCTCTTTTAACAGGAAAAGAACGACTGGCATCACCGTTCCATCTAACAGAGGCATGGGAATTAGAATACCATTCATGTAATAGCAGCCAATGGCATTTTGGGAGAACATTAATAAGTTTATACAAGAGCCCGTCATGCCATATACTATCAAAACATTTCTGGGCATCTAACGCACATAGATATACCGGGGAATGCCTGTTGTTGTAGTAAGAAATAACGTCATGAAGGAATGCACAACCGAAGGAAGCGCTTCGCCCTTTACGGAAACCAAGTTGTACATCACTGATGTTGTCCTCAGGGATCATAAATAATTCAACTAGTTTAGCGTGAACAGAGCTCAGCATAATAGGTCTATAGTGTTGAACAGCGTTAGGGTTAAGGGTACTCTTCTTCAGGATAGGAACGATGATGCCAGTCAAGAAAACCTCGGGTACAATACTGAAGGTAAAAATGGCAGAGTACAGGTCAGAAAGACAATCCAATAGCAACTGTGATTTCCCATATATAAGGTGCTCGGCTGTAATACCGTCACACCCAGGAGATGAGTTGGTCTTAAGCCGGCCTATAAAATCAGAAACCATGTCGGAATTTATGTTACAGGACTCCCTGTCACTGCAATGTTGCGTCATTTCCCGGTGTTTATGCTTCACGGAGTCAGAAATGCGCTTATGGTCTGCAGTAAACTCGTCATGTCTATCATCCATGACAGATGTATATAAATATATATATATATATATATATATATATATATATATATATATATATATATATATATATATATATATATATATATATATACATGTGCATGATAATCAAATTGTTTTTCTTGTTGACCACAAGTTCATACTAAGTTTTTAATATCAGGATAAAAAAAGCACAAACATGTAAAAACTGCATGTCATGCCAGAGTTTACCCTCAAATCCCCTTCAAGGGCGCACCCAGGGGGGGCACCTTTTTTCAGCAAAAGGTCCAAGAAAAAAGGTACAGCGCGAATGAAAGAAAAAAGAGAAAAGAAGAGAAAGAAAAAGAAACAAAGTAAGAAGACAAAGAAGGAAAGAAAGAAAGAAAGAAAGAAAGAAAGAAAGAAAATCAAAACACAGCTTTACCTACTAGCGTGACATGATATTTCTTCACCATTACGGTGATTGATGTGGTTGAGCCAAACACAGCAGAACGATTTTCCTATGTGATCATTATAAACTGAGCCAAACTTTTTGGTGGCTAGACCTTACGTTACAGCTTAATAACATTAGCCTCAGTGCATAAAGTAGACGTCCAGTTATTTTGATCAGCAGAATGTTAGAATAGCAGCCTTCATAAGCTACTTCAAGTCTTAGGTGGTGTATCTGTAGCTTTATAGAAGGCAAGCATCTGGTATAAAGTTAAGAAGGTCCAGCTTTCCAAAATTGTTTCAGATCTACATCCAGCGGAAGAATGTCGACGTTCATTGTGAGAAACAGTTCCTTTTGCCCTCATGTTTTCACTTATAGAATTAATTTGCCTCATCTTCAGTTCCCAAAATGACTTAGCGATATTCAAATCCAAATTTATTTTCAAAAGGTCTACAATTTACAATTTGACAAATGGAGGATTATGAGCATAACACCCTTTAGTTTTTAACAATTCAAAGACTGCAATACAAACTCTTAATCATTTACAGCTGTAATGGCCTGAATATCTATGATATAAATCTGAGAAAGGTTAGGATTCGACTTGAGAAAAATTCACTTCTGAAAAAAGGGAAAACAAAATCTGGATGAAAGGATTACCTTTATAATGTACTTCAAAAGGCCTAGTAATATGCTATGCTGATCGATGACCCCACTTCTTCAATTAAAAGACAAAGCTGACATTTGAATTTTTTTTAAATCCACAAGTTTTAACCATAAAAATATTAATTGTTCTGATAATGTATTTGTGCAAGGTGGTAAGTGGCAGTAAAAATTGACATTCAGCTGTTAATAGACACCTATCTCTGCCAGATTTTAACAATACACGTAGTAACACAGATAAAAGACTTGAAAGAACTTAAACTGACGTGAAGAAAACTCCAAAATGTCGTAATAAATTTTTGCTGCTCAATATCAATAAAAAATCTGTCAGTCAGTGCATAAAATGTGTGACATAAAAAAAGATACTTTTTGCTCCTCAATAGCCAACTACCAGCAGAGTGTGAAGTCTGGAAAACCTGCAGAAATTTTCACATTAAACCTCTTCACACATTAGTTTACTTTTACCCATGGTCTGTTACTTGATTCATGAAGAGATTTTGATGTTTTAAGGTTCCATTGTATTTCAGTTTGACACTTTGAATATAACCTACAATCTAACTTCCCAGCAAGCACAGTTTCCTTAGAACCCTTTTGTTTTGTATTTCTCAATATATATATATATATATATATATCAAGCATAAAAAATTCAACATTTGGGTCTAACATACACCAATATAAAAAAATAGATACCTTAAAGATTGGGAACTGTACAATTGTTGATTTACATCAGATACGAAGATGAAAAAAAAATAAGAAAAAATCAAGAGGACTATGACAGTCCTGTGTTCAGCTGACCCTATATGCCTACCATGACCATTTGAACAAACCTAACTGAGACTTAGCCAAGGCACATCCCCACCAAGTTTCAAGTCAATCTGCTTTATGGTTTTTGAAAACAATTTATATAAGTGTGAATATCCATTGTAATCCCCATTTTTCCATATGAGAGTTCCTCTGTGATAGCAGGGCACTTTGGTCAGCGGTGTCAGAGAAGAAGATTAGCGGTCATATGTAAATTACAAAAAAGTTCAGTGTTACAAACCTATGAATTGAAGTTGGATTGGCACCTGTATTCGTAATAGTTTTAAATATATTCAAGATATAAATTTTAAATTGGCCTGAATTTTGATTAATTTTCAAAACCGCCAAGCCTCTTTACGAAAAGTCAAAGCTTCATGTATGCAGGTATAATCATGCCAATTTTGGACTTTCTATGTGCAATAGTTTTCAAATAAAATGTCGGAAAATTTTTGCCTGGAAAGACAGACAGACAGACAGACAGAAAGAAAGAAAGAAAGAAAGAAAGAAAGAAAGAAAGAAAGAAAGAAAGAAAGAAAGAAAGAAACAGAGAGAGAAAAAAGAATTGCCAAAAGAAAAAAACAAACAAACAAACACTATAGCTGTGTGTCACAGGGACATAATTCTTATAAAAACAGTATGTTGGAACACAGACACAACTAGGCCAGTAGGTATTAAGTAGGTAAAATACAATGTCATAGCGAGCCCTTTTACGGGGACTACCAAGCTGCGGCAATGAAGCGTACCACATTGTGCAGCTATCATGGTGACCAACATCGTCTCCAGTTGTACCAGGAAGAGTGAAGGATTTCAGTTTCCCACATGCCCCTTTTAATACGAATGTACCCATCTCTCACAGAAAAACAGATCTATTACAAATCAATAGAACTTTGTATCCCGATGGCAATTTTTTTCCTTATTTATTGATAAATTTTCTGTGTTTTGTCATGGCTTTGTGAATATTAGTGTCAAATAACTAACTTATTGGATGAGTCTTGTGGACCACTAGTTTCGTCAGTTAATTACAGCTCCCATCAACTGTGGTGGGAATGTAGTCTGACGCAGTCTCCACAATCGTGTGCAATTATTAGACACAACTTTTACGCGGATCGATGCACTTAAGCGGAATCTTAGTAAATGTGGTTCACTAAGACAGGTATATATAGGCCACTCCGAGTCAAATCCACATACTATGGGCTCAAAATTAAACTATCAGCTCAGCTCATCACAGGACCCCTCAATCTGTACTTGAGGCTCGGTCGCACTCACGTTGGGACTTTTATTATGGTAAATGTATCGAAACATTTGTGGGTGAACATATGTAGGGACCTGCTATAACGTTAACATGCCACTGATACAGCCAAACATTCACCCCATTGTGACTTGCAAACACATCTTTTTGTTCAGTATCAAAACTGTCTGTGGATCGAAACATAGACTGTACCAAAGATACGAACGCAGAAGTACCGTATTTGGGCCCACTCGTCAACACCTTGAGAAATAAAAACCCTGTATTTCTGTCCAGACAACTTGAATGGCTCTTGTTCTAATACCGTACATTGCTGCAACAGAGTTGCTGTTGGAGTAATTTTGTCCGAAAAGTGATGTTTTGTTTTCTCGGCTCTGCTTCAACACTTTACTGTCTGTAAGTAATGGTATTGTAATCCTTCTATCTACCACGAAAAATGGAGCAAGTGGCGGTAGGATTTGCCATGCACTGCATCGTGGGAACGTCTACCGGGTGTATCGATTATGTATTTAAAGTTTTTTTTTTTTTTTTTTTTATTAAAGTGGATGCTTATTTCAATCGAGAACATTTCTTGATGTTTATACTTTTATTTGAAAACTTAAGAATATTAAACTGAAACATCAACAAATTACACCTTACTTCGCAATTCAGCATAATTTTACGATATCTTTCCTGCAACAAATTTAGAAGTGATCGACATGTTAAATGCGTAATACCTTGTTTTTCCAGTCATGCTTCGACGCATGACAAATACACTTATATATACGTGAAGAGTTTTCTTTTTTTTTCTTCTTTTTTTTTTTGTTTTTTGTTCTTTGTTTTTTGTTTTTTGTTTTTTTTTTTTGTTTGGTTTTTTTGTTTTGTTTTTTTGTTTTGTTTTTTTGTTTTGTTTTTTGTTTTTGTTTGTTTGTTTGTTTCGTTTTGTTTTGTTTTCTTGTTTTTGTTTTTTGTTTGTTGTTTTTTTGTTTTTGTTTTTGTTTTGCTTTTTACTGTTTTCGAAACTCAAAGTATCCCTGTCAGAATGATCAGCGAAAATAAATGATCTTGTTTGCGAGTGTGCCTGTTTTAAAGTCTGTTTTGTGTGCTTGTTATTCGTGCATTTACCTTAATTTATTATCAGTTCTACCTGTCAAATATACTGCGCAGTAAATATGGACAACAGAAGAAATGGTTTTACTTTCAGTGCCCAGTTGTAAGACACTGTTATGTTGGCAATGCCTGTGCACTATAGGGGGCTCTTTCGGCTGTAACGTTGACGAACATAATTACGAAACTGAGTGTATGGGTCGCTCCTTCTTTGGGCCCCAGAGACAAACATCTCCGCATTTTGCTTTAAAAGTATTGTCTGGGTCGCCACTTATGACGGAGAATTGATGCAATATGCATGTATCAAAACAAGGCACCGGTGATGAACCAATACTGATAAAGAAAATAAACTGTTTGAAATAAAATAATGAGCTGATGAAAAAATGACCCTTTGTCATGTCCCCTATATGGGTTCCGGTTTTGTTTGTTTGTTTGTTTTTAAGCCTTATACATGCATGCCTTTATAGCATAGAATTCTTACAAGTCTTGCCGGCCAAGCATGTCTCACCGGCAGCCTGTTGGCCTTACCTGCCTAGCCTCAACGTATTTGGTTTAAACATATTTCATTTGGCCGACAGGCTCACCAGCCTATATTAGGGCTTCTTGTACATTTACAACTAGACAACACACACACACACACACACACACACACACACACACACACACACACACACATACATATATATATATATATATATATATATATATATATATATATATATATATATATATATATATATATATATATATATATATATATATATATATATATATGTATTGTTCGGAACGAGTGGGACTCGAACCTGCAACCTTTGGCACCAGTCGCCTAGCTGAAATGGGAAACGCACATATCCACTCGACCAAATCCCCATTCCTAAAAAGAATGGTTCAATGGAGGTAATATATCCTCGTTTTGTCTTTTAGCAGTTCCTCCTTCTTTGATTCCAAATAAAACAGTTTTCATGTTAATAGTACCAAAAGTGATAATTTCACATGGTAGTTCCTTTCTTGGTATATCATATTTGTTACATTCAAAGAAAAAGTGACGAACAGTCTCCCGATTTGCTCAACATGAGCACGATGGAGATTCAACAACTCCAATTTTGTATAGATCAGCTGAATGCATCCCATTCTCATTCTAAGGTGAATTATGGCATATTTCCTTTATCCTAAATAGTGCAGTTCGTTACGTTTTGGTTAAGTTCCCGTTTAAATTCGTCCAAATGCTCAATGGTCCCAGCTGTTCGGGATAATGAATTCCACTCACGAGTGACTGATGGGAAAAAGAAATGTAAACTATGGCTTTCATATAATAATATAATAATTTCAAGTGTATTTAGGGGATCTTGAATTTCGTTAGGTAGAGTAAAAGAGGAAGACTCTACGTCAATTTGTTTCAGAAAAATATTTTACATTTTCTACAATGGCCATTTTACTGCTCTCTGAGAGCCAGTTAGACCTAAATTGCATTTTCACACAATTCTAATTTTTGTTTGACTTCTCAGATGTTTGCAAGAGATTGCTCGTAAATGGTTGAACCGATTTTGATGATATAAAAAGCTCTTGAAAATATACATTCTTGCCTAGGAGCTGTATGCAGCGTTTGTAGATATATATTTTTTGTAGGTTTTTTTCTTTTTTTGATGTTGAATTACACAAAGTGGAAAATTGAAAAAATTCCTCTTTATAAATTTTTTTAAATCGTTCCTTTTGCTTTTAAAGAAAAAACAAGAAAACCGTTCCTAGACATTACATCAAAGTTTTATTGTACCAAATTGGAAGATTTGGTGCAAAATGTTATGGTTTGTAGACCCAGAAAACCGCTAAAGTGGACTCCTTTGTAGTGCATCGCCTGTCACTTCAAATAACGAGAAAATGATTACTTTTTCTTCACATAATGAAAATATAGATTAATATCTACAAGAAAATGTATAGTGGGGGGGGGGGGGGCTAAAAGCAATATTTTAGAAAGGAGAGTAGAATAAGATACCGCGACACTATGTATGCTGCGCTTAATATACGGCCCCTTAGAGGCTTCAGCTACAGCATTATTATACCAGACCAAATTGTTTGACAGTATAGAAGGAATCAATATATTAGAATTACCAGACGTAAAGTATTTAACCGTTTCTCACCATTTTTTACTTTTGAACTTGCCATCATTTAAAAGATTACATTGTTTATGGTAATTATCTTTGGCTTTGCTTCACTCATTTATGTATTGGTTACGTAAGTCACGGATAGTTTGAAGCCTTCGCTTTCTCATGAATTCTGTGGACTTTACGCTTTTGACATCTTTTTTTTTTATGTATACCATGCACGAGAGTCATCTTGCTTTATCTGGACATTTTTGTTCGGTATACAAAGTTGAGCAACACTCATTAGGTTGGTTGCCCAAGCAAGACATGGCACGTCAATCTCTACAGAGTCAAAGCAGGCGTCCCAGTTAACCTGGCTTAATTTTCACTAAAATAGTCAAAATTAGCTTTCAAATACTGCCATATAAGCCTTTCATTTGACCTATCCGCATTAACTCTGAAGGGTAAATTTGCAGGTACAGTACAATGGTTGTTTTGCACGCCTTGAGTTTAAACAGATGTACCTCGAACAAATTGAGGTATGGTGCTTATATATAAATTTTAAATCTAGTCTAGACACGTCTATGTATGTTCAGTCACCGTTGTGGGCTCATCAATAATGTTTTCCATGATTAGTTCTAGGATCTGCGTTCAAATCACCCAGAATTATTATATTATATTATTGGATCCAGAGCTACTGGCTTGGTCCACGTTGGCCTGAAGATCATCCCAGAATGACACACGAGGTTGTTTTTTTTTTTGGGGGGGGGGGCGGGCTGTAAACAAATGCTAATAAGAATTTGCCATTGTGGATGCAGATTTCCACCCACAAAATTTCGAGAGCAGAGTTCTCTAGGTCGCTGCGTCTTTTTACAAGCAATGCCCGAGATGCACACAGCGCAACTCTGAATAAACTAAACGTATTTGTGCAGTGCATGTGACACCTTCTGTATGTGGCCAGCCTTTGTGCCCAAAAAGTGGCCACATGACCTGTCACTGCAGGTAAAGTGAACAAATGGACTCTTGTCAGAAGAATGTGGCCAGAGCGAGCATGTGACATCTTCCGGCAGTGGATACATAAAATAGTATTACTACATAAGCGTTGCCTGGTCAACAGCCACTACCCTTTGCTTGTAAGTGATATGGTCAGCATTATATGTATATTTTTTTTCCAGCTTGACTATATGCCTACTTTTTAACGTGCAAAAATATGCATGCTTATTTAAGGTTGTTGGTCAGATTTTTCTAGTGTCAAACATGACGATTTTTATAGGCCGTCGCCGTGTTTTCAAAAGCTGAGATTGCAAAACATGCAGGCCGAAAAAATTTCACATTCGATTTCTTCCCTTTCTTTTTGTGGGAAAGCTGCTTTACATTTGAATTGCATGCTCAA